>OY979716.1:60048528-60051028 GCA_963855995.1 Muricea muricata
CATCAGTGGAGCAATTTCTTCTTAAACGATAGCTATCCCAAATGGGATAGCCTTAATACAGTGTTGTGGATGTGCAGTATTGTGCACATCTCTCTGTAAATAGAGGTGATTGTCAGTAGGCTTCGAATACACGTCTGTTTGGATAAATCCGTCCACCAAGTTGAGAGTGAGATCCAGCATGTTTAATGATGCTTCCGAAAAAACCAGCGTGAATTTTATTGTGGAGTGTAAAAATTGATGAATTCTGTGAATTCCACCAACTTATCCATTCCCAACGTCCATAAATCAAAATTATCATCTCGATATCACCACCACAAATTGGGTTTGATTTCACCTGTTTTAACTTGCTCATCAATGATACCCATTGCTAAATCAGCATAGGTGCAGGCATATTCTTTGGGCTCATTGCCGTTCCATGTATCTGTAAATAGTGTTCATTTGCAAAAACCGAATTATTATGCTCTAGGCATATCTTCACTGCCTCGACAATACATTCTGTTGATGGATTTTTTATGGGATGGAGTTTAATGCTTTGGTGATGGCTAGTATACTAACATTATTGTCGATATTTGGGAACATAGCAACCACATCCCACGAAATCAATAGGGTGCCAGATGGAAAAGGACCTGTCCGATTTAATTCCGTAATTTTTTGTAGCAAATGTGTGGTATCTTTAATAAAGGATGGTAGTTCTTGGGCCAGAGGTCGAAGGTAATATTCAGAAAATGCTGACAAATTCTCAATTGCCGTTCCACAACAGGAAGTGATCAATCTTATAAGGTTTCCTTCTTTATGTGTCTTGATTGTTCCAAACGCTTTACCCGGTTTAACTTTTTCTTTAATTATCCATGCCTTGATGTTATCATTAATTTCACCTTTCTCCATTCATTTATTGCACCATTCAGTAATTACTTGTGAATTTTCCAAGCTAGGATCTGATGTCAGTTGACGATAATGTAAGGAATTGTTTAATTGATTTCATATTTTACTATCATATTCTTCCGTCTCCAAGACAACAAACTTTGACCCTTTATCTTGAATTCTTATAGTTTGTCTTTCCAACTACTGTAATGATTTCAATGCCTCTCTTTCTCCTTTGCTCGAATTATCAGGAACGTTCCTGTTGTTCGCTGGGTTCAGAAGATCAGTTTTAAAGTGCCTATCCGGTAGTAAGGGAATTTGCATATTTCAATAGTTTAGGTGATTTTAAGGAGATTTGCAATATATTTTATAAGTCGAAAATTTGATCTTCATGTACTTTTGGGGGCCTGAAGTTGGCAATTTTTCAAAATACCGTGAGCATAAAAAAACTGGGGCGAGTATGCTCCTGTGACGTCAAATCGGGAACACGCATTTGATAACAAACTAGTATTCTATACTACAGAGAGGGTTGAAGTATGTTTTGATCGAATTTGCCGATTCTACGGTACTTTTCCTTTGAATTTCAACTGGAAAAGTGTCTTCAAGCTTTACTGATCCAAATGACAGCCAAGCCGAATCAGAAAACAATTTTGTCGCGAGTTAAATGATGGATGTTGAAGATAATATGGAAGAATGACAACAGATGTGTCAGGGAACTCAGGGCTAGATGGTCAATCAGAGGAAAAATTCTACGATTTCGCCTGGATAGATGTGTTACTTTTGAAGTATTAAGAGCTACAAATTAGGATTTTAACGTGTTGCAGGAGCGATATAGAAAAAATTAACCGAAAGAAGCGCAAAATATACAGTGAGAAGTGCAAAATATACAGTGATGAAAACAGGTAAATAGATAATTTAATATATATTTATACAGTACATGGGTCCCAATATATTTAAGTCAAATACCAGACATTTATTCTATACTATACATATTGAATTGCTAGACAATCAATCTGAAGGCCACATCACCTGATCACCTATCTCCCAACATGTGCTGTGGCATGTACTGATTCATGGATATTCAATTATTATACAGTATGGTTTATGGATTGAAAAACATCATTGCTATTTGCTACATACAATTATAGAAAGCCACTATACTGAGGACAGTGTCGCATTTTTATTTGTATATTTATTCAGTAATAATGAAATGAAAAATGGCTGTTATTTTAAAATTGCCCAAAGTGTAAAAATTATAGACAACATGTCAGTGTTTTCAGAGGTAGCTATTTTTATTTGTGGTCATGATAGTACTTGTACACTGTCCACTCTGCTTTAAATTTATTGTTTAGATAGTGAGAGCTCCTATGGTTTTGTGTTCATATATGTATTTGCAAATAGATATACAGTAAATGTACTATATTTATACAATTTTGAACATTTTTTAGCATTTACTATTCAGGCACCTGTACAACCACCCACTCTAGAAGATGCACAAGCTAAGATATGTTGCAGAACATGTGATAATCCAATGAAGGGCCACAAAAAAGATTCAGAAGTGTCCACAGAATCAAAAGTAGAATTTAATACTTACTATATAGTATATAATAATTCCATTTAATGATAGGATCTGATATCA
>OY979716.1:60056028-60441028 GCA_963855995.1 Muricea muricata
AGCCAAAAATTGCTTTTTCGACAGAGATTTTTTAACTCGACCAGCTTTTGGCCGAAACGGCTTCCCATAATGTGTAGTGAGAATTTCGAAATGTGTAGTGAGAATTTTCAAATGTGTAGTGAAAATTTTCAAATATTTAGTGACACTGAGCCTTTGGCAATCATAAAATCACAAGTGGCCAATCATAAAAAGGCAGCAAGTGATCACACATTACTAATTGAAATAAAAATAATGTATTCATCAACTATTACAAATGAATTAATTCACACATGTAAAATCGTAAACAAATGAATTGACACAATATTTTTGGTTTGTGACTTTTAATATTTCATAGGTTCATGCTTGTAGCGAACTGGCTCAAAAGTTGTAACGAAGCAATTTTTTACCGTAGCAAATTCCAATATTAGTGGGGCCGTTTTGACTGGTGGAGATGGGGCCATTTTGACCTGGGGTCGTTTTGACTGCACACCATAAATTTATGTGGTGTTTTTACGAAACTAGGCTGGTGTGGGTTGGCTTTGCCAATTATTTTCAGATTACTCACCTAATCTACCATACTCTACCATACCAATCAAATCTATTCCAACCAATTCTAGGGGTTCATTGACTTTTATTGAGTTTATTGGTTTTTATTGACTTCAGTTCTGGAGCCTGGGTCTTTATCTTTACAAACCTTTGGCATCGATCACAAGTCTGACACTGTTTTAGAAGATAAATGTCTGTCAACTCATGCTGTTACACACAGGTTTTTAGCAACTCAAGATTGTTCATGTTTATCACATAGTAAATGGCAAAATTAATATTGAATTAAAGTTCTACAAATCGTCCATGTAGTAAATATAAGCAATATATTTAAAAGCAGCATGATTAAGTAATAAATAGTGCTGACAAATTGACTTACATGCATACACATATGTTAAACAGAGCATTTAGCCCAATTTATATTATTCTTAATTGTGACTTACATATTGAGTGATATCTGCCTTCATACCATTCCATGTGTAATATTGAGAAATTTTGGCCAATGTGTTATTAATACCACTATGGCCACCCATAGGATTCAAGTGATATTGGTTTAGGGTGTCTTTGATATCTTCCAACTCAAAGACAACTCTCTCGTTCAGGTCCTTTTTTTCCCAACATATATCAACTCATTTTCTGTATAAATTGTTTTTAATATGAGATTTTCTCGTGTGAATGCATACATGAGCGTAAAAAGGTAAAAGCTAACTTTGTACAATTACTGCTCACTGTTTGCAAAATTTCTTTTGCTGAAAGAAAGCTGCAGTGCTTTCAAAAACAGGTTAGGTCACAAACCTGCTGCAATTTCTAGTAAAGTATCTAACGTAAAAAAAAGCTGACTGTTGAGCATTGTCATTCGGTTAAAAGTACTAAATACACTCAAACCAAATAGGCAAGCACGAACTATTATTTACTTATTTACCTTAGGAAAGCCACAAATATACTGTCATTTTTTGCAAGAATGTAGGTGTAATATTGGAGTAACGAAATCCTAATCTGGCAGAAATACTTACTGGCAGAATTGAGCTTGTGTGTTGCATTCGTTTGTTTGCAAATAATTTATAAGGTCCTCACACTGACTTTTGAACTGGCTGAGTCGAACATCTCTTGGGACTGTTGCCTTTTGGACAGCAGCTTCAGCTTCTTGCTGATCGACCACCAACTCAGCACATTGTGGTTCACTGATGACAGCAGGCATCTTTACTCTCACTGACATATATAGATATAATGTTTGATTTAATGCAGGAATAAGAAAAAAGTTTATATATTAAGCTGTTATATAGTTGTATATTAAAATTTGACCTCAGATACAACAATATTGACATTGTAACAAACAAGATTTGCAAGTCAATTAGTATAGAAAATTACTCACCTTTATAATACACGATCTAAAAAGGCAACCACAGAAGATTTATGTCAAAAGAGTAAAAAAGCAAAGATTTGTTTTCAAAAGGTTTTGATGTTTATTTTGAAGAGACTTTGATGTTTCGATCAAAGACAATGTATTTGCAACAATCTGAGCATGACGAGGAATGATCGCGGGCTCAGTAACATACTGCGCATGTGCAGAGCAATTAAGATCAACTTCAGCACGTAACAATCTCAGACCGCCACAACGGCTTAAGGCTACATAAACCTGTCCATAGTTAAAAGATCTTTGCTTCCTTAACTCTAAGCTCTAACGATATTTTCGAGAGCAAGACCCCAAACTTTATGAACAGTAAATGCCCATAAAAGTGCAATAGGAAATTGCATTCTCTGAAATTCAGGTGACGAGGCTTTACCTGGTCTAATTTTTATTTTTGCTGAAACAGGCTCAATTGGTACAGCATGATTTTCTGTAGCAAATGTGTTGACAGTATTGCTTCTCATTGTTTTCATCATCAAATTTTAGAAATAAAATCTTTAGTTTATTATTATAGTTTACCTGTATTCTAACTACAGTCACCATTTGGCGATTGATCAAGCCAATCTTGTCCCCCAGCCAACAACGCAAAGCGCCGTTCTGGGCGTAAGCCCAGGGCGAGGGTTACTAATTTTGCAGAGCGGAGTTCAAAGTTGTTGCTCGTTGTAGTTAGGTAGTAAGATTGGTATGTCATGACGTCATCCTCACTGATCTCAACAATATGGCGGACTATAAAGAATGGCTAACACTGATTGGCCAGATTTAAAATTTATTGTTGATTGATTAATCACGAATTCAACTGACAGCAAATATCTAAATTTACTTTTTGCACTACAATATTTTGTATTTTTGCCAAAACATTTGGCAACTTTCGCAACCAACGAAGGGTGGTCATTTCTAATCTCAAAAATATGGCAGACTATCAGGAGTAGCAAACACTTAATGCATCTAAAAAGGCGAGAACTGAGACGAAAACAACTGCGACAAGACTCTTGAAGAGAGATTAATTCTGGAAAAATACAGAGAAGCGCCAAGATTTGAATATGGCGTGAAACACAAGGCAGGTTTGTTGATAGTACGTGTTTTATATACTTGTGTTTTAATGCTCTATAAAGGCCGGTGTAGCCGTAGACCTCCAGTCTATTCACTGTTTAAATTCCAGAGTAAGTTTATGTTTTGTAAATGCAAGACTGCCTTCTTATTACTGTATTTCAAAATATTGACGAACTTTACATCTAAAAGAACATGAGCAAAGATACAAAATTTAGGTCGTATTAAATGTCGTATTTTATACCAAATTTAAGCTTATATTAGGCGTAATAACATGCCAATGACAAATGTCGTGCAATTTAAAAAAATTCTCAATAAAACAAGTATTGAAAACTGATATTTTGTCATTTTGAAAAGATATACAGAAAGAATAACAATTGCCGTGTTGCTATGACAACAACCTATGCGAGTACTTCATATAATTCCGAACATAAAGTTGCATGCTCTTATAGTTAGTGGCGAGGGGTTGCTGCATGCATGTACTTCTAGTGTATCGATATTTGTAGTGAGCATTATTCTGACACCTTCTTTAATCTGAATTTCAAAATCCAGTCCACCTGTTCTCTTGCTAAAACTCTATCAATATCTTGTTTATTAACATTTTTTGGATATTGATCTTTTGCTTTAAGAATAAATAGTGGTGCATGAATTGCCTCAAGTTTCTTCTGGTTATATTCATCAACAGGAGCATTTTCTGCCCAAATGTGAAGAGCGTCAGATGGATAGTTCAGATAGATGGTAATAGATCGGAACTGAATGACTTTAATATCATCTTCGGTACGGTATGCAGAGTTGTTTTGACTCTATTAAGAAGTTCACTGAATGCTTTATCATTCTTCTGTCTCATGATCTCCATAAGTTCAACCATTTCGAAGACCCTCCATGGATGGCAAAGATTGTAAGTTTCGTTTTCATAATTATCAAAAGTTGCTTTCTTTTTAAACGGGGGAAGCTGGTATAAATCACCAACAGCTATGATACTAATGTCTGCAAATAAATCAGTTGATGCAAACCGGATATTTTTTTCAGTTTTTGGTAGATATGCAATAGTGTTATGTTTCCAACCATAGAAATTTCATCTATAATGATGAGTTTGAGGTCTTTTATATAAATTCTGTACTGTGTTTTCTTTTGGTTGAACATTGCAGGAAGGTAATCACCAGTTTCTTTTGGAATAGCAAGTCCTGTATTAACTGTTGTTCCATTGATATTTATTGCTGCAACTCCTGTTGGGGGCCAATAAAACTGTTAGTATTTCAGGATTAAAGGGAGGATGGCTAAAGGTCTTAACTGCTGTATGGTATATTGCTTTAATTAAGTGACTTTTGCCTGCACCGCCGCCACCTCCAGTAAGGAAAAGGTAAATTGCATTTACCTTAGCAGGTTTTAAACTGTTCATGTTCTTGAATAACCTCTACACCAAGAGAGAACTATGTCATACGCATATCGTTGTTCGGAATTTAAGGGATTCTACTGACTGCCATAGTTCATTATCAGAAATTTCTGATGGTTGATTGTGGTAAGTAATTGTTGCAGATGAATACTGATTTAACTGGGTTGGGTCCAGATCTAAAGGTTGCTGTTCATTGAATGATGCTAGGATCTGAAACATTTTGCAATTCATCTTGGATACACGAATTTTCCTGATCATTAATGAAATTGCATGAACGAACATTTCCTTATTATTTTTCATTGCTTCAAAGGCCTCATTTATAGCTTCTGCATCGGGTTTGTTCCTTGTTTTCCCTGTACTTCTCACGTTGTATGCTCGGCGCCGTGATGGCTGCCGTAGTTTTTTGGCTCTGTCTTATTTTATGCAATCTTACTGTCTTTTTTACGTTGAATCTTGAAGATCTTTACGGAAATGTGAATGCAAACGCCCCTAGTAAAGATCTGGTGAATATAGCCAACAATACAAGCTTATGTGCAATGGGTTTTATGGTATTCTATTCGTCTCAGGCAAAGTCAATGAAATGGAACCATACACACAGTCAGTGGTTTTACTGGTTGTAAAACTGCTATTACAAAGTAGTCTAAGCATGGAATAATCAACCTTTTGATTCCAGGACATGACCCTCCTGTTGACATAACGATTTACATGGATATTTGTTAAAAACCTGGGCCCTGTATACTTCCAGGTTTGGAGTCAAACATACCTCAAGGTCAAAGTCAAAATAGCGGAAAATTTATTCGAACTGCAGTTGTTGATAAAACAACATACAATCGAAGCAAATTACTTGATATTCGCCATCTGAGTACTACACAAGCCAACAGCCATTTACTATTGACACTTAAACATCTGGGTTTGTCTCGTTATAGAGGCTCTTGTGGTGGGAAATGTATAATCCCAGTCATTATTTCCCATCGAGACAAACAAAGGTGTTCTGCCTGGGGTCATAGATCTGGGACCGTGAATTGGAATAATTTGGTATCAATCAGATATCGTGAATATAAAATAGGGCTAAGAAACAAATTTCAAAAGTATATAGATTTTTGAAATATTGCAATCAATTATAGGTTACACAAGAAAAATACCTCAACAGCAAAAGGCCATGGTGTTGTATTATACAGGAGGGAGTTACACCACTCCTATAAACAAATAACAAAGAAATGTACCATGAATGCATCGTCTGTAGCAAGGATTTCTAACGATGAACAAAAAGACAAACGTTCTGTTGGAGTAAAAAACAAGAGAGGACGGCTTAGAAATCTTGATGAAAGAATTGTAAGGAAATTTATCAGATGCATTACTAATGTGAGGAAACCAACCCAAACATGACAGTTAAAACACTGGTGACAGAAAGTGGTCTCATTAGAACTGGCTGATTGATGAACATTTTTGCAAAGATTAAACGAGAATGGATACGGCTTCTTTCAGGCCCGGAAAAAGGGGTTGGTGAATGAAAAAGATAAAAAACTATGCAGAAAATATGCACAGCAGATGAAACATTACTTGAAGAAGAATCCAAATTTTTGGAAAGATGAAGTGGTGTTTCACTTAGATGGAATTTCTTTTGTGTATACACATGATCCATTGAATAGTGCGAATGCGCTGAATGCAAGAGTTTGGAGTAAGAAATGTGAAGGGTTACTGATGACAGGAAGAGGTTCGAAGGAGTTAGCCGGCGGTAAACAACTGCACTTGATTATTGCTATCGCTTATGGTAAAGGTGTGGTTCTCAAAGTTTCATATGAGAAAATGAGTGGTGGTTTCTTTGAAAAATTCATTGGGCAGAATTTTAACCTTTGTTTTGCCAAGTGTGGACCTAAAAAGAACAGTCGTCGTCTTTTTCTCATGAACAATGGCCCCTCACAAACAAGTAAAGCTGCACCACAAGCAATGCAAGATATTGAAGCAGAGTTTCACAAAATTCCAGCCTAATCACCGGACTTGAGTCCAATCAAACATTTTCCACTTCCTGAAGAAAAATGTTGAACATGAAGCAATAGCAAAGAGTATAACTTCTGAAACTTACAAGCAGTTTACTGAGCGAGTTTTGAGATAATTTGACAAACCTTTCAATTGGCGTAGTTGATAGCACTATTGCAAGCCTTTCAAAGTGAGTGGAAGCTGTCTTAATCTAAAAGGAATCACATTAAATACTAGAACGAACATAGACATATATATTAATTGTAGACATTGTATAGTCTTATATGAACATGCTGTCTTGCAAGATTATAGTTATGTCTGTGTTGTCCCGCGTATTTATACGTAATTGCAATTAACAAATGCTTAAGTACATTGACAGGTCAACTCAGCATGACTCCAATGGACCAGGAATGCTATCATAGTGACAATATTCCACTAAACATGCACGAAATATTCCTAAATTATTTAGCTTTTTGCATCTCTACGATAATTTACTTATTTGTGCATACTACTATTATTATTATTATTATTATTATTTAAAAATATTTGAAAACAGTAGCCCTTCAGTGGTAAATGGAGAGCTGATTTTCAAGGGGCCATTTATCTATACACATATTATTAAATAAGAGTACAACATTTTACTATAGCTACTAAAAACACTGTTCACAACAATAATGAAACAATTTACAACAATTTAAGAAAATTTGCTCAAGTTGTCGATGTGTTTCCTTCCAAGTCCTTGTAGTGATGATTTATTAAAGTCTTAAAAGACAAGGAATATTGATCATATACATCGACAATTTCAGCAGGAAGGTTATTCCAGGATAAAGCTCGACTGTACGAAAAGCTATTTTTCAGAAAATTAGTATTTGGTTTATTCAAATAAAGTTTTCAGTCATTATGACAAAGAACATGGTGAAGCTCAATGATGATAAAACAGAGTTTTTGGTTTTAGCTCGTCCTCGTCGTGATTTTCTGATTATCCTTCCTTGTCAATGGGTAACGAAAATAGTGTTAAATCTGAATTTGTGACACTCATGGGAGTGGAACTAGATGACAGGCTCACCTTGAAGAGTCATATTTGCAATATTGTGAAAAACTGCTTTTTTAAGCTTCGAAATATGTATAAGATCAGGAGATGTATAACTGAAGATGCAGCAAAAATTATGGTAAATAGCATGATTACGTCAAAGCTTGACTACTGCAACGCTATTTTATATGGATTACCAAACTGTGATTTGGACAAGTTATACAGTGTCCAAAAGTTGGCTGCGAGGTTAATTACAGGAATAAGGAAGTATAACCATATCACACCGCTATTGAAATAACTCCACTGGTTACCAGTAAAAAGGAGAATACAATATAAAATCGTGTTACTTGTGTTTAAATGTCTCTAAGGAACTGCACCAGAATATTTATCTGAATTGCTGGAAAGATGTGGAAACAAAGGCACTAAAGCAGATAATAAAAGCTTTTGGTTGTGCCAAGAATTAAAAAGGTTACTCAAGGTGGATGTAGTTTCAGATGGTCTGCCCCAATACTGTGGAACAATGTGCCAGACAGTTTAAGACTCGAATCGAACTTTAGTATTTTTAAAAAACATTTTAAAACAAAGTTTTTTAAACTTTCATATATTAAGTAATATATGTAAATAGAGTTAGGTTTTATGATATGTAAAGTGCTTTGGAGTACGGTAGATTTAGCGCTACAGAAATTTTATGTATTGTTATTATTATGTCTTAATTGATACGTGTCATTATGACTAGCAACAAACATGCCTGACAAATAGTTGGGCGTTTCACTATGGCGTTCCATTGCAACCAAAATTCAATTTTGCCACTCAACTTTTAACATTACCTTCCAAGATTCAGCATTGTGTGACAACATTCAACAATGCATAGCAACTTTCAACATTGCAAATCCAACTTTTACCCTCGCTAAAATCAACATCCAACTTTGAGAAGCGCAATAACGAACATAGCACATCTCGTATGAACTAGTGAAAAGTCAACTTTCAATCTCAAAAATTTTAATAGTGCGATTCACATTGTTGAAAGTTACAGTTCGCAATGTTGAAAGTTGTCTCCCGCATACTAAGACCGCCAAAAATTGGGTGTCACGATGACGTCATCCTCATCTCTTGCCACGTACAAATAAACATGAGATAAGAGAAATGGCAGGCACAATTGAGCGTTTGGATAATCCAGGCAATTTAGAAATGTTAAAACTAAGGTTGGACTATGTTAACAGAATGCTTGTTACATTAGACGTGCCAGAAGAAATGGTAAACACAATGTGCTCTGTGTACGAGAGTTTGGAAAATGTAGCAACTGACGAGTGTAGTGCAAACTATCGGGCTCAATCGATGAGCTCTACGGGCCGTGGTAGACCACAGATTAATATATCACAAGAGCAGTTAGCATTCTTGTTGGATCAGGGCTTTACAGCTGGAGAAATGAGCGCAGTTTTGGGTGTAGGGAAGAGAACTGTGTAAAGACGACTTGCAGCGTTTGATCTCAGTATTAGTGGTAAGTAGTTTATAAACTATATTTACCTAATTCATCTAATATTATATCATATATTATTATTAATCTATTATTTTTTTATACATTTAAATGTGGTTTTACAATTAATGCAAGCTAATCCAGGGTTACATAGAATATTTCAGGAGTCATGGGGGGGTCTGAATATGCAAGATGAAATGAAAATTTGATACTAAAAATTCTTGGTTTGCTGTTAGTCTCTTTGTTAAAGGGAAATGGCAACAAAAAATTTTATTGTCTCATTTGAAAGAGACTCTAAAACAATAAATAGAAGTCAATTGCAAAATTTTTATATCTGTTTTACTTCGGGAGATATTCTCACCCAAATCAACAAACTGTCTGCCATCGGATTAATTTTTCACCTCATTAACAATGTTTTGGTGACGTCACAACAGGGATAAGCCTGTCGAAAATCCTCCTAAGTACCTACTAACAATCAAATATTGTTTGAAATTTTCTCAGTCCGTGCTGAAATCCGAAACACTTGCCGTACATGCACGTATGAGAGCATATTAATCATTGTGTGGCAAGAAAAAAAAATCGCGTGACCCCTGTTGTGATGTATCGTGCATATCCACAAATATCCAAGATGGCGGACAACTAAAGATTTCAAGTCAAAATATCTCCCCAAATAAGGCAGATATAAAAATTCTGTAATAGATTTCTATATATTGTTTTGGAGTCTCTTTCAAATGAAATGATAAAAAATTTTGTTGCCAATTCCCTTTAACTGAACTTTGTGAATAGATACTTCCAAGAGATTATGCAAATTAATAAGTTCCTAAGAGGGCAGTGGAACCAAAATAATGAAACTTCATCTTGATATATTCCTCTCTAATATTTTATACTATTCTCCAATAAGGGACTTACAGTAATTTAACTGATGGTGATCTAGATTTACTAGTCATGTTGGCACAAAGAGAGAATGCAAACATTGGTATCCGAATGCTCAAAGGCTTTCTTTACAGCAAAGGCCACAGAGTGCAACAAGAAAGAATAAGGCAGTCACTTTTAAGAACTGATCCTTCTGGCACAGCTCAACGATGGAAGCTAGCAGTTAAGAGAAGGAAGTACAATGTACATTCACCTCTTGCTCTATGGCACATAAATGGCAATCATAAGTTGATATGGTATGTGTTAGCAGTTAATGATATTATTCTGTAATAAAGGCAGTATGCAGAAGAAAACAATTCTCAGACTTTTTGGCCTTTGGCTAGCAATGCAGCCCCCCACCCCACCTTAGTTAATCTTAACTATGACATTATTAGAAAGTAAAAACCATGTATCTAGAAATAACTAGCACTTAGCAGTGCAAAATGTACTTTTTAGATTTTACACATGTATACGACCCCTGGACGATCGATAGCTGTGATAGACAACTACTTTTCTTATTGTTCAGGTGGAGGGTTGTTGTTCATGGTGGAATAGACGGTTACTCCAGAATGCCTGTTTATATTTGTGCATCAAATAACAATAGGGCAGATACTGTTTTTCAGCTCTTTATTACTGCTGTTCAAGAATTTGGTTTGCCCTTCCGTGTATGCTCAGACAAAGGAGGGGAAAATGTGGATGTATCATGGTATATGCTATCACATCCCCAAAAAGGCCAGGAAGAGGGAGCATGATCACAGGTTTGTACTTTACAGTTTTGGATAGAATTCAATAAATTATAACATACAGTATGAAGTACTATTACTGTACCTGAGAATGATCAAACTGAGGTAAAATATACTAGTACGTTGCATCTATTTTTCAATCTATTCAGACATGCATGTTATGCTTAAGAAATATAAAACATTTTCTGTGCTAATATACAGTTAAATCAACACAAGTGAAATATAGCACAAAGAACTTTAACAGAAGAGTGGTAGGAAATTTTCCATGTTGACGTGGAGTTATATCATCATGCCTCATAGCCAATCAGTATTTAGAATTTACAGTTGTGACTGTATATTATAAATGATATTTATAATGTTTTGGTTTGCTAGGCAAGAGCACACATAACTAGCATATTGAGAGTCTGTGGAGAGACGTATTTCAAGAATGCCTTGTATTATTTTATAATATGTTTTCTTTATATGTTTTATTTATGAGTTGGAAAGGTGTGGTTTGCTTGATATTGACAGTGACATTCAATTATGGTGTCTCCATTATGTCTTCTTGCCTGTGATGAATAGACATTTACAGTCATGGAAAAATGCATGGGTACATCATCCCCTGCGGACAGAAAAGAATTCTACACCAATGCAATTATGGGTGAAAGGACTCCACAGTGTCTATCACAGTAATTCAACTGTATCAAGAGAGGCATTTCAGGTAAACTGTCTAGTTAACAAATTATTAAGGTTTAGCTTGCAGGGATGTACCTCGGTTTAGCTGTACAATGTATATAACATTGTGCAATGTGCAATTTTACAATTACCATTGCACATTTTGTAATGTTACAATGCATAAAGAAAACACCTGTTATAAATGTCCATGTTCTCTGTATTTGCTAGCCTGATTTTTGAAGTTATGGTGTGGACTTTGAAGGACCAGTTCCACCACAGGAATAAAATGTCGGTAGAAGTGCCTGACACAGTATGCCCTTTGAATCTGGAAGATTTGAATGGTATGGAACAATTTATTGCAGCAGTAGGCATGGAGATTAAATTGTTGAATTGTTTATCAATATGCTGTTGAATTTGTCAGTGGTTTACTTCAAGCAAATCCTCTTGAGAATATGGCAGAATAGTAACATGTTTAGTGCAGCAATATACTTTACATACTGAACATATTTGAAGTGAAAGTGATTGCAAAATTCTGAATTGGTTGCTGAATTGCATTGGAGATGACCGTTAAGACATGTGACTTCTAAAACTTCACAAAATTAATGTACAGGTAACTTTCACTTTCCCCTCTCAGGGGCAGACAGCCGGGACAGATATGTAACCCCCTTTCACCAAACATCATCATAAAAAAAAATATGATGCAGAGCAACACCTACTCGCTGTCCCAAATACTAGTAATTGTGCTGGGGTACAGACGTTCTAATTTACTGAATACGGCTACTTCAATTAAAGTTGTCTTTCCAAAAGCGTAAATTGTGAACTTGGAGCCTGATAATTAGAGAATTATCTTTGTAGCAAGTAAATTTGCCTTCGTAATTTCCCATGTGCCTTCGATGCTGTTTACAAAAAATCCAAGTTTAGAGATAAAAATAAGCAATAACCCATCATCCTTTGCATGCTCATTGTTCACTTTTTATGTTTTTGGAGAGCAACCTTTTACCTTTATTGGATTAGCTTTATACCTTCTCCACTTTTTCAATATTATATTAAAGTGTATATGAAATGAAAATTTCGATATCGGGTTTTTTGCATTTTCTGAAAATTTGGTCTTTTCTGATCATAAAAATACCAACCTTGCTGAAAAATTCGAACTAGAAGTTTGTTAATTTTACGGTTAAAGTTCGATTTTTTAGTGGCAAAAGACTGGTACCTAGAGATCCAGGTCTTGTGACGTATGCAGTGTGACACATCGAAGTGTTTGGCTATACTATAACTATACGAAAAGAACAAAATATAACAAACATCAGACAGTTCCCTGTATATTTCGCTATAAAAATGTTCGATAACGAAAGCTTCGAATCACAGACAGAGACAGAAGGGTCAACAGATAATGAGGAAATCGCTGAGCTATCGTCTGTTGTTCAGCCGTATCAATTTGAGCCAGTCGCAGATAGTGACTACGAAGAAGACCAAACGGACGAAGACGGCATTCTTCGTGAAACTCTCGAAGCGAGATTTAAGAAAAATATAGCTGTTAACTCATGGTAAGTAAAGTTATGAAAGTAATATTTTATATTAACCCATTCCACGACTATTTATTACCCTGTTTCGTCTGATATGCGAGTTTATTTTAAGGTACACATGTGGAAATTGTAGGGACGAACTATTGCAGGACGCTAGAGAGTATAGATGCTGTAAGGAAATTTTGAAGTGCACTGGCAAATTTACATTCGAGGGCAAGGACACAGAATGTATCACGCAGCATTGGGATCATGCGGTGGTCACCCATCAAACAGTACTAGAAACTACTGGGGCTTTTCTCTCTGATCAGTCAGGGAAAAAGTATCAGACACCAACAAGCAGAACCCAAGATGGGCAATTTATTCAACAATTATTTTCAAAAAAAGCTTTCGATTGACTGCAGCAAAGCAAAACTATTCACAATAATATTTTCTATAATTGAATAATGATTTCCTTTGTAGAACAACAGCTGGGCATTTTGTCGTCGCTGTCTAAAATAGCGCGGGCGCATTTCTTGAACTTAATTTTTTTTGTTCGAACAATGAAAACACGTATTTTGAGATAATTTTTTAAAGTCTCTTGTTGATTTCTTCATGGAAAATAAGACGTTTCTCAACAAAATAAGTCACAATGTTTGTATGCAATGATATAACAGCGTAATCGAGTGCAAACGTGCGAAGAAATGCTATTTGGAAATTGGCGACAAATGGATATTTTCCACTCATGGTCAGAATTTCAGAGGCAGGGTTTAACTACATGGAAACAAGCAAGTGTTCTCATT
Organism: Muricea muricata; assembly: GCA_963855995.1. Lineage (NCBI taxonomy): Eukaryota > Metazoa > Cnidaria > Anthozoa > Malacalcyonacea > Plexauridae > Muricea > Muricea muricata. Next base: position 60,069,491 of record OY979716.1, read on the forward strand.
TTACTGTTGGTAGATGCTTAGTAACTGTTTATTCCACAGGTATGCTCCGTAAGTTGTTTGTTCTACCTTATCAGGAATCATAAGTGTCTGAAAATACACAATTTGAAGAAAATGACATATATTCCCCTTGTAGATTCGCAGAGTATAGCCGTTGCCTTTAATTAAAAATTGTGTTTTATGAAAGTTAAATCCTACTTTGTTCTATTAAAGCTTGAACCATTCATAGGAAAAATGCGCCAGATGTGGCAATCAACAAATGCATTTGCTGTAGTGCAGATGACATGTGATGACATGTTATTTAAATTGCTCCACTATTGGCTTATTATAAAACAAAAATAGCTGCAAAATGATGTTGAAGAGAATCGAGTATTGCTGTTATGACATAGGAAGTGCTGTACTGATTTGTTCAAATTTAGAAGTCTCGTGGTACTGTTTAACACAGGCATGTTTGCCTTGTGAAATCCTGTAGTGACATGGCATATAAATGCAAATATCTCAAAAGTTTGACTATTGCCTTTCTCTGAAATATGCCCTAAAATTATCTTTTTATATCAAGTGTCCTGGTAAAATTAGTGGGCATGCTGGGAAAAATGCGCACGATATGTTTTTTTTACCTAAATCATGTACATCCAGTAATCTCATAATATTTTGCTTCCTCTTTCTAGTCGCATAATAGCTATATATTCACTCATTGTAAATGAAAATTTGATACAATGTTGCTTGCACCCTGATAAAGTAATGAAAGTCTTTTGTACCCTTTTAATTCTATATAAAAGTTGTAGACATGTGTCAAATTTTGCACTTGGCTGTTAGCATGTTACTGCTAAGGCTTAAATTATGTTGCATTTATTGAAATGATATTATAAAACAATCTAAATATGCTTTTTAATTGCAATTTTCATGAAATAATCCCAAAAGTTGTTATACTGGTATACAATTGTGCAGTTTTTTATGTGCAGCATATGCATTAATTTGACAAATTATATTACATTTATTTTTATTATATTTTATGCTTTATTTGTAATAACATGGCTTAAATCTTCCAAACCAGTCAACAATGTCTTTCTAGCTTGTATACCTATGTTTTTAATCCGTATCTACTTGGACTGGACAAATGATGGGTAATATTCATTGACTGAATTTTCAAAAAGTACGAGCTTGCCTGTATTCATAGCATAAAAGCAAAATAATGAAGCAAAATAATAAATTTTTAAGTTAAAACCTTTGTGATGGATCGGTTAACGTTTTTCATTAAATATTAAAGCATTTTTGTTCATTAAAGTGGTCGTTCTATGAGTATTGAAGCCAGGCAAATCCAGAAAACACTCTATTCATAGGCCGCCATATTGAATTTCACTCCCTCGCCCCAGGGATTGCGCGCTAAATTTGGCGCATGCTCCGTACAAAATGCCCAGCTGTTTTGTAGAACATGACTCGCCCTTCTCTTTGTGCGCGAAGTCGCTGGTATCTCTTCTAGAACGACTGAATCCTTTGTTGGTACCGACCCTTCTGATAAGCATCTTGCCTTTGCCCGGCTTTGGTTTTAGCCCATCTGGTACGTCAATGTGATACGGTGTTCCGAAGCAAGATTTCTCGAAGTGCGCTGAGCACATTACCGACGAATTCGTAGGAGTAAATTCGGCCGATGCTTTCGCAATAATTGTTTGCTATTTTCGCAATGTTTGCTATAATTGTAGCTATGGCCTATTTAAATAATATGCGGTCTGAAACCTACAACGTAGACCTGTGTCTCGTCTCATATAATTTGCATTTTCGGCAATTTATACACGCTACAACTCATCATGTTGTATTTATATTGTATCTATACATTGAAAGCGATGTCTAAAGAAAGTGAATTTGTTTACATTTTTCTTCAAAATCTCTCAAAAACCCAATTCTACCTAGACGACGCCATAATTTTTATAGTGTTTACATATCGAAAGATTGCACTGTGTCACACTGCATACGTCACTGGGCACGTGATGGAATGAATTCAATAAAACTTTTTTAGTTTAACAATAAATATTTCATGACATACCAAGAATGAATGTACTGTAAAGGGTGCTGCAACTCAAAAGATATAACTATGTAAGCAGGGTTTCAGTGTTTTCCCTGGTGTTTATTATTAGAGAGAATATTGAGTTTGGGTGAACTGCAAGGGGGGGGGGCTGAAGTGGTTGAGAGTGGCCATATTATTTGAAATGAAAAGAGCACGACAGTATATTTCCTATCCATGACAAATTTAACCAAAGCCAATTCATTTAAACTGTGCTAAACATTTTGGTGAGAAGAATGAGTTTCACACATAGTAAAAAAACTCTCTCAAAAAAACCCTTATCAGGCAATAAATTTTAGAATTACATTCATTCAGTTGGCAGAAATTTGACAATATAAGCTCAGATATAAGCTCGGGGTGTCTCACACCTTGTGGGAAAACAGGCTTTACTCATGAGCTGTTAGTATAAAGTTAACTTTTCATTGCAAAAATAGTATCTTAACTCCAAAGAGAAAATATTCTTGGTATGCCATTATTGGATTGGTGTACAATATTTAAATATGTACTTATAACATAATAAACAGAACATGATTAAACTCAACATCATAATGAACAAATTCTTACTTAGTTAAAAGTTCAATGTTTGCATGAAATAATGCCTGAAATAAGTGCATTTACATTAATCTTAGTATCTTAGGAAAAGATGAAGCCCTTAGAACCAAATTTAATGGCAATATTCATTTGTTTTGCAAAGTCTTCAAAGGCTTTGTATTTTGATGGCAGGGTCAGTCATAAAGCGTACCTCCTCCACAGGTAATTCTATGCTGCTATCAAATTTCACTAGGAACTCCCTGCCAGCAAATAAGGGTAACATGTTAACGGCTGCCCTGAAGCAGCACAGATCCGTCAATTCTGCTCCAGCTAAAAGTAAGAATACATGTTCCTTGTAACAAAATGTCACTAACGCAAGTAGAATATAAATTTCAATTTACAGGTACGATGTAAAAAACATTTATTATACAACAAACTGCTAGGACTTACCTTCCTTTCTTTGTTCGATCATGTCCATGTTTACAACACAATCAAGTCGGTATCGTTTGTTCTTTTTCGGAATGTATTTGACTAAGAAACCTTCAACGGTTTGAAAAGCTGGGGGTGACTTTTAAATTCTCCCAGGGGAAATCGGGGTTGATAAAAGAATAATGATTAGGAGGGTTTGTATATGCAATCCCGGGGACTGTATATACAATCCCAGGGACTGTATATCGACAGCTTCTTAGCATAATTGTCAAACTCATTTTCTCCGCTTTTGACAAAAACGAGGAAGAAGATTTCACTCACAGGAACGAAAGGGACTTTTCTATTGATTATCTGAAAATATCCGTAGTATGGTATTATTCAAATTTAAATCAACAAAAAATCTCTTTCGTTGCTATGAAAATTGTTTTCCCCCGTTTTTCTCAATAGCTGAGAAAATCAGTTAGGCAATTATGTTAAGACGCTGACGATATACAGTCACCTCTTAATAACAAATATATCAGTCGAAAATTAATTCACATGAAAAATTTCGACTATAGTTAAATACCTTCTGCAACAATTCAAATTTTCTTACGCATACGATTTACGTTGTATAAGACTAAATATATTCAAGGCACATATAAAACACACAACATGCCAATTGGCACAACAGAATCTCAAGCAATCTAAACTTCAACTAGTGTGTTTGAAACGTGTCAAAGTTCAATGTACAATTATTAAAAACAACATTAGAAGCACTTCCCTTTACTCTTTTAACCATGTCATTCTCCTCCAATATTGTCGTGGAAACACACTTTGCTTTCAATGCACCTGCACTTTCATCTTCAATGCCCTCCAGAGCACGAGATACCATCACCTTCTGTTCCTCCGAAGGTCGTTGATAGTTGTGAAGCGATGCAAGTGATCGATGTGCTGTTCGTTCCATTAAAAGTTTGTCGGGAATACCAATTTCCACTCCTCTCGTAGCTGTCGTAGCTCGCAATGAATGATTCGTCTTATTTCCTTCAATACCTGCTTGTTTGCACAATCGCTTTACTGTATTTCCCAAGGTATTATGGCCAACTGGTATGTTATAGTACCACGATGAGTCTGTAGAAAACTTCACCTTTCTACGCAGATAAAATGGCCCTCCCAAACTTTCTCTTGGACTAAAGCATAACGTACTATTTAATACCATTATACCAGGTACATATGTTAAACATTTCATGTCTAAACAGAAGTACCGATACACTACACTATTTTTACGCCCAATCCTTATCGCCAATGAATATCGCAAACGCGACCATGCACAAGCCTTAAATCTCTACACACACTTGCATGTAAATACATCAAAAATCTTTTTAACGACTTGCCATTTTGAAATGTATTTTTTGTATAAATGCACCACGCATCTCGATGGGTTGTCAGAGTTTCCATGATGTTCAATCTTTTTAGGTCAGTATTTCCTGTCTTTGAGACCACTGTGACAATTTTTCTCACCAAACGAGTTGTAACAAAGTTTATCCTCCTTCCCATTTCCACCACTAATCAACGTCAATTGCTTGAACTTAAGACTTCGATGTTCTTTTCCCCACTCAGCGCGAAAAGTTTTCCTAAAAGAAATACCATTGTGTCCAACAAACTTTGGGAACTATGCCCACCAAGGACACCTTTCTCCCAAAGAATTTCCTCCTCGTCTCTAGTAAACGGTTCCGCTTGCTTGATATTGACTCCAACACCAACTGAAATGAGTCGTATCTAGCTTACAACCTCCTTCTTCGGTTTGTATCCTATACAATCGAATAGAAACTGTGCTACATGTACATTTTCCTCCCTGCCCTCGAAGTCAATTTTCTCTTTTGAACTCTTTGAAAATTAGGTTTGCAAGAAATGGCCACTTTGATAAGTATATTGCAAGCTTCACCTCTTCCATGCCTGTAAGAGAAAAAAGTAATCTTAATTGTAGAATAATTTTAACTTTTATATTCAGTTGGATAGCATTGATAAAATTGTACCAAAGAGGTAGAGACCAGTGGCATAGCCAGCATGAATAATTGGAGAAACAAATATTCATTATAAGGTGTTAATAGATCTTAAGACCAATAGATTTCAAAAAAAAAATAATGACACAAAACATGATGTACGAATATTTGCTCCTCCAATTGTTGACAGTCCTATATATGTATTAGCGGTCTGAAAATTTCATCCATACCTTTGCAAATGTCTTGAATTTCTAAACGCCTTTTATTAATAATATTATAAATCATAAGACCTTGGATCATAATATTTTTTCTGAATTTCCTGGATCCAATACGGCCTCAAACAAGTAGGGCTCCATTCGACTTTTCAAGACCTCTGGAATCTTTTCATCACTTTCAAGATTATCAAGCTGTAAGTATATATTGACCTTCTGAACAGTTTCATTATCACAATCTCTCTTAAATACAAGAAAAGTCATTTAGGAAATTAACAAGATACCTCAGAAACACACTCTCAAAGGTCAGTGTCCGGAAGGTCGTTGATTGACAGTGATGGTGGTCTTTCATTGCATTCATCTGGAGGGTTGCTCAAGTAGTGGACAACAGCTGGTGAAATGCCATGCAAGGATGGGCCGTTGTGTAGTGCACAATGTCCAATTATTCTTCCAATTGTCTTAAAAGAGCCGGTAATCCGTAGTGCTTCATCATGGACTGGCAAACAATGGTCTTTCTCGCCCTCAAAGAAGATTGTTGGCTTTGATGAAATCTTCATTCCCTGCTCTACTATCTTCATTGCACATGACAGAAATTTGCAAACAGGACCATTTCCAGCTTCTTCTTCACTTTTAAATAACACTCTTCGACGTGCCTTGAGTTTGTTTTTTTTGCTTTTATAACAAACAAATACATCACGTTTGAGTTCCTCAAAGCCTTCCACACGAGACACAGAGAATACTTGACGAGGCTCATTTCCTTCAACTACATTTTCCCTGAATTTTATAATAGCTGTATGTGCATCTTTAATTTCTTCCTCACCGGCAGGCTCACTGGGGGTATCATCACATGTATTTATCATTTCTGCATCATCTACAACACCTACATGACAAAATCATGTTACAGCATTTCTGTATAACAGTCAAATTTGAACTTTGTGCAGCAGTATTGGCATCCCCACCAGACGCAGACAATGCCGCATCAATATCCTCTGCACTTGCACTTGGACAGAGTTCTTCCAACAGGGATCTTTCGCTATGGGACAAATAAATCACATTTTCACGACAGTTCTATTTCACGCACTATAATCTGTTTCCCTAACATTTTCAGTCACACTCAGCAAATTAATCAAATTCTGTGTAAATTTACTGATTTTGACAGGTAATTTAATTTATTTTATGCAAAACTATATGCATATAAGTTTTAAAAAACTGAGCATGATTAAAGAAATGCATTACATGTTTGCTTGCAATGCTTTACCTAGGGTTACATGTAGTGTTCAACCCAAGCGGCAGGATGCATGCTATCATTATGTTCTTCGACTTCTGTGTTGATAATTATGTGACATTAATTACGCATTAATTACAATGATTGACATTTAAGAAAATATTTAATTCTGCGGTTTAAGATGGCGACGTTACTTGGACATTCTAAGTAGGACAATCCGCTGAGAAGTAAGTGTTTATATTTGTAATAAAGTAGTAATAAAGTAGATTTGGTAGTAGGAAATAATTTGTAAATATATTAATTTTTAGATTGAATAAAAAGGGATTATAAAAACATGAAATCATTATACGATTTGGCAGATAAAACTGATCGGACCACAAATTCGATTTCCTAGCTAACCTTGGCGTCCGTACGAAATTTGTAATCAGAAATAAGTTGTGCTATCCAGAAGATAAGAAGTGAATCATGGCTGAAAATAACGAGGCTTTATCTCAAGCGAAACTAAAACATAGAAGTGCTAAGGCTTTGCTAACCCGTTCGAGTAAAACGCTAATAGTAAAACTGGAACATGAGAGACCCCCTGAAGAAATAACTGAAGCGTTTAATTAAGTCAAGCATGCATATGATAATTTGGTCGCTAAACATGAAGAATATGTGCAACATATCGAAGATGACGGTGCTTTTGAAGCAGAAGAAAGATGGTTAGATGAGAGTCAAGATGCGTATCTTAAACTAGAAATAACAACAAACGATTATATTAGAAAAATACACGAAAACAAACCACAGGCAGTGAGCGGAAGTATGGAGCAGATGGAAGTAAATAATGAAAACAATGGAAATGAAGTCCAACTGGATATTGGGCAGCCGGAAACAGTTGAAGAAACTACGGAAAATGAACAGCATGTAATAAATGCGATTGATGAAGGAGAAAACCATGATAATAGCATTGTGCAAGTAAGTGCTAATGTAACTGGAAGTGCAACCTGTGGATTCAAGATGGAAAAGCACAAGATGCCACGGTTTAGCAGAGACATTCGAGATTATGTAATATTTTGAGCAGATTTTAGGCGGTAGATTCGAGATTCAGCAAAAGAGACGCAATTTCTTTGTTACGAACCAGTTTGAGTGGAAGACCTTTGGAGTTGATAAAGGGAATAGGTAGCGACTACGATCTGCCTGGGAGCACCTTGACGCAATATACGAAGATCCGAGATTTATCGCGGACATTGTTACCCATGACATTTCAAAGTTTAAGCCACTTCGCAAAGATGAAGATTCGAGATTTTGTGACCTGGCTCAACTCGTCAGAAGAAGTTACAACACGCTCAAGGAAGTAAGCAGGCAGTTCGACATGGATAACAATCATAATCAATCAGAAGCTGCATGTAAACGATAGAAAGATCTGGTCGCACTATTTAGAAACCAGCCAGAAAAAAGCAACCTTAGAGAATCTGATCACATGGATGACCACGGAAATGAAAACAAGAATGAGAGCCATAGCACCTCGGAGAAGCATACAGTCAAGACATCCCGTTGGGGGTTCTAATGCCAATATGTCAGGAAACAATCCCAAGTGCTGGGTATGCAACAGTGCTAACCACTTTGTTGATCAGTGCCGAAAGTTTTCTTCTATGACTGCCAATGAAAGATTACAGGCTGCTAAGGACAACCACTGATGTTATAGTTGTCTCAAACATGCAGGGCGAGATCACTAGTCATCGAATTGTTCAAGAAGACGTCAATGCTCAAAAAGAGTGAATGGTAACCAGTGCAAGTATTTTCATCATCAGTGACTTCATGAAGCAAACGCAAACCCTGCTCCAACTGTTGGAACCTTTACAACAGATAAAGCAGCAATACTTCCTATTGTTCAAGCAAATGTCCTTGGCGCAAATGGTCGGAAAAGGAAAGGAAACGTGTAACTGGATTCAGGCGCTCAGATTAGTTTGATTAAATCCTCAGTGGCCAAAGATTTAAAGCTGAAGGGAAAAGACGTCGTTGTGACTCATAAAAGTTGGGTGTCAAGAAGAGGAATTGCACACCAAAGTATATCGAGTTACGGTTCAGTCATTGGAAGATCATTCTTACCACACCATTCAAGCAGTTGGAATTTCTTCTCTCTGTGATGAAATTTCCTTTGTGAATTCAGACGAGCTGGCCAAATGGTTCGGATTGGCAAGAGGCGAGATTCGAAGGGGCACTGGTGACACAGATTTGTTGATTGGGATCGATCAGGCGAGACTCCATACGGGAGAAACTAGAGAAGCAGCAACCTGGTGGCACACCATTCCCCGCTCGGTTGGGTAATCTTCGAAGCAACATTTGGCGAGCGGTTGGGAACCAGCAAGGTTAACCACGTTGCATTTGCTACACCAGTAGACATGAGCGAATTTTGGTCCACAGAGTCAATGGGAGTGTCTGTAAAACCGCGCTCTTGTAAACCAGAAAAGTTAAGCCCCATTAAAAGAAAAGAAGCAAAGGTTATTAAAAACTCTTGTAAAAGATTGGATGGACAGTGGCTTATGCCATATCCATGGATAAAAGATCCAAGCGCATTACCAGATAACCGAGAGCAAGCTGAAAGGAAGTTGGTAGCAACGAAACGACGACTTCTAGCCAATATAGAGAATGCAAATGCATATGATAAAGAGATAGTCCGCATGAATGAGCTTGGTTTTTCAAGAAAATTATCGAACGAAGATCTGAAAACGTATAATGGCCCAGTTCATTATGTATCACATCATGAGGTTCTCAGACCCGAAAGCAAAAGCACACCGTTACGAATTGTCTTTAACTCTTCTGCTGTTTATAAAGAACAAAAAGCTCAACGACTATTGGATGAAAAGACCCGACCTTTTAAACGACCTCTTTGGAGTTCTACTTCAGTTCCATGAAGTGCAAGCAGCTGTATTAGGGGACATCTCAAAAGTGTACCACAGCATTTTAATACCAGAAGTTGACCAGCAAGTACACAGATTCCTCTAGAGGAATTTAGACGCTGAAAGAGAACCTGATACGTGCGTAAAAACTGTCGTAACATTTGGGGACAAACCAGCTCCCGCAATAGCTCTGACAGCTTTGAAAAAGACTGCGGAAGAATCAGCTGATGTACACCCCGAGGCTGCAGATGTTTTAAAGAACAACACTTATATGGATGATATATGTGAATCTCGAAAAACCACGGATGAAGCGTGAAAAATTACGCACGAAATAGATGAAGTTTTAGCAACTGGTGGATTTTCAGTAAAAGAATGAATATCAAACCGTGATCAAAGGAAGGATGGGCCGCAGCAGAAAGAGATGTAGCACCTACTAATGAGAAAGGTTCAACAGAGAAGGTTCTTGGACTCGGATGGAACCCGAAAGTGACAAATTAAAGCTGCTCACAAAAGAGCTGCATCAGCAAAAGGAAAGCAAGAAACCAGAACGATTGACGAAGCGTTCAGTTTTAAGTCAAGTCGCTCGAATATTTGATCCTGTTGGTTTCGCGTCAGCATTTGTAATTCGCACCAAGATCGGTTTGCAAGATCTTTGGAAAAGAGGGCTTGATTGGGATGATGAGCTCCCACCCGATATGCAAGAATTCTGGACTAACCTGTTCAACAAAGTTGAAGTTAACCTTGTTGTTGAGTCAATTGGAATTCAAACGGTGCCTCACACCAGCGAGTGCAATCGAACAGCCCATTCTATGCACGTTTGCCGATGCGTCCACAGAAGCTTTTGGAGCATGTTCGTTTGTTAGGTGGAAGCTAGAAGACGGGCATTTCGCCGTAAGGTTCATTGCAGCAAAGTCGAGAGTCGCTCTATTGAAGCAACTCACCATCCCATGTCTTGAATTACAAGGAGCTGTCCTTGCAACGCGATTGAGCGAGTCCATTTTGGAGGAAACACGATTCAAGTTTGACAGGACAATTTTCTTTCTTGACGGTCAGATTGTCCTTGCCTGGATTCGTGGCAAGGGGTGAAAGTTCAAACCGTTTGTTTCAATTCGAGTAAGTGAGATTCACAGTAATTCCGACCCAGCGACATGGAGAATTTACCCAGAGAACACAACGTAGCTGACGATGTGTCACGTGGAATATCTGTGCAAAGTCTGACAGAAAGATGGCAACAAGGTCCACAATTCCTATCATTACCCGAGCATGAATGGCCAACAGTACCACCACCAAACCCATACGACTGGTACGAGTGACAGCCTATGTCTTCAGATTTGTCCGGAACGTGAAAGCCCATGTCAAGAAAAGCAACACTCAAAGCGCAGAAAGCCCTCGAAGCAATAGCCTTTCTGTGGAAGAGCTTAACCAGTCGGAAATCTATTGGGTAAAACTGAATCAGAAAAATCTGAAAAGCAGTCTCGAAAGCAGACAGTTGGGAAAACTCGATCCATTGATGGATTCAGAAGGCATCCTCAGAGTCAGAGGAAGAGTAGATAAGACTATTGCAACTTACAACACAAGACATCCAGTTTTATTATCTCAAGATCATTGGACATCTAAACTGATCATGCTCCAAGCCCATAAATATGGACATTCTGGAGTAGCAGCTCCTGTAGCAAAGGTTAGAAGGAGATATTGAATTGTTAGAGCCCATAGTCTTGCTAAATCAGTTAAACACGAGTGTGTATTCTGTAAGAAGAGCCAAGTGCAGTGTGAAACACAGAAGATGGCCGACCTACCTGAAATTCGTCTGGCACCGTACACTCCACCTTTTTACAATACAGCGTGCGATTATTTTGGCCCTTATCACGTCAAGATTGGGCGCAATAAAAGTACGAAACATTACGGAGTAGTATTTACCTGCTTGAATACAAGGGCTATACATCTGGAAATGGCAGTGGACTACTCAGCTATGGAATTATACAAGTCCTACGTCAGTTTTTGCAGTTCGCTGTAAACCTGCGGTGATTCTCAGCGACAATGACACACAATTGGTAGGAGTGGAAAGAGAGTTAAGAGAGATGAGCGAAGGATGGCAAAAGGAAAAGTTAAAAGAATTTGCGGCAGATAAGGGAATTAAATGGCCGTTTATTACACCCACAGCGCTGCACCAAAATGGTTGCGCGGAAGCAATGGTTAAAAGTTGTAAACGAGCTATAAAGAAGGCAATAGGAGACAATAAATTAACACCCTTTGAACTTTATACTTGTTTCCTAGAAATCGCTAACCTTATCAACCAACGGCCTATCGGTCGCGTCAGCACAGATCCTAATAAAGGAACGTACCTTAGTCCTAATTGTTATGCAGACATTCAATAGTTTTTAAACTGAACTCCATTATTTGACATTTTTTACCATTGGGCAACCTGTGCGAAGGAGAGGTTGCTAGGCGATGGGTTTGAGAAGACGTTATAGTTTCGTCGTTGGGCTTGTTTGCGAGAAATATATTGTTTTAATTTTATTATACTATTTTGGTTTATGTCATTAAAGTTTTAACACAAAAGAATTCGGGTCTGGAGAACATATTTTGGCGATCCTGCCAGGACATTGGACTTTTTTATCGTGAATTTCGTTCGTAGACATCGTAGTGTTGGGAAAATGTAAATACTCGGCATTTGCAGAAAGATTTCGTATCGTTGTTGGCTTTGAGTTACAAGAACGGGAGGCCCTATCGTTGCTTCGGACATAGAAGTGTGTTCCAATCGTTATAAATGGTTGTGGGAGAGTTTTAATTCGTGGTAAATATCGAAAAATATCATTGGAGACATTGAGGACGCGAGTAACTTATGAAAATTTATGCAAGGTTCGAAAATTTAGAATATCGAATAAATTAAGCTAATATATATTACGGTCATTTGAATTATTTACGGGACGGCGTGTGAAAGGTTTCTATCCACTTGTTTTGTTGCTGGAATTGTTTATTTGAACCAAGTGTTGTCTAACCGGGTTAGGACATAAAACGCTGGAGTAAACTATATACAATATTAATCGGTATACAATTTTGGTATTTGTAACTTTGCTGCTGTTATGTCTGACACAGAACAAGATCCTAGTGGAACATCAGATGGCCCTAAAAGTGATGAGGGACTTAAAAAGAAACAAGTTCTAATCGAATTGAACCGGCGAAAGCGAGTAAGTAAACGTGATACAACTAAAACAAGGCATCATCTGGAAAAACTAATTGTTGAAAATGTTAGTGGTAATGTACAAGAGTTGGAACATCGTATAGAAACATTATGGGAAGCATTAGAAGAAACTCAAAGCATCATGGATGAACTGTCGATATATTTCATGGAACAAAAGGATGTTGAAAGTCAAAAGGTTGTAATGCAAGAGTCAAAGGACTTCGAAGTAGAATGTGAGAAAATTATTGAAAAGGCACAGTCCGTTATTGTTAAATTCGCGGCGGAAAGCAGTGTGGTAAGTCCGCCCATAAAACAAAACACCACAAACTTGGTGGACCATGCAGACACTGTCGTTACAAACAATCAAGGGAGCTCAACAACTACTGGCGTAGGGATTGGTATCAACCCTAGCATATCCGATAATCTAACAATCCAGGGCCCTCAGGGCAGTGACAGTGCTAATTTAAATGATGATGAATCTGCGCAGCAACCGATCAATGAACACACTGAATCTATATCGATGGCAAACCCTAGCCCACAGCAAAGTGCTACTTCGAGCAGTGGAAATGGAACAACTGTTGTTAATCACCGACTGAAGCCATTAAAGGTGCCAACCTTTGATGGAGACAAGAAAAAGTTTGAAGAATTTTGGGGATTGTTCGAAAGTCTAGTAGACAAGTCAAACGAGCCAACTAGCTTAAAGATGGCGAGGCTTCGCCAAAGTTTAACTGGAATAGCTTTGGACTCTATCCGTGGACTTGGTGTGTCAGAGCCTGAATATAAAGAAGCCAAGGAGATTTTAAATAATAAATTTGGAGGTCAGAGGAGGCAACTTCGTGCATACCTGGATGATTTAGAAAGAATGCACCCCTTACGCGCAGCTGATGTTAAAGGTTTTGCAAGCTTCACTGATCTGGTAAGAGTGACTGTTGTTAAGTTGCAGGCAGAAGGGAAAGTAGGAGAACTTGGTGATGGAACGTTGTACAGCCTGTTGGTCAAAAAGTTAACAGGGCACCAGTTGGAAACTTACACAAGATGGATGAATGAGCACAGCAAAGAAAGATCGGTTTTAAGTCTAAGAGACTGGCTCAAAGAAGAAGTCTCGATCAGAATAGAAGCAATTGAAATGGCCCATGGAATAGATTCTGAAGAGTCTGAGCGAACCAGTCGAAAGCAATATCCAACTAAAGGTGGAGGAAGAGGCAATCCAAGCTCCTTCTTTATGGCTTCTGGCAATCAAAGAGATTCGACATTTAACAGAGACAATGGTCCAAAGCAAAAACCTCCTTGTTCATTCTGTAATGGATTACATCATGGTATTTGGGCTTGTCGCCAGTTCGAACAACGATCGGTGGAAGAACGATGGAATTTTGCCAAGGAGAAACATTTGTGTTTACGTTGTCTAAGCAAGGATCATCGGGGTAAAGAGTGTCGCAGATCGCAGGCATGCAAAGTGAATGGATGTCAGCTCAATCACCACCGTTTGCTACATCGCCAAACTGCTCCAAGGGAGGAGGCAGATTCACGGGAGGGGGCAGATTCACAGCAGGGATCAGGCCCAAGTAACAAAGTGGCAATGATGACACAAAGCCAAGCATTGACCAGAGAGCAGTGTTCATTACGGACAGTTCCTGTGTGGTTGAAAAGTAACGGAAAAAAGGTCAAGGTCAACGCTATACTAGATGACGCATCAAACGAGTCGTTCTTAAACGAGAATGTGGCTAACTTACTAGGTATACAAGAAACGTTTCAAACCGTTCGAGTTCACGTTTTGAACAATTCTGTGGAAACATTTCAGTCCATGCCTGCAAGGATTGAAATTGAAAGTGTGAATGGAGACTTTGGGAAAGTTATCGAAGTAAAAACTTGTCCCCATCAGGTCACTGGAGCTTATAAAGTTGAAGACTGGAATGAAACAAAAAAGCAATGGCCTCATCTCTTACAATGTGAATTTCCGAAACCGGCACGCGATGGTCTAGTGGACTTGCTAATCGGAGTGGACAATGCTGATTTGCATTATTCGAAGGTAGACGTCCATGGACCACCAAATAGTCCAACCGCTCGCCTTGGACCTCTTGGATGGACCTGCATTGGACCCACCGGAAAACCAGACAGTAAAAGGTCCCATCTTATCATGCATTCCTTTTTAACGAGAGACGCTCACATCAACAAGGCAACAGTCGGCTGTTGTGATGTCAATAGCACATTGCGCAGGTTTTGGGAGATCGAAAGTTATGGAACCGACACAAAGCGATCGGCAGTAATGACCAAGGAAGACAAGAATGCTTTAAATCGAGTTGAGTCGTCACTAACTCACAACGGAAGCCGTTATTCTATCGCTGTTCCATGGAAAGAGGGCGGGCCAGCACTTCCTAACAATCGTGAAATGGCAAAGAAACGACTGGAAAGCACTGAAAAGAGCTTGAATGCCAAAGATGGTTTTGTTAAAAATGAGTATGAAGAGACAATAAAATCGTACATTCAAAAAGGTTATCTGAGAAAGCTGACTCCAGAAGAAATGTCGTCCCCATCGTGCTGGTATCTACCACATTTTCCGATAGTCAAATTAGAGAAAACAACAACTAAAGTGCGTATCGTGTTCGACTGTTCTGCGAAGTATGAGGGTGTGTCGCTGAACGATGCCATTTACGCGGGTCCCAAACTTCAAACTGAACTGTTCGATGTACTTGTACGTTTTCGGCGAAATCCAATTGGAATTGCTTGCGACATAAAGCAGATGTATTTACAAATTGAAATCGAAGAGAAAGATCGTCCTTACTTTAGAATCTTGTGGCGGGATTATGAAAGTGACCGAGAGCCTGACGAGTATGAATTTACACGTGTCGTATTCGGCAAAAACTCGGCACCGATGGAAGCACAGTACGTGGCTCAAGAAAATGCTCGTAGATTCCAAGATCGGTATCCACTAGCAGCTGAAACTGTTCTGAAGTCTACATACATGGACGATAGTATCGATAGCGTCGAGGATGAACCCACAGCCGGGACTCTTCAAAAGGAACTACAAGAGCTATGGAAGACTGCTGGTATGGAAGCCAGGAAATGGGTCTCTAATTCGAAGCAAGTTATGGAAGCAATCCAAGAAGAGCACCGAGCATCTGAGTTGGTGATTCGAGACGAAGATCAACCAGTGACTAAAACGCTAGGACTTTCATGGTTCAGTGAGGAAGACACCCTTTTCATTCCAGCGCCAGTAATGTCTGAGTCCGTATCGGTAACAAAACGAAACGTCCTGAAGAAGATAGCCACAGTCTTCGACCCTCTTGGTCTGATTTCACCAGCAATCATTAAAGGAAAGATGTTGCTTCAAATGTTGTGGAGTAGAGGTTATGATTGGGACGATGAAATATATGACGACATAGCAAACGAAATTCAGTCTTGGCTTGATCAATTATCCGTTTTAGCACAAGTGCGGATTCCCCGTTGTATCAGACTTTCGTTAACTGTTACATCTTTTAAGTTGATCACATTCGTTGACGCTTCGACAAGGGCATTTGGTGCTGTAGTGTACGCGCGTTTTGAGTATGAGCAATCCCGTCCACCTACCTGTCGTCTGTTGGCTTCGAAGAGCAAGGTTGCACCCTTAGTACCAGTTACCGTTCCCCGACTGGAGTTAATGGCTGCCATAACGGGTCTGAGATTAACACAAACAGTTATCCGAGTTCTGGAAATTCCTATGAGCACCGTGACATTCTATTCGGACAGTCTTGATGTCCTTTGGTGGATACGAGGTCATGGAAAGGACTTCCGCGCGTTCGTGGCTAACAGAGTTGGTGAAATTCAGATGTTTAGTGACCCCCAGCAATGGCAGCATGTGTCTACCGAGCAGAATCCGGCAGACCTTGTATCACGTGGTGTAAACGTTGAAGACCTCAAAGAGAACGCACTATGGTGGAATGGTCCCGACTGGTTGTTGAAGGACGAAGACAACTGGCCAAGAGTTTCTGGTGATAGCCCTCCAACCGAAATGAAAGAAAGCAGAAAACCTACTGTCTTGGCTAGCCGTAGTCTTCCTGTTCAAGAAAATCCCGCAACGAATGCGACAGCAGAAGAATGGAGATTAAACCCAAATCGATACTCATCCTGGATGCATCTCGTCTGCATTTATGCACGAGTCGTTCGAGTTCTGTGCAACATGCAGAAGAAGGCGAATCGGGTATATGGACAAGCACTACATCCAGAAGAAATCCGTGACGCAGAAGAAGATATCATTCGCAAAGTACAATCAGAAATCTTTCCCGAAGAGTATAAAGCACTGAAAAGCAAAAAGGCAATCTCACCTAAGAGCCCTTTGATAAAGTTGTCACCTCGAATCGACGAGAATGGAATTATTCGTATGGATGGCAGATTAACGAATGCAGATCACCTCCCGTATGACGTGAAGCACCCCATTATTCTACCTCGTGGCCACCATGTAACCAAACTTATCGTGAAACATTATCATGAAAAAGCGAACCACGCAGGGGGAGTGAACTTTATTCTAGCTCAATTGTCACAACGATTCTGGATAATAGCAGCACGGGAAGAGATTCGAAGCTGGGAAAACGAATGCAACGAATGCAAGAAGAGTAAGACCAAGCTCGCAACCCAAATAATGGCCCCACTTCCCAATGTTCGTCTTAGGTTTACCTATCGTCCATTTGACCAGAGCGCTGTGGACTATGCGGGACCCTTTATCACGGTTCAAGGTCGAGGGAGACAGCGACAAAAGCGATGGTTATGTTTGTTCACGTGTCTTGCGACGAGGGCTATCCATTTGGAAATGGCTTGGGCACTGGACACCGAGAGTTTTCTAAATTGTTTCACTCGTTTCACTAGTCGACGTGGTGTTCCATCTGAAGTTACCAGCGATAATGGAAGTAATTTCGTGGGGGCTGTAAATGAATTACGTGATTTGGTGAACCAATTAGATTCACAACGCATTCAGCAGAAGGCAACCCATATGTTCAATAAAGTTACATGGCACTTCAACCCTCCGGCAGCTCCGCACTTCGGAGGAGTACATGAAGCAATGATAAAATCGGCCAAACACGCAATATACGCCGTCTTGGGAAATAGTGACATTCGAGATGAAGAACTGATAACTGCATTTGTCGCGGCTGAAGGCCTACTAAACTCCCGACCATTAACGTATCAGTCATCTGATCCTAAGGATATTACGCCATTAACACCAAACCATTTTCTACATGGTCAAGTAGGCGGCGAAGTGGCACCAGAATCAGTTGATTGCACTACCTTCAACCTCCAAAATCGTTGGCGACGAGTTCAACAATTACTCAATCAGGTATGGTCGAGATGGCTAAAAGAATACCTTCCAACGCTAAACAGGCGACCTAAATGGACGGAGATAGTAAAGAACATGAAAGAAGGTGACGTTGTCCTTGCATTGGAAAATAACCTCCCTAGAGGTCGTTGGCCCTTAGGCCGAATCATCGAGACGTATCCTGGTAAAGACGGCCATACGCGAGTAGCCAAAGTCCAGTGTGGAGACAGAACGTTAATCCGTCCAATACACAAGTTGGTGCCGCTGTTCCAAGAAAACTGACAACAACAGTAACATTTTTTACAAGTAGTTTAGAAACGCACTCTACGCAGTGCGGGGAGGGGGAATGTTATGCAGACATTCAATAGTTTTTAAACTGAACTCCATTATTTGACATTTTTTACCATTGGGCAACCTGTGCGAAGGAGAGGTTGCTAGGCGATGGGTTTGAGAAGACGTTATAGTTTCGTCGTTGGGCTTGTTTGCGAGAAATATATTGTTTTAATTTTATTATACTATTTTGGTTTATGTCATTAAAGTTTTAACACAAAAGAATTCGGGTCTGGAGAACACTAATGACATTTTGCTTGGACGTGCATCCTCTGAAATACCCCAAGGACCATTTAGAGAGACTCGAGACCCACGAAAACGCGTTGAGTTTGTACAGAGAATAGTGGATAATTTCTGGGAACACTGGCAAAGAGACGTCTTCCCAGCATTGGTTCCTCGTAGAAAGTGGAATGCAGACAGAAGAAATGTGCGTGTCAATGATGTTGTTGTTGTGGAAAACCCAAATGTTGTCGGAGGAAATTGGACAATAGGTAAAGTTATAGAGGTTTTTCCCGGTAAAGATAGTAAAGTCAGGAATGTGAGAGTGAAAACAAGTTGCGGAGAATACGAACGATCTGTTAACAGAATCGCGGTTATCTACCCGAAGGAAGGATACGAACAGTAACTTTTGTATGAGAAAAACTTTCTCATCGGGGCGGAGGGTGTGTTGATAATTATGTGACATTAATTAAGCATTAATTACAATGATTGACATTTAAGAAAATATTTAATTCTGCAGTTTAAGATGGCGACGTTACTTGGACATTCTAAGTAGGACAATCCGCTAAGAAGTGTTTATATTTGTAATAAAGTAGTAATAAAGTAGATTTGGTAGCAGGAAATAATTTGTGAATATATTAATTTTTAGATCGAATAAAAAGGGATTATAAAAACATGAAATCATTATACAATTAGGCGGATAAAACTGATCGGACCAACTTCATTCTTTTCATATTCCCCTTCCTCTCCTGCATCAATACACCAATCAATAGTTCGTTGTCTCTGTACACATTAATTTTGAGATGTAAATGAAGGTTTTATTACACAATGTAACTATAAAACTTAATCAAAAAACAAATTATATGTGCAAACCTTAACTGGATGTATTTCCAAGGGATGAGCTTCAGCAATGTGACTCTTCATATTGACCATTGCAATTGATAAACCGCACTCTATACAATCAACACGAGGAACATCGTCATGTACACATGCATAAAAGAAATTAAAAAGATGAATATTAAGTATAGACTCTACTATTTATTCGTTTTACCCATTTGGCAATGGCTTCCTTCCAGTTTTCATGGTAAAATTGCTAGCAATAGGAAACTGTTGGAAAGAGTCATTTTTTCTCTCATCAGAATGTCGCCAATAGGGCATGTTTTATTTCTATAGCCTGATCTAAACATACATAACATACATACATGAAGCATCTTTTTAACACTGTTTAACAACTGTCGTCTGCAAGTAATTTTATGCCCAAAGTAATCTTCAGCTCAATCACAAGCCTATTCTTAAATCTATTGTTCATAGAATATGACTACCACACAAAAACAGTCATATACTGGGTAAAAAAATGTATACCAGAGAAACTATTTTAAAAGTGATATTACCATTTATAATTTATTAACAAAATTATCTTAATTCTGAGTGGAAATCATACATACATTCTGGAATTAAGCTGAGAACATTTGAGAAAAAATCATAAGTTAGGTATAAACCCCCCCCCCCTATCAGGGCTGCCAAGAGGGAGAGGGGCAACTTGCTCAAGGCCCTCAACCTATTTGGGATCTGTAAGTTGAAAAATAGCTCAAAATTGAGCAAGCCCCTATCAAAATCGGGGTAAGTGTAAGGCATCAAGCACTGCCATTGTTCAGTGATATTCTCAATGCTTTGTAGTACAATCTGCCTATTTTTAGTCTTGTTTGAAAAGAATGATGTCATAGGGGCCCAAAATATAATTTTTTCCTGGACCATGTGAATTCTTTTAGTGGCACTCCCTTCATAATAGGTTTATCTCAGTTGTAAATAGCTACCTGCAATTCATCTGCATTTTCTTCATCACTTAGGTCCAGGTCGTTCTGTAATGGCCTGAGATAAATCTTTGCAGAACCAGCAGCATCTTTCAGCCATTGAGCTGTTTGAGCATGTTCTATTTTAACAAATCCTGAATCTTGCCCTCGTTGGTGTAAAAGCACCTCATAACCTGTTACTTTAGACTTTGGAAATCTCTTCAAGATTTTTTCATGACTCTGAACACTGTTCATATCCAGGCACAATTGAATGGAGGCCTCTCCAAGGCCAGCATTCAATAGTGCTGTTCGCTCTCGTATTTTTGTAGGTGGTTTCAATGCATGGACTTCCGAGAGTGCCACAAATTTTAACGTGCAGGCTGGTTGTTTTTTTTACTTTTTCTTACTATAGTTACCACCTTTTCTTCTTCCAACACCATTAGGAAAGGAAAACAAACACTTGTGTTCACTGACTTGTTTCATCTGGAGAATTTTCATGGTCGATGAGCTGACAGGCTGTCCTGAGTACCCTGCATTCACACCTGATGGTCCTGGCAGGCTTGATTGAGAATGAGTACCAGTACCTGATGGTCCTGATCGGCTTGATTGAGAAGTAATGGTACCTGACAGTCCTGGGAGGATTGATTGAGAATGAGTACCAGTACCTGATGGCCCTGGTCGGCTGGATTGAGAAGAACTGGTACCTGACAGTCATGGGAGGATTGATTGAGAATGACTACTGGTACCTGATGGTTGTGCTTGTTGTTGATTAAATGTCAATCCTGGGAAAGATACAATGGTGGTAAATCTATAATCTCATTAATGAACATATTGTCCTGTGCTAATATCATTATGTAATTATATAAATAGTTCAAATTAAACTAGTAATGAATTGTATATAAGCATGTGTGTGTCGTCATTGTTATTGACTGTTGTTGTTAGTATAAGATGTGTTAGTGCTTGGGGCATTTTCTGGCATTTTTTACAAATTTACACCTTATAAGTATTTCTAAAATGTCACTTTTTTCAGCAGTGCTGCTAATGAGAAAGACATCGGTCCAAATGCTAATGAACCAGTTGCCGACAAAGATTGGCTCGCAAATTACCGCGAAAAAAGACAAAAATACGACAAACGTCTTAAGGAACTGCAACGAGGACTTGATGGTTTGGAAGCCACAAACTTGCGAACTAGAGCAAAGGAAGAATACCGCCAAGCAGGCACAGAAGACAGGTAAATAGTGCTTTATTCATTTATGTTACTTATTTATTTATGAAAAATTATGTGTTAATATACCCACGTCATCGCAAAACACATGTGTGCCATAAAACATGCACGCATTTCTCGAGCAAAAGGCTTATATAGATGTATACCGAAAATCTGTTTATACCTTTATGTATTTACATGTGTATTTGCAAGTAAGCATCTTATTGAAAAGACTTATCTATTTGTAGATTCTTTCGAAGCACGGCATACAGAACCTTTGTGTGGATGGTATATGGGCATTTGGGGAATCGACGATATCCCTTGCCAGCTTGCGCATACAAGAAGATAAGGAGATACTTCGTGCCAGCTTTACACGACTTCGTAGGATTTGTAGAGGAGGACTGCTCGTAAATTGTAAATTATTCAATAAATTATATATTGTTTTTAGGCCGATGTAATGTGAACATTAGTCGATAAAAACTACTAGTATAGTGCTCTGCTAAAATTCTTCACAGCACTTTTCAGTAATTAAGTGCTTAAAGACAGTTTTTTATGAGAGTAGCAGCTATAAAGCAGAATAGGGACAGACTCGCACATTGTTAGCACTTCATTTCAAATAGCATCAGCTTAAGTTAGATTTGCATTGCAAGTTGCAAGAAATATTGCATGGCGTAAAACATTGATCATTGGTATATGCTCATTGGATTGTATTAATAACATTTTAGACACTTCAATAAACATGTATTCATGGACTATAAACAACAACCACTGTAGTAGACTAAATATTCTACAAAACAAATCAAAACAAGAAAGCTTTATATAGGCACATCAGCATGTGTGCAAGCTAGGCTAGCCCTGATAAATTTCTTTACTTTTGATTTTTTGGGCAGTCTTTAATATTTTTATGCCCCTTCATCAGATTCTTGCACATAAGACATCACTTATTTTTTGCCTTCTTTCCATTTAGTTGAGTTAAATAACTTGTAATTTCAGCCTATTTTTCAGACAACCCCCCTAATACGTATACATCTTACTATTGCATCATATAGCATATGAACATTCAATATTGCAGTCATCCAGCATATGTGTTTTTTGCAGCTTCAAAACAATGTCCTTATTCCATGAGCTTTTGTTGATTGTGTGCATCCAATATTGAGTGTACACGTTTTGACCCATACTGCACAAAATGTGCAATACTACAGGATATGACTCGATCTACATGGAAACTATTATGCAAATTGTACAACATACTTGGTGTTTTGTTGTTGGAACGTCGTTGACAACCAGACTTTTTCTCACTTTCTGTTTTTGTATGGCAACTTCTCTCGGCTGTTTCTCGAACATTGTATTCATTGGATCTGGTGTCATCACATCCAATTCCTGGTGGGCATCGTGAAGGGTTTTTTTAGAGGATGTTGCTACATATGTTTGATATATTTTCTCAACATATGCTAAAATAGAAAGTGATAAAATAGTTTTTATTAATTGAAACATTTACCACATTTATGGCCTAATGTTGGAATGTGTTTTTAACCCTCGTACTAAAATTTTGTTTTTCCTTGACATCCCTAACAGTCGCTTTTCCATCTTTAA
This sequence comes from Muricea muricata, assembly GCA_963855995.1. Lineage (NCBI taxonomy): Eukaryota > Metazoa > Cnidaria > Anthozoa > Malacalcyonacea > Plexauridae > Muricea > Muricea muricata. Next base: position 60,092,400 of record OY979716.1, read on the forward strand.
ATTTTGGGTATGCCACCTTGATCCTCTGACAGCCATCTTTGTTTTCTTTTGCTCCGCACATTACATTAAAATTAAAATGAATAGCTGCCAGAATGTGCCTATATATAAGTATAAAATAGAAACATGAGTAGAGCCAGCAAATTGAGTGTTGGTTAAAATAATACATGTATACTGTACCTGCAAAATATACCAGTGAAAGAATAAGCATTCATTTTGGGGGAAAACTGATTCACCACAGAATGGAATCCTTCGAGGAAACTTGTTTGGTCCAGTGGTGAAGCTTGTTTTATCCCTTTGGTCAGTGATTTTTTCAGCATGGCACTTTGCAGTTCGGTATGTGCAGGAGAGTCTATAAAAGAAAAATTGTGTCAATATTTTATGCAATTTATTGCAAAAAAGGTCCAAGAAACTGAATCACACTCGACTTTATTAGTGCCCAAAATTTGTTTTTCTTTATACCGAACAAAACTACTTAATAAAGTCAAGCATAAAACTACAATCATGGAATAATTCTTTGGGACAATCCTAGTAGGGCATGTTGAAAAAAGAAAGACATGAAAGTAACCTATAAAATATATTAGTGCACTTTGCTCTTGCGCACTCTAAATTCTACCCTTTTTCTCCCCTTTCCCCACCAACCAATGTTGGTTCTTACATGTGTATTATGGCCACAGCACATTTCCATATATTTTTGTATGCGATATTAGTGCGTCAGCCAACATTGCAAGGTGGGGGGAGGGGAGGGGAGGGGAGGGGAGGGGAGGGGAGGGGAGGGGAGGGGAGGGGAGGGGAGGGGAGGGGAGGGGAGGGGAGGGGAGGGGAGGGGAGGGGAGGGGAGGGGAGGGGAGGGGAGGGGAGGGGAGGGGAGGGGAGGGGAGGGGAGGGGAGGAGGTTATGTATTTATCAAAAATTTCCGCTTTATCGTGTGAAGTGGCAATTTCCTATATTGTCTCAAAATAGTTGTTCCATGATTGTCTGAAAGCCCTAGATCATGGAATGCGTGGAAATTCTCAGCGTACAAGGAAGAAAAGAGAACGGTATACAACATTTGATGTAGTCGAGCTGAATGAATTGTATATAAGCATGTGTGTGTCGTCATTGTTATTGACTGTTGTTGTTAGTATAAGATGTGTTAGTGCTTGGGGCATTTTCTGGCATTTTTTACAAATTTACACATAATAAGTATTTCTAAAATGTTACTTTTTTCATCACATACAACATATATGAGTGTACAACATATTATTAAGCAACAGGGTACATATACATATACTACACAAAAACTAAATCTGATTTAATTATCGTAAGCAATGGACCTTTCCCCTTTCACACAAAATTTTGAAAAAATCATAAGCAAAAATATCACCATAGCTTGAAAGAGCATTCCAAGTCTACTAAAGTTGCAAAGTTTGGTTGTGAAATGTTGCAAACTGTAGAAAATATAGCCTTGGAAATTTGGCAAATTTTGTATACATTTGTATTAAGCGTGCGAAAATGATAATCAAAAGTATCAACTGATTATCACTTTTCCGCCCGTAATACAAATATATACAAAATTTGCCAACATCGCAAGGCTATATTTTCTACATTTTACAACATTTCACAGCCAAACTTTGGAATCTTACTAAACTTAGGATGCTTTTTCAAGCGGTGGTAACATTTTTGGCTATTTTAAATTTCCTCAAAATTTCATGTAAAAGGGGAAAGGTCCATTACTGTATTACTGAGATTTTACTTCAAGTACATTACTGTAATCTCAATTAATATCATTTTATGGAACATTTAGACATGTCATGTTTCTTTTATTTTAATTTTTTTCCATAGATATAATAATAAATTCACCCAATCCCCCGTACCTTCCCTTGTTGGAAAACACCAAAGGCCATGCAGTGAATGAGCATTTTTGCTAAGATTTCACTGCCATACACATTGCCAATATATTTTGCAAAATATAGATGAGTTGTTTGAAAGATATATTATTGATATCATGGGCACTCAGATTTGGAGGGAAGGGGGGGGGGTCATGTCACTCATATCAAAACTATAAATATCAAGGCTTTATTTACGGTGAGACTGCGAGTTAAAAATTATTGTAAATTCATAATGATGCTTTTTTGTGATTGTTAATATATTTCCAATTGGGCCAATTCGCTATAGCAATTTTACCGAACATTAATATGTTCGTTTGTCGCCACTTGAGATCTGCCATATATTTTTGTATGCGATATCTGCGCGTCTGCCAACATTGCAAGGTGGGGGGAGGGGAGGGAAAGGGAGAGAATGAGGTTATGTATTTATCAAAAATTTCCGCTTTATCGTGTGAAGTGGCAATTTCCTATATTGTCTCAAAATAATTATTCCATGATTGTCTGAAAGCCCTAGATCATGAAATGCGTGGAAATTCTCAGCGTACAGGGAAGAAAAGAGAACGGTATACAACATTTGATGTAGTCGAGCTGATCCGTGAAAAGAAAATCACAAGCAGGTTACAGCTAATCAATTTTGCTGAGATGCAAAAGAATGAAGGCAAGACAGTTGTAGCAGAGTTTATAGCAAACAGAGGCACCAAAATTGTACAGGAAGCGTTGGATTTAGCGAGAGAATTTGATGAAGCACCAAAAAACTGGCACGAATACAGAAGAGCCGTGTGCAGGCTTTTGCAAGAAGTCTATTCCGGCCAGTGTGAAGTCGATTGTAATGGGAAATGGCTTGAGTGTGGCCTCGAGTTACTTGCGAGACATGAAATTGAATTGTCAAGTTTTTGTAGTGCTATATATAAGGCTCTTAGTCTCGGCCGTGGAAAATACCGAAACGTCTACGTATATGGTCTATCCAACTCGGGGAAATCGTTCATTTTTAAGCCACTCCGGTCCATTTTCAATACGTTTACCAACCCAGCTACAGGTACATTTGCTTGGTTAGGAGTAGAGGATGTCGAAGTGGTGCTTCTGAATGATTTTTGCTGGCACCCACCCATTATTGTGTGGGCCGACTTTTGCTAGAGGGTGACATAGTCCATATTCCAGCTCCTAAAATGTTCGCAGTAAGGACATGGAATTCAAATGAGACACACCTTTCTTTGCAACAGCTGATGCTCCCATTGTACTGGTGAAAGGAGATTCCCTGGATCAATGTAACACGCAAATGATGGATGTGAGATGGGTATTTTTTCATTTTTGGAGGCAAATACCGAAAGAAAGTCTGGGAGAGTTACCTGCTTGGCCGAAATGTTTCGCCAAGTCAATAATTGACTACAGCGATATTCCACAGTAACTGTTTACACATACAATTGCTTGACCGTGGTTCAATTTTGTATATCCCTGAACCTCTTTCAGTGCAATGAGAAAGGCAAAAATGATGGGAAGATAACGTTTTTCTATAAAATTGCTTTCTTTATCTCAATGTAAAGTGTTATTGACATTAGCATCACGTGATTTGCATGTGCTTGGAAAACAATTTTGGTACATTTGTTGCCAGTACTTTTATGTATAGATTAAAAGGGTGACCGTGTTGTAGTATGTTGTAGTTTTTTGGGTTTATTTGTTAAGATTAAAGAGAATTATCAAACAAAAAATGAACTTTATTAAATGGCGCCCAACATGGGGTGGCTGTGAAGCAGAATATAATTGCGAATACAAATACGAATCGACTACGAATGAGGGAAATATACGCACGTGTGAAAACATTTGAGTACGAATCGATTATTTGAAGATTTAGCGAAATACATTATGATGGATTTGGCACAAAAGCGAGCAATTCGAGTGGGGCATCGAGGGGTTATGACAACGCCGTGCACAAAAATCCAGGATTGTCAAAAATTAACAAATTCAATTACTTGAACTCGTTATTGGAAGGTCGTGTGCTTAGAGCAATACAAGGCCTAACAGTAACTGAAGACAATTATGACGCTGCTGTGGAAATTTTACAGCAACGTTTTGGTAAAACTCAACAAACCATATCTGCTCATATGGATGAGTTAATGAAAATCCCGGCATGCAATTCTACTGATAAACCATCCCAGTTAGGATATATTTACGACAAAATTAGTGTCCACACAAGAGGTCTGGCTTCCTTAGGCATTGACTCAAAGCAATATGGGAGCCTATTAATTCCTGTGATTATGGCAAAATTCTATTCGTTGTGCGTATTGTAATGATAGTCACTACTCAGCTTCATGCGAGAAAGTATTAGATATTAATACTCGTAGACAAATGCTAAAACGAGATAATTGATGTTTTGTTTGTTTGGGGAAAAATCACAGAGCTGATCAATGCGAACCAACAAAGAGCTGCAGGTGATGCCGTGGAAAACACCACCAGTCAATTTGTCCCACATCAAAACCCTTACCCAGCCCAAAGGATGACCTACCACCGCCACCTAAACCCCCCACCGATCCACCAAAATCGAATGTTGTCCAAGAGTCGAGTACCCAAGCCAACCCTGTTGTAAATACAGCTACAGCTACTTCTAAGAAACGACGAGAAGTACTTTTACAAACAATATTTACAAACCTACAGCCACCAGATGGTTCAAAGGAAATAAAAGCCCATATCCTGTTAGATAGAGGTAGTCAACGCTCCTACGTCACAAATTCACTTAAGTTGAAACTTAACCTTACTCCAGTTAAAACAGAAACACTGAACTTAAATACATTCGGTGACAAACGATTAACAAAACAGAAATGTGATTTGGTTGAAGTATCATTGAAGGGAACCAGTGGTTATCACTCAATTTCTGCCTTATGTTTTCCAAAGATCTGTTCCCCATTGTCTACCACCATTGACATTTCACAGTATCCCTATTTGAAAGATTTAGAATTCGCAGACTGTAGCGTGTTAAACGAACGTGACACGAACAGTGATATTGATATATTAATTGGCTCCAATTATTACTTCGATTTTATCTTGAGAAATATCGTTCGCGGAGATGGAGGGCTGGTTGCAGTTGAAAGTGAGTTTGGTTGGTTAGTATCAGGTCCCAAAACTTGCAATGAGGAATTTACTGGAGTCTCTAGCACGAATTTGATCGTTGAGGAGAATTACCCTTTCTTGAATCCCGAATTTCTTGTTGAAAATGGCAGCAATGACGAGCTCAAAAGCATTGTACAGCGATTTTGGGAGACGAAGGCCATTGGGGTTGAAAGCAAGCCACAGCATGATCGGACCAAGTTTTTGTGTAACACCAAGTTCAAATGCGAAGAGGGTCATTACGAGGTAAAGTTACCATGGAAGCAAGAGAAAATGCCAAGGTCTACTGGATTTGAAATGAGTGTCAAGCGTCTCCGTCAATTACCCATTTCGTATAAAGAAAGATAAAGCATTGTTTTGAGATTACGACCACATTTTTCGAGAACAAGAACGTGAAGGTATCATGGAACAGACAATTATAAACGAGAATGACGGTTACTTCCTTTTACATCATGGAGTTAGCAGACGAGATAAAGAAACAACAAAACTCCGAATAGTATTTGACGGTTCGGCCAAACCTTCTGAAGATGATCTATCTTTGAACAAGTGTTTAGAGAAGGGTCCAAATTCAGTGCCTTCTCTTTTTGACATTATCTTACGTTTTCGAGAACATCCGATTGGTCTAACAGCCGACGTAGAAAAGGCGTTTCATCAGATTCAGATAGATCCTGAGGATCAGAAAATGATAAAATTCCTATGGTTTGATGACATTGATAAAGAAAATCCTGAAATAAAGCATTATCAGTTTCGCCGACTTCCCTTTGGACTGAAACCAATCCCAGCCATCTTAGCTGGCACTGTCGAACAGCATTTATCAACGCAGAACGAGACTGATCCTGATATAGTTGAATTGCTTTGAAGTTCGTTATATGTGGACGAGTTTTCAGGTGGTGCACATAACGATTCACAGGCATTCGAGGTTTACAAGTCTTCACGAGAGATCATTAATTCTGGCGGCTTTACCTTATGTAAGTGGAACTCTAATTCAAGGGAGGTTAGAGAACGGATCGCGAAAGAGCAGACTGCTACTGACGTCGGGAGCGTTGATACATCGAATGATCCGGTTATTACTGAAAACACTGTTCTATCTTGGATTAAATTGGGACGTTCACACCAATGAACTCAAGTGCGATACAACTGAGTTGATTGCCTATGCTAAGTCACTTCCCATCACAAAAACATTCTGTGTAAAATTTCAGCAATGATATTCAACCCTCTGGGAATGCTCTCGCCCTTTACGATAAAGATTAAGATATTGTTCCAGATACTTTGCAATCAAAGCATCGACTGGGATACCCCATTATCTGGTGAGCATCTAACACAGTGGCAAGAGATAATGGATAGTTTAACCGTTTTACATGAATTGAAAGTACCTTGTTGCTACTTTCACGCGACTGGAGAGAATCCACATCACGAGATCCATGGATTTTCTGATGCCTCCGAGAAGGTTTATTCAGCCGTCGTGTATCTTAAAACAGAGTACCCAAACGAAAAGTTTGAAGTTGTCCTCATCGCATCGAAAACCCGTGTTGCGCCTATAAGCAAACAAACTATCCCTCGGCTAGAATTGTTGGGTGCTCTCATATTGATGCGACTAGTCAAGACGATCTTACGAGCCTTTAAATCGATAAAGGTAGATGATGTATTTCTGTGGACCGACTCACTTACCACCCTATGTTGGATAAAAAACAACAAGAATTGGAAGCAATACATTCAGAACAGGGCCAACGAAATACACAAATTGACCAATAACGAGCAATGGCGACACTGTCCTGGTCATCTGAATCCAGCAGATTTGCCTTCACGTGGGTACAAGATAATGGATCTCATGCATCATGAAAGTTGGAGCAGTCGCCCAGAGTTTCTGCAGCAGCCTAAGGAGCAGTGGCCAGTCAAGCATCAAACTACTCAAGATCATGATAAATTAGCCTTTAGCGAGCTGGTAAAGCACCCACCTGCTGTTTCATATTTTTTAACTACCCATTTTGACATGGCTCGTAAAACTGTGCATTTGGAGAAGATTATCGATTTGACGAGATTTAGTACTAAGAACTGAGTAGTCCGTGTTACAGCGACAGTCCTACGCTTCATCAAAAGAATGCAAGGGAAACGTCTTAAATATCCTCCACAATTGGAAGCCGAAGAATTACACGAAGAAGCTGAGCGACTGTGGATCCAATTGATTCAAAACAGTACATTTGAAATCGTCGATCGAATAAGTTGATCACTCAACTTCGACTCTTCCTGGATCAAGACAACATCATACGTTGTGAAGGGAGAATTGCAAACTCAAGGGTGTCAGATAACGCAAAGGATACAATTCTTCTGCCAAAGAAACACTACTTCACCAAATCGATTATACGAGAGTGCCACGAATTAGTTCACACGATGGCATTTGAGAGACTTTGTTCGAGAACGATTCTGGGTGCCTCGTGGTAAAGAAGCTGTAAAGACCATTGTACGTGAATGTGTCTTGTGTCGGAAATTTGAGGGCAAACCCTTTGCTGCTCAACGAGAACTTCAACTTCCGAGCAAACAAATTAGCGACGACCCACCCTTTACCGACTCTGGTATTGATTTCGCTGGCCCCCTCTACGCCACGAGTCCTACCAGCATACGAAAGCCATATATTGTGTTATTCACCTGTCAAAGCTGCCGAGCAGTCCATTTAGAACTTGTACCAGACTTATCTGTGGAGTCATTTCTTCAGGCCTTTCGAAGATTTGCCTCGCGAAGAGAACTTCCTGCACTTTTGATGACTGACAACACGAACACATTTAAGTCTGCTTCAAGGGACATTCAAAGGATAGTAAGATCTCCCGAAGTTCAGAGATTTCTTGCGAATAAGGGAATATCATGGATATATATCACAGAAAAGGCCCCCTGGCATGGCGGTTGTTGGGAGCGTATGGTAAGGAGTACAAAACGCTGCTTGAAAAAGGTACTTGGAAGAACGTCATTAAACTTTGAAGAATTACGAACAATCTTGGTTGAAGTTGAAACAACGATAAACAATCTCCCATTAACTAATATGTACAATGATAGTGAGGGAGTGTCTTATCCATTAATGCCGTCAGATATTATATACGGCCGAAAGATCACAGTTACTCCTAATCAACGACAGTTCGAAGTTGTTAGTACGAATCAGTCTCTAACGAAGAAGGCCAAACATCAAAAACTGTTGCTGAATCATTTTACCAAGAGATGAAGAAATGAATACCTCCTTAGTCTGAGAGAAGCTTCATCTTCAAACCACGCTCTTTCATGAGAAACAATAGCTGTAGAAGACATTGTTGTCATTAAAAATGACAGCAGTCCCTGTGCGTTTTGGAAGTTAGCCGAGGTGGAAGAACTTATAAAGGGGAATGATAGTATGACGCGCTCAGCGAAAGTCAAGGTTGTAAACTTGAAAAAGGGGAACATCACAGTCTTATGACGTCCTATTCAGCATCTTATTCCTTTGGAATTACATGTTGAAGCTGATAAGGAATTTGAGAATGATCGTGAATAAGTCAACCGGGCAGAAGGTCAAGTTGTAGAAAACGTCAGACAACGTAACAGACGACAGGCTGCGATAAAGGGCAAACTTTCAAGAAATCAAGGGAAGTGAACAGATCTTAAGTTATTAACTTTGAACTTTAACGCAACATTTATATTTAGTAATTAATTTGATATTTTGATCACAGTTGTGATCAACGTTGGGAGTGTTATTGACATTAGCATCACATGATTTGCATGTGCTTGGAAAACAATTTTGATACATTTTTTGCCAGTACTTTTATGTATAGATTAAAAGGGTGACCGTGTTGTAGTATGTTGTGGTTTTTGGGTTTATTTGTCAAGATTAAAGAGAATTATCGAACGAAAACGAACTTTATTAAATAGACACAAATCTTAGGAATGCATGCAATTAGTTATAGACGTTGTTATGTTAAGTAAAGGGACGTACGGTTCTCACTCGCTGTACTTCAGTAACACATCAAAATATGTCCGATAATATACCTTAGATTGTCTTGTCTCGTAAGTATTTTAAAACACTGGTTGCTGAACACTTAATAACATATAAAAGGTCTCTTCAGATATTCCAGCAAGTCCCATATGCTGAAACATATGTATTACTTTTGCTGGCGATCCCCTTGAGACTAAAATGGAGAAACTTTGAAAGAAATCACCAGCATTCACTTTAGATCCCAGCATCAAAGGCTGACTTCTTCAAATGCTTCTTTTCTGGCCAAAATTTACGTTTCCACAATTGCTTTCTACTATCAAAGTACTCGTCTCTACGAGAGCGTTGTCTGTTTTGCAAAAATGGCGGAACTTAAACAGCAAAAGCAACTGAGAAAAGAAAACGATAAACTTAGGTTCCTGGCATAGATTTGTATGACCAAAAGAATTCGTAAAGTACACATAAAAAAATGACCGATATTATTAAGATTTAGGGGAAAAAATCAAAGACCTGAAACTTGGTACCACCTACAAACCTTTCAACATGAAAACTGCCAGACCTAAATTCAATGATAATTTACGTGAACTGTGCCTTAACCCTTTCTCAATATCATCTTCAAATTCTGATTCCATTTCTTCTTCACAATGAAAATCTTCATCTTCAGTGCTATTGGTTTTGCCTTCCATTGTTTCACTGTCGGCTTCTGTCTCTGAGCCTAGCCGCACTGCTTTTGTTGTAAGGCGTGCGCACTCTTCGCCAATGTGTTGCCGGTTGTTTCGTTCGTCCGTAATTATTATATTACATTGAATGCCTAAATCAATAAAAGGATTTTATAAAAATCATACTTACACTGCACAAATATTAGGAATAGCATATTATTCACCGCTTGTTGCAAAAAAGATTGTAATTTGAGATTAAACCTTGTGTCTGATGTTTTCCGACATTTCGTGCTTGCAGGATAATTTGTACAAGGTGTTGTAGCGCATTTATAAATACTTTCGACTTAAATTTGTCCCAATAGTTTATAATAAATTTTACACAGTGTACCACAGTGTATAGCATATTCCAGTCCACAATTTGCTACAAAATCTGAAACATATCACGCGGCTTTTTCATGTGGAGCATACTGACAGATCAAACTAGACATAAATATTGTATGTATATTACCTTTGGTAATTACAGAAACAACTGAGTATTTTGATAAAATACAAAACAATAGATGCTCCGAAGATCGATAACATATTGAAAATTTATTTCGACGTTCGACTAAACAATAGTCATCATCAGGAAATGAATGATGATGATGATCTTACATATACGTACAATTATATAGTGAAGTAACAAGATATGATTAGTTAAAAATTAATAGATCTTTAGAAGCTTTAGTTCAATGGTTAAGTGACAGTTTCAACCCATTTATAGCAATAGACTCTTGAAAAGTATTAGAGACCAGTGTTTTGATTTGTCGATTATTTTAGTGTTAGTCAATATTAAATCTGTTAGTGAGCATTTTATATTACTATCTTCGTCATAAGGACTTAGCTCTAGCAGATTCACCTCGAAACTGTTATCGTCAAACCACTTATTAACTTCAGCAAAATAGTCTTATAAACGCTATGTAGATGACACTTTAGTTCTTGCAAAACCCTCCGACATTGGATATATACTTAATACTTTCAATACCTTTCACAGTCAAATACAGTTTACTGTCGACAAATTTCCTAGACATTCAAATACTTCAAAACGGTACCACTGTCTACTGCAAACCAACCCATACTGGTCAATACCAACATTACTTCAGCTACACTCCGTGGTCGAGAAAGATTTCTTTGATACGTGCACTCATTCATCGTGTCCATAAAATTTGCAGCAACAATGAACTCCTCAAAACTGAATTATACAATATCACTTCTTTCATGTCATGGAATGGCTTCTCCTGCAAACTTTCAAGAAAACTATTGACATTATTCAAACCCTCAACTTATAAACCTTGTAACACTGTCACTGATAATTCCTTCATCGAACCAATTACAGACAAAATCTGGATTCATTTACCTTTCCTTGGTAAATATGGAACTAAACTAACCAATTGCTTCATTCGAAAAATAAGTCCATTATTAAAAGCTCCTTCTAAATTTATTTTAAACTGGAAAACTACTGATGCTAACAGCTTCATCTTACTTAAAGACCAAACACCAAAAATGTATCAAAGCTTCGTTGTCTATGAATTCAAATGCCCTGGATGTAACGCTAACTACGTAGGAAAAACTGATTGCTGCTTGTACACCCGAATAAAAGAACATTTGTATCATGACTCTTCCAAGATATACAACCATATTTGTAGCTGCAACGAATTCAACTTTATAAAGAATTTGCTAGAACTAAGTCCTTATGACGAAGATAGTAATATAAAATGCTCACTAACAGATTTAATATTCACTAACACTAAAATAATTGACAAATCAAAACACTGGTCTCCAATACTTTTTCTAGAGTCTATTGAAACTAAGTATAGATTGAAACTGTCACTTAACTGTGGAACTAAAGCTTCTAAAAGATCTATTAATTTTTAACTAATCATATCTTGTTACTTCACTATATGATTGTACGTATATGTAATATCATCATCATTCATTTCCTGATGATGACTATAGTTTAGTCGAAACGGCGAAATAAATCTTCAATATGTTATTGATCTTCAGAGTATCTATTGTTTTGTATTTTATCATGAGGATCCGCAGGGCCCAAAATATGCAACTTTTGCGTGTTCAACACGCAAAAGTCCGGAAATTAAAGTGACATTATCTCATTAGTCTAATGGGGGAAACTGTTATCAATCAGTAATTAATGCTGTTTTAAGATTTGTTATTAACAAGTTATTGATTAAAAATGCACACATAGTAGGGAATTTGACCAGCAAAACCAAGAATTATTTAATAACTGCTACGGTGTTAACAAGAATTAATATACAGAGAAATCGGTGTCAAATGGTCTAACCTGGCAACGCTATTCAAGTTCGCTCTCACTTGGGAATATATTCAGCTATATTTTTATCTCAGTAATATTGTGAGACAGGCATAGCAGTTTTAATTTAGTTCACGTTTTCCTCAAACTGATTGGTTTCGAGGTATTTGCTGTATACATGAGAGCTGAATGAGTATTCGTATAGTATCATATCTCCTTATAGTTTTGCCTTTGACAGGCCATATACAAGAAATGTCATGTTTTAGGTCCGTCTGGATTGTAAGCAAGTTTCATGAAGAAGCCTTATGTTTTGCATACGATTATTTCCTCTTGACAGTTGACGCGAATAACCCTATTTCGCTTGAGAAAGCAGCAAAATGTTCCACTCACTACCTAAACAATACAACAGATTCGACGTTTCCGGCAAAGGAACTTCGTCAGGAATAATGTTATTCCCTACAAAGGGTCTTTGCTTGAAACGTCTAATCTATTGTATCGTTTAGGTAGTGAATGGTAAATTTTGCTGCTTTCTGATGCTATTGTTCGCTACCAACACTAGCCACATATTGAAGTGAGCTATTCCGCTTGAGCCTATATTCTGTGCGAAACACGATGACGAAACTAAATGCAATTACAAGTGTGACTGACATACTATATATGCATGGATCATATACACAATAAATGCTGAATTAGGAATAACATATTTAATTTGTAAATTTACAGTTCACGAAAATCAGTTAGCTAATTGTTCGTTGACTATTTTACATTCCTCAATAAGAAAAGATAGCGTGCACCGTTTGGCTGGGTTTTCACTAGTGCAAAGCTTACTGAGGTCGACTATTTTTGGGCAATTAAGGCGAGTCCCAATTTTTAAAATTATCCTGCCAAGTGCGAAAATGTCACTTGAAGCCGTCTGTGGTGCTGTTCCTTCAACAATTTCAGGAGCAATGTGAGAATGTCTCTCTCAATATTTCTTCTTTTCCGCATCTGTCAATTTCTTTGATTTTCCGTCTCCTAATTTGCATGCTTTGCCAAAGTCAATCAGGACGGGTTTAAGGCCTTCTAGATCTTTATATATCATGACATTGTCACACTTAATGTCGTTATGCAGAAGTTGGTGCACATGAAGGTATTAGAGAACTTCAGACAACTGCCTAATAATTGCCAGAAATTCAATATCTTTAAGCGCACGAAACTGCTCCTCAACGTTCAATAAGTAGTGCAAAGATGTGTTACTCTCGTTCATGCCATAAAATAACGAAATCAAGAGAAAAGGCTTTGTTGACACATCAACTTCGAGAACAACTGGCAATCCTGGATGGGCAGACAAACCAACCAGTGTACTGGCGGCTTCTTTGATGACATTGGACCTTGATACTTCGTCTCGGAATTCCTTTGCAATAACCAAATGTCCCTGGTACATTTTGAGATGACACTTTCCGAATACACCTTCTGCAAACTCTGACATATTCTTGCTTCCAATGTCGATTAAATCAGCACGCTTGATTTTCCTAAATAACCTAAATTCTGTATGATAAAAGAGAACAAGTTAATCCTGAAAACTACATAATAGTTGGATAACTAGTATAATTCTCTAGCTTTTTCGTAATGTACCGTAGATATTTACCTCATTGTCGTTTCGTTTTGTTGCGCCTTCCCAGAGTGCTATATATTTCACGGCCAATTTCTTGTATCTCAGTGCCTCAGCTTGAGCATCCTGCATTGTTGAACGGAGACGTTCGTCTTGAAGTCGTTTTATTTTATTTTTTTATCCTTCCACTCCCGTTTTTTCCTTTCGTTTCTTTTCTTTCTCATTTTGCGTTTCTCTTTTAAGGAGTTGGCATGCCAAACAAAGTCGCTAGGACTTTTGCCTTTTGTTTTCCCCATACTGGATTAGCCTTAAATCATATGATTTGTCACCAGAAAACGTTTAGTCGCAGGCTGAGGTTGAAAATTGATACCCAATCGGCTAATTCTTGTCAAAACAAGGTGACAGCTGTTTCCTCGGTTCACGAGCCAAATTAGAGCTTGACCATACAATTCCAGCACTGGCTACTCATTATTAAGCAAGACTCATATATTAGCATCCAATTTATTTATATTTATGACTATATAGCCTTTAAATTAGGTATTATAGTGTATTGCTTCTAAAAAATCACCAACTTCAATCTAAATAAACAATTGATTTAATAATGTTAATCAGGAAGTAAACCACCGACAATCATTTTGACAGGACCGGCTTTGTTTTAAATGTCTTTAAATAACAACACTGTTACGTCCACACGAGGTTTGATAAACATGTCTTCAAAGCGCTTCTCCTTTTGTAAGATGTCCCCGTTGTTGGAGATCATGGAAATCCTCAAAAGCAGTTTGGCATCATATGATTGTTTCCCATCAGCTTCGCATTTCTCCGCTCGACTTTATAGGAGAAAACGAGGAAATCGTTCAAGTCCTTAAGCCTGTTATTTTCTGCGACGGTATTGAGAATTATTACAAATGGCTCACAACTCTCGTTGAAAGGGTAAACGAGGCATTACATCCAGCACTTCAAGGTAAGAAAATTAGAGCATATTCGCAATATATTAATGATAATGAACGAATAACGTTCTAACCGGTAAATATCAAACCTGTAAATATCAACCTGCATACATGGCCACTATTTTTAAGGACGATGGACGAAAATTGAAGACCCGTGTGTTCCAGAGAGTTATGTTTTGCATTTTCTGGCCAATCTGCAAGAGGTTACAGATGACGTTGTGTCTCCGCACAGTATTTCATACACTAGCCACCGTGCTGTCCCATATCATACCAGAGCAAAAAGAGTTGCCTACCGCCTGCATTCATTGACGGCCCTAAAAAGTGTACTAGAAGAACAAAAAGCCGTAAAACTGAACCCAAAAGTAGCATTCCGTCACTTTGAGCAGGTGGAAGGTATGGAAAGTAGCCCAAGCTCCAGTTAAATATTGTCCATGAAGGACAAGATTGCAAGAGCGAAATCGAATGCTACAAATCTCGCCTACCCCGAGGGAATGGAACAAACACCGACATCACGCATCGGCCTTGTTATATCTGAAGGCGAAGGAAGATCCACGAGAGAGGCCGAAATTATCTACTGGCCTGACTTGTACAAGATAACGAACAGTTTTAAGTTCCAACTCCGCTTTTTTATCCTAAAATCTGAACTACTATAATTTTCTTCCAAAAAATAATATTGCACTAAACGATTTCAATTCATTGCTTTGAAATTTCATTATAACACATTCAAATTCGTCAAATAATATACATTTACTTATATGCCATACAGTAAAAATTTTTTTTACTGTAGGGCGTAGGCGTAGTAGGATTAATAAAAGGAGAAACGAGATTGAGTCTATGACATAGGCTAATAGGTAATTAATAGGGTTTGATTAGGGTTAGGATTTTAGAGTTAGGACTGGGATTTGGATTAGAGTTAGGATTTATATAGTTGGAAGCCAGTATGACATTTCCCGTTGCTATTTCCTGTGAAAGAAAGAACATACTGCAGATACGCAAGGTTTATAGTTCTCACTGTATAAAATGCCTCACTAAAAATTTGGACATCCAGTATAAACAAAGTAAGTTTAGAACTGTTCAATGTATACGAATATATATATGCACAAAGCAGAAGATTGGAAAATTTTAATACAGCAAAATTGCAGAAATAAATTTTAATATTTTATATATAATAATGTATGATGACTATGATCAGACTTTCGGCTTCAACTGATTGAGCAAAGATGACTACATCTTCTTAACCTGTCAGCAAAAGATGACTCCATCTTTCTGACAAAAGAGTATCCACTAAAAGAAGTCTCAGTAAAATTCAGTAAAATTTAAAATAAAATTCAACATGGCGGTCGGTTCAATTAATAGGCTCTTGCGCCTTTTCCTAATTGCTGCTATTATAAACAATATTTTAATTGACAAAACAGTTTTACATGGACGTAAAGCGTTCTTCTCTACGATTGTTGATGGATTGCAAGCGGATGGTTTGATTTCAACGAATTTTCGCAATATATGTTATCTGCCTGGGGATCGAGTTGTTATAAGAAAGTACAGTATTGAGACGACAGATAATGATGCAGGCTTACTTGCGATGGCTAACTTAACAATGTTACGATCTACTAACGGGACTGGAAAGCAAATACTGTGTGAAGAAACGTTAGAGCTCCTGGGCAAAACTCAAAATATCCATGGCCAAGAATTTGACGATTTGAGCAAGAATGAAACTCATATTTGCATAATTTTTAACACGGTTGGACGCACACAGAAACAAACATGCCTCTTCTTTCATATTACGTGGAAGCCGAAAACTACCGTGTTTCTGCTATTAAAACTCAAGCGACAGAGGAAGCCTGTTGCCTATTATAGCAACACGTCAGCAACGCAAAGGCTTGTACTGAGTGGAGATATCGAGGAAAATCCGGACCCAATTCAAGATAGAAAAACCTCTGAAACACCTGCCGTACAAAGAACTAAAATAAAGGCCAAATGTCCGAATTGCACTAAGACTGTCCAGTCAAATCACAAGAGATTCCTGTGTACCATTTGCTTTGATTTGTACCACGCAAAATGCACCAATCTTAAGGGTAATGAATTGAGAAATATTCGTGCTGATAAGCCTCAAGACTGGGTATGTGCTAAGTGTCAAATAACAACACTCCCGTTTTTTAATTGCCAACAGGAAGAGTTTCTTAACATTATAACGGATAATAATATAGTAAACAACTCGCTCGAGGATTCAACAGATGAACAGCTAGAGGCTCTTACTAGTAAGTCAAAACAACTTAAGCTCATGCATCTGAACACTCAAAGTATGGTTTCCACATTTGATGAACTCTTAGTCAGCATCAGAGAGTATCCTTTCGATGTAGTAGCCATGAGTGAAACATGGATGAAGAATAATCCACACCTGCTGCAATATGTATCAATACCAGGTTATACAAACTTGTTTTGCAATCGTGATGAGATTCGCGGAGGTGGCGTCAGCGTCTATATAAAGAATTCAATCAACTTCAAACGTAGGACCGATATTGAGAAAATTGAGCCTGACCTGGAGCATATCTGGGTAGAAATCAGTGGCCGAAATAAGAATAGTGAGCTGCTATTAGGTGTTATGTATCGATCAAATCGGATGCAAGATTTTCAAACTTGGATAGATAAGAGCGAAAACGTAATCAACCAACTGTGCACAGAGTGGGATGGGCTTCTTGTGATCACCGGTGACTTTAACATAGATCTGCTCAGGCCTGAACAGCCCCAAGTAAAACAATATATTGACATGCTAGAATCGCTCAATCTCCATCAACTCCGCTTTAAAATTATTAGAAATGAACGACAATTTGTGGAAAATGCCTTCCTTGAAGATGTCGCAGCGTTACCACTGAATATAGTGTATAGCACCGATGATGCAGACAACAAACTAGAGATTTTTAACAGTTTGTTCAAATCTAGCATAGACAGACACGCTCCACTGAGAAAGATGAAGATTACACGACCACCGGCACCCTGGCTAAATGCTGAGGACATAAAACAGTTGCAATCTCAAAGGAACAAGCTTCGACATCTCGCTCACGCCACAAAGAAAGATAGCATTTGGCAATTACTTCGTGAAATTAGAAACAAGATCAAAACTAAAATCAAGGAAACGAAACGATCCTTCTACCGGAAAGCTCTATCGTCGAGAAAACCCAAAGATCTCTGGCGCACTATCTATCGCATCTTACATCCCAGTCAACTACAAATTTCTGCGGGATCCCAATGTTTTGAACCACCATTTTAGTACAACTTCTCAACATTTGTTGGGAACTCTCCCTTCAACACCTGACGATCTACGGAACCTAATCAACACTTTCCCAGCTCACACTAACCACTCCTTTACCTTAATTCCAGCAACCTTTCAGGAGGTTTTAAATGAAATAAAAGGCCTACGATCAGATTGCTCAACCGGGACGGATCAAATACCAGTTAAATATATTAAGCTGGCAGCAGACTTGATTGCTTCGCCACTGACCCACATCATTAACCATTACATTTCTAATAACTCGTTTCCAAAAACTTGGAAGCTTGCACGAGTTTCCCCAATACCTAAAATTGATCACCCTGTCGAATCAGATGATTTCAGGCCTATTGCAATTTTGCCAGTCTTATCAAAAATCTACGAACGCCTTGTTCTCAAACAGCTGCTTTTATACATAGAAGACCATAATATACTCCACAGTGGCATGTCAGGATTTCGTAAAGGCCACTCCACCAACTCAGTGTTACTGCGAATCAGAGACGACATCATTCGTGCGATGAAAAAAGGAGAAGTTACGCTCATCGCCTTCGCTGACTTTTTTAAAGCATTTGACAATGTCGAGTATGCCACTGTGTTTAAGAAACTCCACAACGTCGGTTTCTCTCATGATGCAATTTTTTGGGTATTGAATTACCTAACTGGGAGAAAACAGTATGTTCAAATTAATGAGAAACAATCGCAGGTAGTTGACGTACAGTTTGGAGTGCCGCAGGGATCTATTTTAGGGCCTGTACTGTTTAATTTGTATGTAAGCGATTTAGAACCAGATCTGGAATGCTCATGTTATCAGTATGCCAATGATACGACCTTGTATCGACATAGTGCCCCTTCAAAGATACATGAATGCACCAAGAAACTTCAGGATGCAATGACTGTGCTTGAAAACTGGGCAGTAGAATCAAATCTCGCCCTTAATGAGACAAAAACCAAACAAATGTTAATAACAACCTCGAAAATGTCCAGAGTACATGGACTTGACACTGTTGTTCCTGATATCAGAGTCAAGGCACAAACAATAGAGAAAGTTGAAGAATTCAAACTCTTAGGCACATGGTTTAGTGATAACCTCAAATGGGGATGTCACATAAAACATGTGACTTCATCTTGTTACACAGTTCTCTCCACCTTAAAGAAATTAAGAAACCTTATGCCATCTCATATCAAAAAACAGTTGGCAGAATCTCTGATACTTTCAAAAATATACCATAATATAGTTGTCTATCACCCACTACCTGCGTTCCAACTAAAGAAACTACAACGCGTCCAAAACGCAGCTGCAAGCTTTGTAACCAATAAATACTGTCGCATAGGAGATGTGTTATCACTGGGATGGCTGCCAATACATGAAAAAACCGAACTTGAACTTATGCGTTTCACACACAAATCCATATGGGATCATTCCTGGCCTCAATACCTGAGATTAGAACTGCGCACTAACAATCGATTACTACGATCAAGTAATGCTCCACTGTTAATGGTACCACCACTGGAAACAGGAACATTCCAGGATTGTTGCGCGAAGATTTTTAATGAACTACCTACACAATTGAGAAATGTCCATGATTACAGATCTTTTCTGAACACACTCAAATCCCTCTTATTGAATAAGGCTCGTGATCGAATCGAACATTTATAATATTTTAACTATCTGTGCTTTTTTTTACTTTTTTTTAAATATTATATACCTGTATATATATATATATCTATTATTATGATCCTAGTTTAGAAATTAAGGATGAAGAGCTACGATGTAGATATGCCTTAATAAATTGTTATTATTATTATTATCTAATTACAACAGCAATTTACTTACTAATGTGTTTTAATACCTCATGGTCAATACAGTATAGGCATGAATATACTCATGCCAAATATACATGGTTTGCTAGGTTTAAGTTGCTGTATATAATATTGTATGATCAGACTTTCGGCTTCAACTGATTAAGCAAAGCTGCATCTTTCTGACACAAGAGTATCCACTAAAAGAAATCTCAGTAATCTAATGACAACAGCAATTTACTTACTACTGTATTTTAATGCCTCATGGTAAATACAGTATAGGCATTTATATATATACTCATGCCAAATTACATGGTTTGCTAGGTTTAAGTTGCTGTAGATAATATTGTATGATCAGACTTTCAGTTTCAACTGATTAAGCAAACATAACTACATCTTCTTAACATGTCAGCAAAAGACGACTGCATCTTTCTGACACAAGAGTATCCACTAAAAGAAATCTCAGTAATCTAATCACAACAGCAATTATTTACTTACTATATAATGCCTTGGGTACAGTATGCAGTATAGGCAAGTATATACTGATGCCATACAGTTCAGTACATGGTTTGTTGTTCTTGATTTAAGTTGCTGTATATAATGACTTTCGATATCAGTAACACACATATTTTTGGAATTTACTTAAATTTAAGTTGCAAAACAACAAAACATTGGATTGTTGCTTTGCTCACCGCCTTGGCAAAGATATTTAGTACCATTTTACATTTTTACAATTTGTTTACACTTTAAAATACACACAGGAGGAAATCATACAGCCTACCAATGGAGGAGCTGAAACATCAATTATTTCCTTGAGAGGAATGCTATGTACGCCATCATAATCATACCACCTGCCACAATGTTGTAATCTCCCAATATAATGAACTTTATTCCGGAATGTGATTCCACCCAGTTGGTATGTTGCATCTGAAATCTGAAGTCGGACTGGAATTTCGTCAGGCCCATTAAGCTTGTCAGTTTGTGCCAGGTCTCCAAGGAAAATTGGTAGAACCCAAGGAAGTCCATTGACAAAATGTTGAGTTTTCAACAAGCGAGCACCTCCACAACACAGAGGTTCAGTCCAGGTGTCATCAGCAAGAACAAGCTGAGGGCGACCGACTTTTCTTGGTGCTGTTGGTGGGGGTTGCTGCTGGAATTGCATATCACATGGTTTGGGAGGAGGACACAACCAGTGGTAAAATAGTGACTCCATGTATAGTTTGTCTTTACTTTTTTCCACATTGCCATCGAGAATTTGAATGCTGGTTCGATTGCATTCTTGTATTTGCTGGGGACAGTGCTGAGAGGTACATGTTGTTTTTAGGGTAGTTGTAGTCACTGGTGTCAAACAAGGAACAAACATGTCCTGCTCACATCCCCAAACATCTACAGTTGCTGATACTGTAAAATCGAATTGGGAAAACTGTTGCAGCCAATGTACCTTTCCAGTACCAACAGCATCATCATCAAATGATTGGACCACGTCAAGAAGACATGCAGCATATCAATGATCAGCAGCTAAAGCTGATAAGTGGTGGAGCACTTGCGGATGATCTTTCAAATGCAGAGAAAAGATAGTCAAGTAATTATCTACAGGACATGTGTTTATTAGCTTAATAACCACAGTATCCTGCAAATAAGCATAGCCACCCCATTTGGGAACCCATACACATATTTTAGATGAATCCACAGGTTTGATAACTTTCACCTCCTTAAAAACTTTATTGAGGGAACATCTGGCCTTTGAGTCAGTCCACGGGGCAGTCTGAGACTTTATTTCAGGCAGTTGGAACTGTTGCTCCCAAATGGAGTGATCATAAATGAAGCTTGGCGGGTGGTGTTTGGGGATTACAAGGCATTTCTTGGAGGGTTTTAAACTGAAATTTGTCAGGACCAAATAACTTGTCAAACAATGAGCACATTTCTTGCATCCATTTCATGTCATCCATTGACCACTTCACTTTCTTTACTTTCC
Organism: Muricea muricata; assembly: GCA_963855995.1. Classification (NCBI taxonomy): domain Eukaryota; kingdom Metazoa; phylum Cnidaria; class Anthozoa; order Malacalcyonacea; family Plexauridae; genus Muricea; species Muricea muricata. The sequence goes on from OY979716.1 coordinate 60,113,849, forward strand.
ATCCACACCCACGGAAGTAGAATTCCTTATCTATGTAAAGCACAACTTCATTTAGATCATAATCACATGTACTAAGTATTTGTGAATACATGACATAAATACATATAACAGTTATAGAATATTAGGTTTTTCAGGAACTAGGAGTATATTCTTTCTATTGCTTTTACCTGCTTCAAAGCACTCCAAGGCTTTTCTCAATGAGAGTCGAAGGAACAATAGCTTGTCAATGTAGATGTGAGTTAACATTTGTTTCACTGCAAGCCAAACAGAAGGAAAAAATGAATTTATCACAGTGAGATGAGACTTAACTTGGACTTGAACGTAAATGGGTATATGTACTGTATCTACTGTATAGTTGGCCGTTTTCTTTCATTCAGTAATTTACCATATTTTCACAAACCTGACGAGTCTTTTGCCTGAATGTCATGATTAGTGGCTTGCAAGTAAAGTCTGCGATCAACCTTGTGAGAACTTTCAAATCCTTGGTTGCTAAATTCCCTCATTGATCCAAAGGTTCGCATCAACATTGAGGCATGTTCAATGATGAGATGACCATAGTCACCTGTACCAAGCAATGGACCAAAGGTGTCGCGAAGGTGGAATCCCCATTCTTTACACTAGAAATTAAGTCGTTATGATACAAATGAATGAATCATAACAATTTTTTTTATTGTATATAAAACAAAAACCGAAACATAAAAATATCTTGAAATCCAAGATATGGACTAATACAAATAAGATTTAAAATGTTTATGTTTCGATCCTGTTGCAGAATCATCATCAGACAAAATGATTTACAAATTTATATATTTAAATGTAGTATTTTTAGAGCTATTCCTTGTAGCTATCGGTTCATTGTCGTAATCGATTACATGTATGATCGTGATCAGCAATCAATTAAAAGCCATTAGTCGTACTAAATCAAAGTAGACACATCTTCAGTGATTATTGTGGATTTCTAACGGCCTTGTATTTTTAAGTTTTTATTTGACAGTGGGAGCGCTAGTGGTTTCAGAGGCATAAAAACACGTCGATACTTTAATCTGATCTCTCAGTGTACATATAGCGTGTAATGTTCAGTACAAACCTTTAAATCAAACACATCAATTTTATCAGCTTCATCCTCTTGGAAAATGGTGTCACGGACTACCTCTGCAATTTCTTTCCACATAGTTCCGACCTAAAAAAGAATATAAGGTATTTCAGGTTAAGCCAAGTTTTCCCTTTCTTTGTCGATGATGGTCATTAGCTCCTTAAAAGTTAAGACCATCATTGCCTTGTATCTAGTACTGCAATGTCCATGCAACTGGGAATGCGAAGGACCCAAAAACTTGTATTCTGCTTTTCAAGCACGCACAACAACCATCTACGTACATTGAATCTTTATACATTTAAGTGTGTATCAATGTAGTTCAATTGGTCGTACCATTCTAAATAGTTCCCTCTGAATTTCAGCTGCAACTCTCTGAATATGTGAACCATCTCCTTCATCCTCCATAACCGTCAAGGCTTCTTCGATTCTGCAGCCCAGGTCTTCCCAAAAGGCTAACCTTTCTCGAACATGGGGTTCAATCTGGCCTAAAATTTGACAATTCATCCTAATAAAGCTAAAGGACATAATAATTATCCTGAATAGTTGGTACTATATAGAGTGTTTTCTCTATCACAAGGTGAGCTCATGATTATGAACCACATGCAATACTTACAGTACATGTGACAAACAATGAATATATATATACATATATATGTTTTTAACACCCATAATAGTTTGTTCACACGAACAGTCAATCATGTGTGGTCTCACTGCATTATATGGGTGTGTCTACTATATATTTATGTACTGTGCATTAACTCACCTCCAGGCATAATAGTTATAACGTCTTGGCGAACACCATGGTCTTGTACGAATGTCTTCCCAGGCAGGTGGTTCTCTAAAAACTTTAAAATAATATTTGCAGGGCAAACGTACAGTAGCACCAATTGTAAAAAAGTTGCGTGCAGTATTATACTTGAATTAGAAAAAACATACTTCGAAATAAAAACAGCTTGTATGCTCAAGATTTGAATTAAAAAAAAAAAAGAAGACACAATGTGCGGTAATATTTTGATTTCATTTTGCATTTCTTTTTTGTCGGCTAAAGAAAATGCATCCATGGATTCTGGATTCTGATATTATACGTTAATGTGATTAACGAACACGGCAGCTAGGCGTTTTAATGCAGGTGTTTTAATGTTTTCTGGCTAACAGAGCATTTTTAGATATTATACCTTTTTGATCTCTTCGCAAAATCCAATTTTCTTAAGAAGGTAATCTTCTGCTGCAGGAGCTGTGATGTAATCGACCAGCTTGTCCATTACAAGAACTGAATCTACAATAGACTCAATGTTTGCGAGGAAATATCTTTCAGTCGGGCCTGGAAAAGATTGATAGACATCTTGTTGTTCAATTTGGGTATAATAAAGTTAGGTAACCTCTGAAGGCAGCTAAGAGAATGGAGAAAGTGGTCTATTTTGTAGACTTCAAATTATAATTCACATTGGTATACCGTTGATGCAGCACAAATGTTTACCCATGTATGTAGGGAAATGCTTTAGAATGCTGGTTGAAATAAGTACTTTCTAATTTGTATTCCTTGCATGTATCGAACGTGGAATCTACGGCAACGTATTTGCTGTGCTTCAAATATACGTACCCGAGATTGATGCTATCTTTATGTGGTTCTTCGTCACCTCTAAATTCTTGTTCCTGTAATCCTTAAGCCTTACAAAGTTTTTTTTTTCATGGATTTTGGTCCCAACTCTGCAAATTAGTGTACACAAATTTATAGTGTGCACACAAATCTGTAGTGTGCACAAATTTATGGAATGCATGTCTTCATCTAGCAGTAGTGTGAGGTCATCACGAATTCCTTTTCAGCTATATTTGTAAATATAAGATAAACTAATATTATCAGCCCAATTTAGTTTGTATATTCATGCATGTACCGAATATTAAATAACTAGCGGTTTCCACATTTCTAATTACGTTTCTTAATTGAGTAATGATATGGGACTTGCAAAGCTAAAGGTGCTGTTACACCATGCAAAGGTGTGGTCATTACGAGTCAAGCAAGTAGATAATCAGGCATTGACTTTGCAAATTGTTTACATAAGTACAGAAGACTTAACATTAAACTAAACCATCGACGAACTTAACTAAAGTACTGAACATAAACTCATGTTACATTTGCAGTGTCCCACAAATATGGTTCCAAATTAACTACAAGTTTATGCCAAGTACCTGGGAATATTCTCAACATAATTGGGTCTTGACCAAGTGCGCTTTGAAAATTGATTGATCTGATATGGACAACCGGACGGCCATGACCAACTACGGACATGACTGCATGAGCGTTAGCTAATACTGGATGGAATTATTTAATGTCATTAATGAAATTAGAAACAGTGCTATATATTTGCTCCAGTATATGTTAAGTCCTTCATACTTTCCAATGTTTCCCTTGCTGTTAGCAAAACAGCTTAAACATGTTTCTCCGGCTGCTAGCCCAGGACAAGCACATCCCTAAATAAAATTGCAAACTACAACTGAACAACAATACAACTAAATTAAAATCCATACGAATAGGTCAATCGTAAGAGAGTAATGTGTGAAGTTGACCATCAAACTGTCCAAGACTCCAAGTTCTAAACTAAGTTTTTTAATATCGCTATCGTCAACCCATACAGTATCTGATTAATTTTGTACTATTGCTTAATGCAACATTCGAGACTCTATAAAATCGCGAAACATCAGTCATCACCGCATGTTGTAGATGTACCTTATAACCTATATATTGCAAAACGTGGCGAGGCAAGTTAGGGGACAGGAAATAGGTTATGTATATACGAGGGGACAGGCATGTCAGGCAATATATGTATGACGTAACACTTGCCTTGTCATGACCGTTTATGATATACTTACTCTAATAGCAGTACAGAATACGCAAAATTCTACGTTTAATCCTCTTCCTCCAAGGACTACTTTTTTTCTTTTTGAAGCAGATGGGTCTTGCTTCTCTCTTGCTTTTTTGATAACAACTAATAGCAGTGCTTTATAGTCCAGTGTAACTATAAGATATTTAATTTGTGCATAATTATTAACATATTGTCTCCGCACAGTTACAACGCGTAATTACAAATAGCATGAAGATAGGATGAGGTTTGTGGTCACAAGCTTAATTTTCAACAACATTGCACAACTTAATTGTCAATTTCCACTTTTTAAGAACATCTCTTAATCGCACAATTTTATTTCCAACAGGCAACTTTTGCAAAAGTGGGAAGATAAGTGAAACACAAATCAAACCTGTAAAACTGATTTGATACCCTCTACCATCGACTGTCATTCCATTCTTTTTCATTTCTTCTTTTGCAACTGTAATGTCCTTAATCATGCTTTGGATATTTTGTCTAAAAATCCCAGATGGATGCTTGTATAGTTTATGTGCGATATACAGTACTTTGAAATGGAGTTAATAACTGCACAACAGATATCTTGATTATTGGAAGCGAAAACTGGAAACTCAGCTCTTCAATTAAATGCAGCATGCCGTATGATACATAATACCTGTCTTTGAAACAAAAAATAGTTATAATGGCCAACAATTAAAAATCTCTAAACTATTTTACCCTAATAACATTTACGTATTTTCAGCACAGTTTGCTGTAGCTAGTGGTATGAGCGCTTTTGAGCTCTGTGAGGTTGAATATGGCATGTTTTTAACTGGCACCATACCAAATGATATTTGTTCTTTACCTTGACATAGAAAATCATTTTTACTTTTCCCCATTTACTGTTACAGGCCCGCAAATAGTAACCATTATTGATACATTCTGCCACGATCGGAGTGGCACAATTTAATGTTAAAATTAATACCTATTTCATAATATTTTAGTTCGTGAGTACAGTAATACACGTATTCAGAAAGCACTCTGTCTTGGCTATAGAGCTTCGTTTTCGTGATTGAGATTTCGGCTTTGGAGCCCTTCATTTTCACTGATGATCTGATCATATACTGTCTGCTAGATTATCTAATTTATCTCTGTGATTTCATTCAAACACATCCAAAAATGAGGCCGTACACATTCACTGAACACTTTCTGGAAGGACCTGGGAGGGTGTTTGACAGGATTCAAAGTATTTTGGTGTAGTATCACAGGAGGACAAAGCTCTTTAGTCCTGTTTCATAGTATACCGCATCATATTTTTGGAGAATATTCAGTTATAAGCGCAATGGCTGTCAATGGGTCTTGTCACTGCGCTCTGTATAAAACTGGATAATCTCACAAATAAAGTACAATAATACTACAGGGTGAGCCTTGGCCTCCTGTGCTACTTTATTATATTCATTTTGAAATCTAAAAGACAACCCATGTAAGTTTAAATATATTTGTTGACATTTTCACCATGTTTCACGAACGTTTTGTGACAGTATTACTGCTGAACAGTTTAGCTGTCTGCCTATCCCTCATTTTAGTTTTTATATTCAAATAATCAGCCAGAAAGGAGAATTGAAGAATATAAAGAAAATTTTATTTTCAATTTTTCTCAATTTGCCAGATTATATTTTTTCTTAAAACCGATTGGCTGTTTGAATACTATGATTAAATACAATTGGTTGGCTGAATTCAGGTCTTCAATCTGGTGCAATTTGGGCTGTAATCGTACTATTTTTAGCCAATCATATTGCTCGAATTGTTACATGATTTCACAGTGAGTATAATAAAGTTGTGACAGGATGCATATTTAATAATTATTTTTGACAATTGACGATAATACACTGTAGCCTGCCCAGACAATGTTTGTAATAACACACCATCTTGGAATTCAAACCATTCATTTATACTCAGACTTACCCCAGAATGGTCTACCATCCAATTTCAAGTTGAAGTGCAGTGTGCGATTACTACCAGTACCATCCACTTGGTGTAATCTCATTTCCCTGATACTCCATGCCATTACAGACTTCAAGTTAACCTGTCCACCTGGTAGGCCATCAGGCAATTCACCAATACCAACAGTTTGGTAAGTTATATGAAAGAGCACATCTTTTATTGCACAAATCTGGTTTTTTGTTGGAAGAATGGCAAAGTCTGTGGTTTTCTTAAACATTTAAATTATTATAAAATTATTAGCTTTGTTGTAACTGTACTAGCAGAAGTATTAGTATCACTATTTTGTCACTGTAACAGGTTGCACAAAGTCAAACCAGTTTAATTTTGAGTGACATGTTGCAGCGACAGCAACATGTTGCAGCAGTTTGTTGCCTAGTGTGTACCGGGCTTTGCAACACTTGTGTCTGTGTTATATTAAATATATAATGGAAATTCAATACAACATGGTTACTAGTGTTGTTTCTCATGTTGATGAATTTATTTGACAATAAAAACTATCCACACCCTGTTCAAATTAGCCAGTTAGCCAATTAAATTTCACTTCAGAACGAAGTTGCTAATTCTAGGCCTTAAAATACGACGCAATGCCCGGTAATAATATATTTAATAATACTATCCTAGCTGTGCATTTGCCACATTGATAAAACCTTTGTTAGACAGAAACCAGACTGAAAAGTTTGCAAAATGCGCAAAGGAGACAGATCGTTCACCGAAAACATGCGCATATCAAAACCAACTTTAATCATAATTTCAATAAAGCAATGTTTAAAACAGTATCTAGTTATCTTCAGGAAATCGTTTGAAGTCAAAGTGTCAATATTCTTCGCTGATTGTGCTGCAGTTTACGCATACCCGCATCTGTCTTCTAAAAATGCGCATATGCAGACAGCCAAGAGTCTAAAGTGTGCAAGGGAGAAATCCCTCGCGCAGTACAAACTTTCCAGTCTGGGTTAGCACGGTATACAGCTGTAACTTCTAACCTAATAGTAAAATGCGCAAGCTTTTTGATGCTAGTAACTTGTAAGTCAATATTGTACAAAAATACCCGGTACCTTAGCACCCGGTACCTTAGCTTACTATTAAACGAACTCAATTAGGCAAGGCTTAATATTTGGTATAGTACAGGGATGCGCAAAAACATTTTCAATATCGTCTCTTTACCATCGTTTTCTTTGTTTACAACGCAGGTACTTGCTGTTACTAGGCTTGTGCATTGCTTAAGTTCGCTTTTAATATTGACAGGACTAAATATAAGCTCGTATAAAAATAGAGTACTGTATCAAAATATAAACAAACAGTATCAAATATCAACATACCCCAGTGCGTCCTAGCTGCGTTAGATTGAGAAGTGTTTGCCATGCTGAATCGGATATCTTGGTTCTGACTTTTAGAAGAATATAGGTCCAATCCGGCATACGAAGTGCTTCAGGCAGCATTGAATTGCTCCTTTCTGAAAGGGTCAAAGATAAAGCCTTTTTTGCGCCGAGTCTGGAGAACGTGACGTCCGTTGCCCCCACGACAATATCTGAATACGACAGATCGCCTTCTGAGACCAAATTGCCAATGACTTCATTAATATTCTCCTGATGAGCATCTGCGACAACCTTGAGGGACTTCAAGAATTGTTCGCCTTTCATTTTGATGCAGCGTTTCCTTTCTTGCGGCGTTATTTCGTTCGAACATATTAGAGCGCTTGTTGACGAGCGCGGGGTTGAGATTTGGGCGAGAAATTCAACTGGCTGAAACGCATTTTCGATTTTATTCATACGTTTCTGGGCGCGTACAGAGAATAACTTTGTCTTGTTGTTCGTTTTTTTCCTGTAGAAGACGGATTTGTCTTTCCATGCAAATGCGCTTTGGACTTGGTTCGTGGTTACCAGTCGTAGCTTCAGAATCGTCTCCGCTGAATTGCTCCAAGCACACAGTGTTGACTAACATGTTGATGCTCTGATAAGCGCCGCATTTCAGCCATTCTTCTCTTGGACTTTGTTGTCTCATCGCCAGAAGGAATATACCAAAAGAGGTTATGGCATAAACTTCTTTTGCTTTCTGCCCCCGTCCATTGAACCAACGGTAGGATGGCTGTTTGCCATTGCGGTCTTAAAGATCAGCGATATTGACCTTCTGTACATCGCGTGGGAATAATTTAAACACTGCGCTTTCTTCGTGCTTTCTATTCGATTTTGGATAGCCGAAAAGCAAATTGTGATAGGCGTACCAATTCTTGTTATAATCCAAGCAATGCGAATATACTCAAATACATTGCGCGCAAATTGCTTCAGCTTGTCACACTGCCAATGCTTCGCGGTATTATTCAAATTCGTGCGCATTCGCTTATAAATCTAAATTGATCGCGTTGACAGATGTCTTCAACTATTAGAATTTATTTAACTATTACTAATATAAAACAGGACTATTCATAAAACTGATCATCAAATTACACTTGCACCTTGTCCTAGAGTGAGTTAATTTAATTTAAACATGTCAACCCTCAAACGCCTTTCCACATTATGCTATGGCAACAAGCACATTTTGCCTTAATTTTTTCACACATCGTGCGGGTCCTCATGCTTTGAAACGTGTTACTTTAATCATTTCATCGTATTTTGCTTTTAATGTAATGTACTTCTTCCAAGTTTTTCTTCTTTCTTTTATTAAATATGCACAGCCAACACAACCAAGGGTTTCCACGGAAATATCAATTTTCTAAACAATTAGTAAACACAATGCGTGTATGTCTTATTTACTGCATCAAATTACTTTTATAATTGCTCTTGACCTCTGTAAACTAAGCCAAAGTACAAAACACTGAAAACAATAAACTTACATTGCTTTTAGGCATGAGAAATTGGGTCTCCTCTGCTATATATTGTTCACAATCGCTTTTTTCATCGATATTTTCTGTCCTATCTATTGCCTGTGGCTCATTTACATTTGTAGTGCTTTCGTGACTTACACCAACATCGGTTGATTGCATCGAAACAGCTTCTTTTACAATCTATATAAATACCTAATTTGTGAGAAAATTGCACTATATTGCCTTGGAACAGCTGACTAACCAAATTTTCATTTGACAACATAAAACATAATAAAATCAACAATTTTAAAATCAAATCATTTGTTTACATACCATTCTCTTGGCTCTGGCAGACAAAGGTTTGTCGTTGGCAGTATTAGTATATTTTGGAATTGGAACAATACCAAATTCGCCGGTAGTTAACCTTGGTCTTTTACTGGAGTGGATAGAAAATATACATGCAAAATCCTTTTTCGCAAAATGTGTTGAACAAATGCTCAAATTTGGAGTTGGGGCCCATTTTGCTCGCTTAACACGGACAAAGTCAACTCACTGCTTACGCCTCCTTTTCACTTCGGGCCTGTTGTCCCAGCAAAAGGTATGAAATGGAGTGAAATGCTATTCTTTTCATCTGAACCATTAGAGCAGCCGGCTACTACACATTGGTTTGGTATTTTTTCAGTTTTATGACTTCTATTTGCGCTTTTGCCTTTTCAATGATATAACACGCAATATTGATGAGCTAGACGAGTTCCTACAATCATGTCACATGCATTATTTCATTCCAGTCTCTTGCGCAGTTTTCAGATTTTTCACGAAGTAAAACCTAATGTTTGGACGGCAATAACTTTTAGACTAAAATTGCAATTTTGATTCTGCTTTCAAATTTCTTTATATTTAATACCATAGATTTCAAAAATATGAAATCTCATTTTCTGACTGGGACACTTTAAAAATAGTAATTTTATATACTTGGATAAGTTTATATAAAGAAATATCTCAAATCTGCAGTATTTATACTCAATTTACCAATGGACTTCTGCGTGGATCTGATGTTATGGCATTTTAAAGCTGTCATTAAGCTAGTGTAACAGTATATCATTGTTTCAATTGTCTACCACCAGTTGCTAACAGGGATAGAATTACATTTTGTCTAAATTCAACTTAGCAAAGCAATGAGCACATGCAGTTAAGTTCTTCTGCTCTGACCGAGGAAGATGTTTCCAGAAGTGGATGAAGTGCCATCCAACATTCATGTCTGTGTTATCCCTGTCGATTGAACCACCCTTGATAAGCAGTACAGGGGTATCAGTTGTGGCAAAGAAAGGAATGTCTGCTTTGAGCTCAATGTCATGTTCACAAACATTCTTAGGGGCAGGTAAATACACAATATAACCTTCAAGCACTTGGAGGAAATCTGCCCCGGAAATAACCTTTGGATTCCATCTGAAATCGTTCAGGAGGACGATCTCTGCATTATCTACTCCCATCCAGGCAAATTAGCCTGTTGCAGGATTGCAAAAAGCATTAAACTTAGAGGCGATAAAATAAATGTTTTACCAGTGTCCATGAGGCCATGGATATAAATGTTTTGATACTTTCCCCTCCCTTTTTTTAACGCCATGTTAATAGATAAGGCAAATGTTGTGAGCAATATGCCATGCCCTTCCAAAACCTTCACTGCTGAAAGATAACATTTCCACTGGCATCCCTGTGTACAGGTTGCTTGATAAGCACTTTGCAAGATTTCAACACGAGATTTTTTTGATCGAGCAAGTCTCTCCTCTGCTTCAGAAAATTCCTTTGCAAAGGATAGCGCTTCAGAAACAGCCTTCTGCCCCCTGTTAGCGACGAAATTAGCCAATGTCACGTTGCCCTCTCGGCTCTGTGTGTAACTGCTAACGCGACCAGTTCAAGTCTGCTTTCAATTTTTCTTGACTGAATTATTTGCATCACATCATACACACTAAGCCTCTCCACTCCCTTTCTTCCTTTTTTTTGCTTTTTTTCTCTCACTGGCATTCTTCCTCTTAGTTGAAATTGCCTTGTCAGTATGGAGAGAATCATTTCAGATGTCTAGATGGTCAGACGACAACAACGGCTCCGCATCTTCCTTCGTTACGTACTTGTATGCACTGTAGTACATATTATGGTTGGCACTGAAATTTACTTGGATGCCGTAAACTTCATCCAAGAAATTGCGCACACTTAGCCATCGTCCCCATTTCTTTAATTTAATGGCCATGTGAAAGTAAATATCACTTGATTCAACGCTTTCAAGGCTGCCAGAATTTTTGAAGATGCGAGTTCGAATCCTGCTCGAGACAACGAATTTTTCGTTGTTCTCTGCAGTGTCAGATTAATATGAATCTAGTTTTTCATATCTCTGAGGATGGTTCTGAAATAGAATTGAAACACTGCGCCGTCCTCAAAGACAAGCGTTAAGTTGTCACAAAAATATTTAGCGCACTTAAATTGGATAAGACTCGCTACCAATCCTAGTTGACTCGATAGCTCAATTGGTAGAGTGGCGGTCTAGAAACCCGAGGGTGCAAGTTCGAATCCCGCTCAAGACAACGAATTTTTCGTTGTTCTCTGCAGTGTGAGATTAATATAAATCTAGTTTTGCATCACAGACTTTGTGGTCTACAAACAAGATCGCATGGTGGGTCCTGAAAAAGAAACCATTATTGTAAATAATTTAATCCTAGTTGGTGAGTGGGTATTCCCATTCTCAAGTTTAGATCTTTGTATCTTGTTGAAATCACACTTGAACATGTCCATGTGAGAAGTCAGCAGATTGAAGGATAATCTTCCTAGCAAGGAATGGGCATCTACCTAAAGCGCCATAAGACCGAGATTCGACTGCGTTTGTGTCAAAATGTCAAAACAAAACGAGCTGAAATGAATACAGCGAAAAGTACTTTGAGAACTTAAAAGAAAAACTCATTTTTAAACATTGGAAAAAGTAACCAATTGTAGCACAAGTATTACGTTCTCTAGAGGACTGCAAATGGAGAGTTGCTGCCAGTCTATGTTGTGTATTGGGCAATTGTGGGTCCGAAAGGTGCTCAGTTCAACCGTTCTACAAATGGCTGGTTTGACTCTCCCTGTTTTGATGACTGGTTTAGAAGTATTGTTTTGCTAATGTGCTTGACAAAAAGGGGAAAGAAAAGTAATCATTGGTGACAACCTATGAGGTCATTTTTCACCTGATGTTATTACTTTGTGTGGTGAGCACAATATAGTACACACCTGTCTCAGCCACTGGATGTAGCATTTTATGGCCCAATAAACCATAAATGGAGAAAAGTCTTGAAATTGTGGAAAGTGAAAACCCATGCCTGACAAGCCTTCCAAGAACAGCCTGCTTGTCTTGAGAAATCTTCACATCAAAAAGCATCATTACCTCTTTAAAGAACAGACTGGTTTCACAAACAAACAGGGATAAAGGGTTATTGAAGATAAATAAAATAATTACATTAATCTTTTAATGTTGCCATATATGATGTATCATAAAGTTCTCCACAAATTGAATTGTTTAGAAATTGAATTTATAAACGACAAATTTCACTTTATCACTCTTGCAAAGCAATTTAAACTGTGCAATATTTTTTTGAATTGTAAGTTAAGATAGATGTCACCATGTATTATTATATGTTGCTCTCAGGGCAGTTCTAGGGTTTTTTAAACATCAGTCTAAATTTCTGGGAAACGCATAAAGAAACCAATCCAACATGCACAGCAACCTCGTATAAGGCGCCAGACACCCACCTTAACACCTTTTGCTAAATACATGCAGCAACAGGAGTTTGGTTAGAAATGGAGACCTTTTGGGACATTTTGTGGATGTAAAAGTGCTCAATTCTCACACCAACCCGGTCAGTTTTAACCCTTTACCCCCTTAATGATATAATAATGATGTATGTATATTTGAAACGGTTACCTTCATAAAAACCATCATTGTCTAGGTGTGAACAGTCACTGCTCAAAACTTGATCTTGTATGTGTAAGATGTAGTTACTAAAGTTTTGTGTTGTTTTTCGTTAATACTTGTTCCTTCCTATAATCTTTTTTGTTTCCCCTTACTTTTTTCAGCAAAAACTTAAGTGGTATAGGTTTTCAAATGCATTGTTGATGGTTTTATTTTAATACTGCAGTCAACAAATATGGTACAGTCGCGTAAAGTATGAAGTTTGCGCACATTTTTGAGATTACATAGTTGTGCTAAATTTCAAATTTCATCAGTCCATTTCATATCAGGCCCTTGTAGACATTCACACTGTCAAGATCAAATATGGCTTCTACAGAAGAATTAAGATGGTCAATTAAAGGAATGGCCTTCCCACCGTTCTCGGCTTCCACTCTTTAATATGTACTTTTTGACCCAATTCCAGAGCTTCTTCATACGATGTTTCATGAAATGAGCCGACTGAATTCCTTATTTTGTGACATCATTTTTAAAGGAGTGAATTAAATGAAAACCATTTATTGCATCTATACTTTTACCCTGCAATATCTGTGTCGCAGGCAAAGTCAAGAATGTTTCTAGTAATAACTAATGCAACAACAAAATCAAACCTTGAAATAAGTGTTAATAAAGATGAGGTATCAGAGGAAAGCGAAAGTTTTAAACTTGCCTTCTAAGTTTCTACACATATCATCAAGCATATGGTATGAAGCACAAACAGTTCTTGGAGATGTAAGTTCTGTTTTTACCACAGTTTCTCAAATGATTTTCCAAAACTTCATCACCAGCCCTAACTCTAAAACTAAGAGACCCAATAAAATTACCAACACCTCCAGTAGAATATATACCAACTTCTGGATGGTATTTAGCATCATGACAATGTTTCTATTCTTGTACGACATAACACACCTCGTTTCCATCAGAATCAACACATTCAAGTACTTAGAGAGCTTTCCATGCTTCATCCCAATTTCAGAGTCGTTAAGTGTTAGATAATCGCAAAATTCTTCGTCAAGGATATCAACTGGCACTTCAAACATTGTGCTGTAGCTGTCATAGAAGTACTGCACACACTCCCACTCCCCCATTATCCGCTGAGAGACATCAATCCAAACTGCATTTCTGATGAACTCATCTTTCAATGAAAATTTCTTTAAAATATAGCTCAACGAACTTTTAAAATAGGAATGGGCAGCAGCATAGAATGTAATGTCTCTCTCATTCAAGAGCCTGGTAAGTGTTGGCTTGGTTACACCACCAAGGAATATTGACTGGTTTGGCTTGAACATTGTATCGTTAGACAAGTTCTGCATCTTTAATAAACTGAGCCTGCACAATACGACTTGCAACCTTTTTAACCAAATGCAACATGGCTCCTCTTAACACATGAATTGTAGGTTCACTTCTCTATAGTAACTTGTTGAATTCTGTAAACAGCTGCATAGATGCTTGGTGAAACAGCAAGACAGGTTCCAAGATGTCTATAATTACGTTCGGGTCCCACAACCAATAGTGCAGATAGGGTTTTTTAAACTCACTGCATAATTTCAACGTTTGCTTCGCATCAGTATACATGTTTACTGACATTCTTATGTTTTATCATCCTTAAAGCAATCATATAGTTTGTATGTAAGTATATTTCAGTTAAAGTTCATGTAAAGGATGCAAAATATTTATGTGGATTGATGTCGGAATATAAACGCCACATGTTATTGCTAAAGTGTGGCAGCATATGCATGGATAAAATGCCAAACATAGCGATAGCGCAATAACGGATTGGTACTTTGTAACAGTAAGGGAAACAATTCATACAATAAGGGATAATTTTGTGCGAGAAGAACTTATATTTAAAACCACCGTAAATAATTAACAAGGTTAATGTGAATGGCATGTGATGTAAACAGACACACGGAATATAAAATACAGCATTACTCAGTGACAGTACTCACCAAAATTGGCAAAATACAAACACATATGGCTTTTAATGCAATAAAACTTTGTGAAGAAATGTTACGATGAGAGTAACAATTATATCCGTCGATATTTTGGTCCAATACATGTGCATTTTTACACAGAACTCACAGTACTCGGCATACATGAATCTAAAAGACCAGATGTTAATTTGATATTTAGTACTGCAATAGTGCCGAGTACTGTCATTTCTTCTATAAAAACCCTGATTTGTGATACAAAAGCGGTTCAAATTCGTGAGGTAGACTATAATAATCATTATGATACTTTCGTGTCACTATTGCATGAACAATTTAAGGAGAAATTATTTGATTTCTCTGAGTACTGTTGCGAGTAATGTTGGTAAATTAATTAAGCTACATGTCATTCTACGGCTAAAAATAACTCAATATTTCAGGTGCCACCAAAGCGTGTGGTTGTTGTGTGGTTCGGGGGAGTGTTCGAAACTAAACTGCAGGCAAATGCTTATTAAAACTAAAATATACGTTATTAAACAATGTCACGTGCCCAAGCGCAGTTAGGCAGTGCAATAAATAAGTCATTGAACATGTGTGTAATAGCAAATAGAGCTTGAGCAGAGCCACCTTAACTTAAAACAAGTTCCTGGTAATACAAAATACAAAACAGTCAATCCTGGAAAGGTTTCGTCATCAAGGTAAACAAGAAACAGAAAGAAAAGGACATGTAACGGCACATTTTGTGTAAAAAAGATATCGAGATAATTTCAGACAATCTTGGCCATAAATGGTAGAATGATGATTGAGTTTCGCTCAAATCTGATGACTCTCCCCACACAATGTTGATGTGAGGTAGATATTTATGGCTGCTCATTTACCACAGACATCAATGAAACATGCAGTAGAGATGTGACACAGCAACATTGAATGGGGGGAGGCGCGATATCGTTTTAACACGCCTTTATATTAGATGTTTGGAAATTTTCGGAGTCGTTCCACCAACTTTTGGCCAAGATTGCCTGGATACACATGCATGCAGCAACCCCTCACCACTGACTAAGAGCATGCAACTAAATTTTCAGAATTACATGAAGTACTTCAATAAGCAACACCGCAATTGTTATTCTTTCTGTATATTTTTTCAAAATGACAAAATATTAAGTTTTTAATCCTTGTTTTATTGACAATTTTTTTAAATGGCACAAAATTTGTCATCGGTATGTTATTACACCTAATGTAAGCTTAAGTTTGGTATAAAATACGACTTATTAATTACATTAATAATAAGAAGACAGTCTTGCATTTACAAAACATAAACTTACTCTGGAATTTAAACAGTGAGTAGACTGGATGAGTACGGCTACGCCAGCCTTTATAAAGCATTAAAACACAAGTATAAATATGCATTATCAACAAACTTGCCTTGAGTTTCACACCATAGTCAATTGTTGGCACTTACTGATATTTATTATTACTTATAACTGATAAAATTCAAAGAGCGATTGAAAATAAACTTTACTAGTGTGGTATTTTTCTTGATTTAAGTAAAGCATTTGATACGGTCAACCATTCCATTTTATTAAAAAGTCTTGAGAAGTATGGTCTTAAGGGCGTGGCAAATGATTGGTTTTGTTCATATCTTTCTAATTGAAGACAATTTGTCTCAATTGGTAACTCAGTGTCTGAGTGCAAACCTATCACTTGTGGAGTTCCTCAGGGTTCAGTGCTTGGACCTTTTCTTTTTTTATTATATATTAATGATTTTTATAAATGTGCACCTAATATTGATTTCCATCTTTATGCTGACGATTCCAATTTACTTTGTCCTCATAAAAGCCTTCAGGTTTTAGAGACAATTCTAAATAATTAAATAGTATTAATGAGTGTCTATGTGCAAACAAGCTATCTTTAAATGTTGATAAAACTAATTTTGTTATTTTTCACTCCTCAAAAGAGCCCTACATGTTCTATTAATCTCAAAATACATGATAAAGTAGTTATGCAAAAAAGAAGTATCAAGTATTTAGGTGTTTTAATTGATAGCTCTTTGAATTGGAAGGACCATATCCATGAACTCTCGAAAAAAATTTCAAGAAACATTGGAATTTTGTTAAAGCTTCATAAGTGTGTTTCTACTCAAATTCTTCTACAAGTTTATTACTCAATCATTTACACATTTTTGATCTGGGGAAATACCTATAAAACTAACTTGTATTCCTTGATAATCTTGCAAAAAAAAGCTGTGCGCATTATAACATTTTCCGACTTTTTAGCACATACTTCACCTCTTTTCAAAGAACTCAATCTCCTAAAATTTATCGATATTGTTGACTTTCATACCGCTCTATTTATGTTTCGGTATAGCAGGGGGAATCTCCCAGGCAATTTTGATGGATATTTTAACTTAGTTTGTAATACGCATCCATATGGTACACGTGCTGTGTCTAAAACAGCTTTTTCATTACCTTTAACACAAATGAACTATGGGTTGTTTAATATTCGGTTTTGTGGACCAAAAGTATGGAATATTATATAACAACTACAGTGAAACACGCAATCTGATTGGTCAATGCCCGTGCAGGATGAGACAATCCTGCACGGGAAATTTGAAAGTTGACATCGCTTCGCATTTTACGAGCTTGTTACGGGCTTAAAATTGCCGACAAAAAACCATTTCAACTTCTGAAATTAGCAGAGAGTGAAGACAAAGTCAAATGCTAATGCACAAAGTACAGAAACTATGATCTTTTATGTTTTCAAACTTCTATAATGTCTTGTATTGTTTACGTTATAAATTTAACTGAAATACAATTTTTGGCACTCGCATATTTTTGTTTTAGTTTATGCTGTAGCGATAAAAGTACAACCTTTCGAATCAGCATACAATGGTGCCTATAAAGGACTAAATTTTATTTGCCTGCTATTCTTTCTTACACACATACTTCACTTCAAATGCCATTAATTTTTTAGTTTTTTGTTTACAAAAAAAATTACAAAATTTCAAAATGAAACTAGTATATCTACTACTTTTGGCCGTTAATAACATCGGTTTTTTACAACATCTGCTCTTTGGTTTAGTACTAGTCTATGTCTCTGTTAAAATACTATATTTTCATTAAGTTTTAGAGCAAAAGAACACAAAACAAAAAAGTTATGCGAAAAGTTTTAAAATTGTGTAAATTGTAGCATATGGTTGAACGCTGACTAAGCTAAAGTTGACGATTCTTGGGAGAATTGCGTACTTCATCAATGGTTTAAAAAGTGTGAACCGTTGTTTTATTGTAGTTATTATATAAAACAATTTACGCTTTCCGAAAATCTTGCAACATCCCACGTGCATGGATCACGCTATCCTGCGCGGAAAACCATTCAGTAATCCTTTACTATTGATGAATCATTTAAATCTTTAAGTACGACTTGTTTCAAAAAAAAAAAAATTAAAAAATCAAATAATTGGCCTTTACTGACATTAAATTTTCAATCCACAGACATCAAATCGATCTATTTTCATTTGATTCAATAAGTATTATACTTTATGTGTGCTCTTTGCTCTTTGTTTGCTTGTTTTTTGTTTGTTTTTTGGGGTTTTTTTGTTTCATGCCTTGTTTGTTTGTCTCATAAATGCTGCATTGTAACTTAGGTTAACATATAATATGTTTAATTGCTTTCCATCACCTTGTTAGATATAATAGTTTCACTTCCTACTTTAAGGTCATCTGCCTTGTCTAGCTCATTAATAGTTATTGCGAATGGCCTTCACTCTTGTTTGTAAATAATGTATTGTAAATTTATCGTGTACTTTTCTGAGAGTGTTAATTAAATCATTGTCTTGTCTCATCTCGTCTCACTACTTACACATAGTCTCTTTACCCTAAAAATGTTAAATCTACAAGTGAATGTCATATGCAAGTACTGGCCGTTGGCTCAACGCATTCCTTCACCGAGTTGCAGCACAACATTGTCATCCATATCACCATCATATGACTGAAAAATATGATTGCATCGATATGAGACTTGCAGAAGCAAAGAAGGACTTAGCAAACATGAAGTCGCAGCTTGATGCCAGACACTGAGTTAGATGGTTCTACCATTCTATGGAAAGAAGTTCAGCAGTCTGCTAGTAGTCCGGTAGCAGATCCAAGAAAATAGAGGTTCCGTTTAACCCACGGGTCAGAAAAGGTTTGACACCTGATTTTGGTAGAGGAACAACCCCTGAACAACCCCCACCAGTTTTTAATGTTCAAATGTGGTATAGGTTCCAAGTTAGGGGGTGTTTTTGTCACGCAATCCACAAATTAGCATGAAAGTGAGGCTTTTCATTTAATTGTAATTATCTTTTCTTTTATTGCTAAAAAACTGTTCAAAAGGGAAAAATAAAGCAAAAAGCAATGGCTTACAGTCATACATGACTGTTGTGGTGGTAAAGTGCATCACATGACCAATCACGTGACCAAATTTGGAACAAATTATGGAAAAATATTAAATCATCACGTTTTAAACATGAAAAATACCCATAATTTTTATTTCTCTTACAACATATACCCTAAATAGGTTAACAAACACTTCTTCATACAAATATAGCTCTTTTTAAACATACATGTTTGTAATAACATGGTTTTTAAGGGGGAATATGGCTTACATGAAAACGAGGCTAAGCAACTGGTTGGCTTTTTCTCCTGTAAATTTCACTAAACTGCGGCCAAAACAATACAGCAAGCTAATTTGTAATGTCATGATGTTGTACAAGTCCATGTGCAACACGTTTGCATCGATCACGTGACAATCACGTGATGCCAGTTTAAATAATTGAAAGGACAAGTAATAATAATAAATGATAAAATTAATATAATGTCTGAAGTTAATAAAAATATATATCATAAAATAGAAATATCTAAAATAGAAGATATAATTTACATCAATTTGACCATTCATTTATTTACATCAAAATTATAACAATACTATATTGCTAATCTATATTTAAATAGAGCCTATTTACAAAACTATATTTGAGTACATCCTTATTAAAGAAGGGAATATTTGGTATTGCTGTCTTTTTGAGTCGTGAAAAGCATCCACCAATCATTATGAACAGTAAAAAACCAAAATACTAGCAAAACACTGCCAAATTGAATGAAATCATGGAATTGAGGCTTGCGCTTGTTCAGATCGAGGCTGAAGAATCCAACATGGCGGCTTCCATGCTCAAATCTTTGTCGTATCTGTAAGTACCATTTTTGTGTGTTTCTGCAATGTTTGTTTATTGTTCTGTATATGCTAACAAGAAAGCAGCTAGTAAATGATTCTAGAATCCCGTTTTTGTATTTCAAAAACGATTGAAAATGAATAAACATACAAAAAAGAAGTACTCTTTCATGCCTTAAGACGATAAACTTAATGACCGCATAATGAACAATTCTACTAATCTACAAGTTATTAATTTATTAATAGTTATGTATTCTACCTGTGATTGATGTTTTTGCCGTGATGCCTGCACTGACAGTCTATCTATTAACATATATAGAACTGTTGTTTTGCAAGTTATTTTTTTAACTATATTGCACAACAGTGATGGCTAGGCCAAGAAGAATTTACGATTCCTCTCCCACCTCAACCAAAGAAACAGAAGCTGTCTTCAACCAAAAATGACTCAAGCAGTCAAGATAACGAAGAAAAAAGTAACAGTAGAGTTACTTGTTCAGTACGACCTCCAAGGGATTGGTCCAAATGTTTTATTTGTAGAAATAAAACATACAAAAAAGATAGGCAATTAATCAATGTGTCTTCCTTTGAGGCACAAGATAGTATAAAAAGAGCAGCAGAAATAAAAGAAGATGAAGACATGCTGCATGACCTTCTTAGTGTTAATTATGACCTGATAGCAACAGAAGCAAAATATCATAAGAACTGCTGCGCACTATATACCAGTATCAAATCCTTCAAGAAAAAAGAAAGCCAAGGCGAGTCCCTACATGAAATCGCATTTCAGGAGATGGTCAAAGATATCGAAATTGGCATAATCAGTGGTAAAGCTTACAACATGGCATCTCTAATTGATCTGTACAAAGCAATTCTCAAGAATAACGATGATGAAGCTGTAGACAGCTACACAAAGCAGCATCTAAAAGCACGTCTGCACAAACACTTAGCTGACAGAATTGTTTTCCATCAGCCACCCGAAAGAAACAAACCAGAGCTTTTCTATTCAAGCAACATCAAAATACAAGATGTACTAAATGCATGGGCTTGTCACCAGAATGCTGCAGAAAATGAAGACAAAGAATCAGGGGAAGTGAAAAAAGAAGATATTCTTCGAGTGGCAAAGTATGTCAGAGGAGAAGTAAGAAAATGCAAAGGTATAAACACAAGGCCACTTGTTAATAGAGATATAAGTTCAGAGGCAGCCAAACAAGCAATACCTGACTGTCTTTATTGGTTAACCCAATCAATAATTACTGTAGAAGGCACAAATAACAGAAAGAGCGTAGTAAACGAATGACAGATTTTGAGCATTGCACAAGACATTATTCACTGCTGCAATAACAGTCGTGTCAAGCTACCAAAACACGTAGGTCTTGCTATATGTGTCTATCACTTAACATCATCAAAACAACTTGTAACGCTCCTGAACAGAATGGGTCATTGCAGCTCGTATGACGACATTCGGGCTGTGGACACGAGTATTGCTCAGGAAGTCTGGGCAAAGTCAGAGGAATATGGCACAGTAATTCCGTCTAATATATTTGCAGGGCCATTTATACAGTTAGCTGCAGACAACAACAATTTTAATGAGGAAACCATCGATGGAAAAAATACAACTCTCGCTACCGCCATGGTGATTTATCAGCGTAAAGTGTTCGGTCCAGCTCCACCACCAGCAACACCAGTAGCAGATCACAGCAATAGAAGACGATCTTTGAAGGCAAGTTCAAGTGTTTATGAACTGCAAGAATGCTCTGCACATTATAGGCGCCCTTCTGTCACAGCATACGTCAATAAGATCGACAAGCAATGGTATAATGGAGAAGACACAAATTGTACCGATGTCGCCAGGAAGCTTCTAAGACTGAACCCATCATGTACACAAGTCACAGAGAAACAGACTGTCCCGGGATGGAGTTGATTTAATTCGATTCTCTTCCCAGACTTACCTGGTGAAACTACCATAGGCTATTGTCCCATGATAGATGGCGACTCTGCTCAATTCAGCACTATTTACACCGTTCTTAAGCATGCTCAGATGTTAACATCAAGCTTCGGTCAAGAAGACACTGTTGTCACGTTCGACCTCCTTATCTACAGTAAAGCCAAGCAGATCCAGTGGAGGTTCCCTGACGAATTTGCAAATGTTGTCATCTGTATGGGAGGGTTCCATATCACCCTTAATTTCCTGTCATTACTTGGAAAGAAGTAACTCAACTCTGGTCTTGATGACCTCCTAATAGAATCTGGAGTGTATGCTGCTGGAACAATGGCTGTCCTTATGAAAGGGAAATCATATAATCGCAGAGTAAGAGCACACAAGTTGCTAGTAGAAGCATTCTTTCGACTCATGTGGGCAGAATTCTCAAGATGGTATAAAGATTCTCACCCTCAGAGAAGACCAATTGAAGAAGAAGACGCCTTGCTGGAAGTTGCTAATGCAGTACATGTTATAGAGAACAAAGGTGAAGTCTTTCAAGCAGTGCAAGACTTGGAAGCTGATCTGAAAGACGTAACATCTTCATTTGATGTCTTTGTTACACAGCGTAAAACCAAATCAAAGATGTTTACATTTTGGGAGGAGTATGGTTCAATGGTGAAAGCTCTGCTACAGTTTATCAAAGCAGAGAGGACTGGAAATTGGCACTTGCATTTTTCTACTGTAGCAACTTTGACACCATACTTCTATGCCATGGATCGGCCCAACTACGCTCGCTGGTTGCCAGTGTATCTTGCTGATATGTGTCAACTCCATACGAAGCACCCACAAGTATACCAAGAGTTTCTTAATGGGGATCATTCTGTAAGTCGCTCTGGTCAACCTTTTCCTCGAGTATGGTCTGATATGGCTCTTGAGCAGTCCATTAACGCTGACTCAAAGTCTACAGGAGGTGTTGTAGGAAAGTCCCAAAATCCATCCGCCCTTGAAAGATGGTTCCTTACAATCCACGAGCGTGCTGCAATAACCACAGCTTTAAAGTCCATGTATGGCGTTCTCAATAACAAACAAGTCGTACACAAAGAAGCAGCACCTAAAAGGGTGAGGAGAGACAAAGAGGACATAAAGAAACTTGTCTCTTGCTTCACATCAGGAACAATGGTAAACCCATTTGGAGATACAGAAGATTTAGTCAACTTTGCCACCGGAGTAGTTTTACCAACACATGGATTTATTCATCACCAAGAAAGCCTTAGTCTTCTTGGACAAGATCCACTACTTAATGAACCAAATGCTGCAAAGTGTGAGGCATTTATTTGCGACCTATACCCATGTCCAAGAAAGCGGGCTCCAACAATTGCCGACGAAAGAAGGTATGTGGTATTCTGTCAGAAAAAAAAACGAGCAGCTTCCTCCAACCTCGGACAGCTTAAGACAGCACATGTGGCATGCTAATTATCAGACTTGTGCTTGGAGACACAGTCTTACTGCCATGCAAAATCTGCCTTCACCAGAGGGTCATGGATGGAAAATGGAAGATGACTTTCTACAGCCAGTACTAATGACTAAGGATCCAGCACCAAAATGCCTACTGGAATTGACTTCCTGTCACTGTAATAAAACAGAATGCCTTACAAAATGCTCTTGCAACAATACTTGTCTTGCTTGCACAGAATCCTGCAATTGTATGGGAGATTGTAAAAACCCTCATGGCATAGAGTATAGCAGCGACACAGATGAGAGTGATACTGAAGATATATAGTGAACATTTGAGATATGTAGTGATCATATATGATTATTAGTAGACATTCAAGACTTGGTCAGTGGCTAGACTTTGCTTGGAGCCAGTCTAGAATGGAGATGTAAGGTGCCTCCATCCCTCCACTAGCCTGGGCGTACACCTTGGGCAAGTGTTAGCACACCCTTAGCCTCCCTTGGCCAGAGTTACGGCCTCATGGTTACTGTTGTGACAACACTACTTCAGACAGAAGTAGATAACCATAAACAAAAAAAAATGTGAACTCTCATCTTGCTGTGCTTATTACTGAGTCAGACAAAAAGGAAAAAGCAAATACCAGTAACTGTCATCTCACACAGCTCAAGACCAGGCAACTGTTCTCATGTTTACGTGGTACAAATCCATCATGCGCAAGTACATAAATAGCTGAACATTCTTAGTCATTTGCGTGTGTGGGTAAATAATGTAGATCTGAGTTAAACCCCGTTTACACGGTACCGGATTCGCTTGGTCACGACATCGAATTCGGCTAGTTTGCGATCATATTTACTGTCACCCCTTTTTGTATGACTAATGAAACTATTCAATTTCACATCGTGACCATGCGGATCCCGTCTATAGGATGCTTGTTCTTATACAATGTAGGAAAGTCCCAAAGTCTATTTGTTCAATACGCAATGCTTGTCCTTTCAATTATTTAAACTGGCATCACGTGATTGTCACGTGATCGATGCAAATGTGGTGCACATGGACTTGTACAACATCATGACATTGCAAATTAGCTTGCTGTATTGTTTTGGCTGCAGTTTAGTGAAATTTACAGGAGAAAAAGCCAACCAGTTGCTTAGCCTCGTTTTTATGTAAGCCATATTCCCCCTTAAAAACCATGTTATTACAGACATGTATGTTTAAAAAGAGCTATATTTGTAAGAAGTGTTTGTTAACCTATTTAGGGTATATGTTGTAAGAGAAATAAAAATTATGGGTATTTTTCATGTTTAAAACGTGATGGTTTCATATTTTTCCATAATTTGTTCCAAATTTGGTCACGTGATTGGTCATGTGACGCACTTTACCACCACAACAGTCATGTATGACTGTAAGCCATTGCTTTTTGCTTTATTTTGCCCTTTTGAACAGTTTTTTAGCAAAAAAAGAAAAGATAAAAACTTTAATAACATTAAAGTTTTTACCTGCTAATCGGTAAAATATAGTAAAATATGTGTAAAGCAAATGTTAAACTACAAATCATAACTACAAATAATATTTCAGATTATGTAAACAATGTGGATGAATCAGATGACAAATACCCTCAGGAAAAAACGATACAAAAAACTTTTGTTGCCCAAATTGTGGACCCCACATTCCCTGTCAAACTTTCTGCAATGACTATTGCTTTGACCGAAGCAACTGTATCTATTAATAACTGTATCTTTTTCTATTAATGTTTCTTTATCCATTTGTAGAATTTGGTTGACAAGAGTAACAACCGTTATTGCACACATGATAACAAATTCAGTCTTTAGAAGGCCATCTTGCCATTGCAAAGAAGGGATTGTGTTTGCCAAAAGTCCAATACGAAAAGGATGTAGTTTGTTTGTCAATCTTGAGCAGTCTATAAGCATCATAAAAGACAGCGATGATGAATTTCTCAGCGATAATGATGGTGAAAATTTTCATTCATAAAAAACCCAGAAATGGTTTGCATCATGATAAAGCTAATAAAAAACTATAAGACCTCTGAAACAGCTTTTTAATTACTCAAATCGTTTTCGAGGTATACACTATCAAAGGTGCATTGTAGTCTGGTACCCAGTCTTTACTGCGAGATTTTTGTCTGATTTTCACATTTGAAATAGCTCAAAAACTATTTGAAAAAAATTGTTTAAGAGTCTTATATCTAGTCACTTATCAGCTTTATGATGCAAGTCATTTTTGTTTTTTATAGATACAAAAGTTTGCACTTTTTTTGCTGTTATGCATTTATTAGGTGATAATCACTAGTGAGCTAGTCTGCCTCGCTATTTAATTTATGGTAATGTTTATCTTGCTCTGACATGGAAATCGAGCTTGCCTGTCTAGACTCTGGATTTTTCCGTCAGTAAGCCAGCATTTTTCTAAAGTCTTATGTATTGTAAAAACAGTTCCCAGGGGGGGCAAAATTCCTTGCTTAAATGTTGAACCAATGTTTAAAATCACTTTCAAGACATTGAATTGAAAAAAAAATTGAAAATGCAAATTGGATTAACGTAACTTTCCTTACATTTAAACAATTTTGATATTACGTTGTCAACGCCATTAACCATAACTCAACTAACAAACTGACATCAAAACAACATTGAGATTTCAAGTCAAATCGACGTCATATAATCAACTATGAATAGAGATTATACTGACGCGTGATTGCTAATGTTGAACCAACTGAATAACGGTTGATGACATGTTGTCATCGTATCAACCTATTTTCAACTACATGTCAACATTGTAGCGATGTCCTATGCCCTTTGGAACACACAATATTTTTAGGGCTGTAAACAATTCTTGGGGGGCGGGAACAAAAAATTTTTGGGGGTGCCTTCTCCCATGCACCCCTCACCCCCCCCCCAAAAAAAATCTGTCTATCTTGATGTATTTAGTTACATGCATTTATGTGCTCTATTCTGTTGTTTAGACATGCATTAGCTAGTTTGCATTTTAATGAAAATGTACATCGCAAGTATCAAACTAAAAAAGATGGGAACATTTGCTATTTGGTTTCATGGCCAAAGTATAAGGTAGGGGAAGAAGTTGTGAGGGAAGTTCCAAGTCCACCTACCTATAGTAAGTTACCCCTTTACAAAATCTCGTATAAGTATACCATGCTATGATGCAACCTAGTAACTAAAAAATTCCCAGTGAATTATCCTATCAAGAAGTTAACATTTAGGTATTATTTTTCCATATTTGTTTCCTTACAGATTATGTTGATGCAATGAAAAAGCTTCTTTTTGCCTGAAGATATCAGAAATGTTTTCCAGCAATATATCAAAAGAATCCATACCCAATGAACAGAAAATTTCAGGGAAGATCAAGCAAAAAGGAGACAATACAAAAACATGAAGTCCGGAAATCTATGGCACCAGTTGAGCTTTTCCCTTCAGGCAATTTGTATGTCTGAGGTGTTTTGATTATAAAATTGTTAGAGAATGTTGTTGCAGTGCTCATTTGAAACTTTAATTAGAACTTTACATGTAAAAAAATGATTGGAAACATAATAATTTATACATTTTCCTTTTGGGTACTATGCTGTTGAGGAACAATATATATACAGGGGGTTGCCAAAAAAAAGAGCCCCCTTCAAAAATGGCTTACTTGGTTTATAATGACTGTAAATAAGGAGAATGTTAACAAAAGTTGTGTTTTTGTACTTGCATGGGTTCCTGTGTGTAAGTACAAACAATAATTGCAATTCTTACTCAAATGTTTGAAAAACAGGTGCATTTAGTAAGTTTTTAAAATAAATTCAAAATGGCGGTTTTAAATCGGAAACTTGCTAACGTAGTTGAATTATTTCTTCAGCACGCGTCTTCTCTGCATTAATTGTTCATAAACGACAAGGTGAGATCATAGATATGTATAAGCACATATTCCTGGGTGGGATATGTTGATAAATGTATGGAAATTATTACTTTCAGGCGGATTTTTTTTTTGTAGCTTTTTCCTCGACCATGAGGCAGAGTTTTACTTCAAAATCCCTAATCCAGAAATCAAATGTTGATGATTGTTTGCTTTAAGACCCAGGTTTTTTTGTTTAAACAGCATTTAGATTCCTATATGTCTGCATCAGGTACTGGTACATCACCAAAACAAAAAGTATACATCACTAAAACATAAAGTAAGTGTGGCCTTGGAAGTTAACTTTGCCAATGAGAGAAGCACCTGCCTAAATGAATTGCATTCTAGTTGCGCATTCTTTTAAAGACATCATTGTGTACCCGAAGTAGTTGCATTATCTATTATGCTACAATGTGTTTTCACATTTCGACCCACATTACTGAGTAATTTTTAAATATTTAAACATATTTTTAACATTTTTTAATTTGGTTTAAAACTCATTAACATGGATCTGTTAATAAATGTTTCAGTACGAATTGCAATTAATGCTTGTTCTTACACACAGGTACCTATGCCAGTACAAAAACACAACTTTTGTTAACATTCTCCTTATATATAGTCATTATAAACCAGGTAAGCCATTTTTGAAGGGGGCTCCTTTTTTTTTGGTAACCCCCTGTAGCTAGAAATATTCATACAAATAATCTTGTTTTGAATATGTTCGAACCATGTGACGTCACAATTTCAAAAACTCAGGCCCAGCTCCTTCGCAAAAATGGTCAAAGTTTTTAGATAATTTCACTAACTTGGGCAGCCATAAACAAAAGACATTTAAAGATTTCGTTTCCATTTTTTCTGTTTATTACTTCTAAGGAAAAAGCTTTAAAAATATTGAAAAACAATTTTGAGTTCATGTGCACTTTAACAATGCATGTTAATTCAACGTGAATACCGAGATAATTAGCATGTGTTACAGTACTACCATAACCCAAATTTCATCCATATATAAGCCACCTAGTGTATATAAGCCTATCAAAAACACTTAAGAACCTTACATAAGCCCGAGGCTTGCAATTACAGGTCTATGCCACACATTTATTTAGCATGTGCAAAACTGTTGTTGTCTTTAATTCATACGAGTTTAGAGAACGAGAGATGTTGCCTTTACAGAATTAAAGTTACATGCACATGGCAGGACTTTAATTTTATGGAAACTGGTTTGCTGACACATGTATGTGACACTTAAATGAATCAGAATGTCAACAGATATGGGTAGGACATACAAAGCTGGCATACGGAAAGAATACTACAAAAAGGTTACAAGTTAGATACAAGATTTTCAACCTGCTGCCCAGGGTTAACATATAGGCAGTAATACAAGTTAACTCAATTTTAAGTAGGACACCTTTTGATATATGTGAAAAAGTGCAGATATTTGCAAAAGAAGGTTGTATGTTATGTCACTTGGGATGTAGTCTTGATAAGGGCCAATCGTAGAAGCCACCAACTTCAACTTTATTATCATCAAATGGACTTAGAGTAGGAGGAGCAACGCCTTTACCCTCTGCTACAGATGTCAGTAGAAGTGATAATTGGCCAGGAGACATTGGACGACTGGACACTGTCGAAATCTGTGACGCATCTCTCAGCACAAACTATGCCATCAAGATCCAGCAAGAGAACGACAGCACCTAGTTGGCAAAAAAAAACTTAAAAAAAAATCAATCATAAAAAACACAAGAATAATGTTTTATACAGTACGTTGGACCTGTCCTGGACATTAAGTTTACTTGTAATGAACCTCATGTTGACTGCTTTGGTATTTCGTGAACGTTGTTAATATTTGTTGAGTGTATTTAGAGTTGTTACAATTTACAGTCGTAAGCATTTATAAACGAAGTTTCTCAACTCTTTTTCAGTTCACGTGCTGGTTTGCCTCTTATTCCAGCAATTGATAAAAAATCAGTAGCTAAACCAGAAGTCCCTGGAAAATCTCACACATTCGGACCACCAGTCTCTGATGGGCAGTAATACATTACATATAATCAGTGGCATAATGCAACCCCTGGGGGCCCCCACACAATTTTATGTTGTCGTCTACACAATGTCTTGATGTTCTTATTTTGGTTACAGAAAAAGCTATATTATGTTATCGAGATGGCTTCCGAAGAGGTAGATGGGTAATCTTCATCCTGAATTTCAACATTTTCAGCTTTTTCAAAGTATGAGGCTATAGGAGCTGTACTTTGTTTAGCTATTTGAATTTTTCTTTGCCTCTCTGCCCTTTTTCCATAACCTGATTAATACTTTCGTTTCATTTTTAATTTCGCTGAAACATAGCAAACAAAGTAACGAACAGGGTTTGCATAATTTCATATTTCTGCATCTAGAATTCTTTAAATCTTTCACAAGAGTTCAGAGCAAAATATTTTATTTTAACTCCTTGTAGTAAATTGCTGATTGCTTCAAGCAAGGAAGTTTGTATGCTAATTTTGGCTCATGCAAGAATGACAGATGTGACGAATTATAAAGGATTAGATTAGAATCTACGATTAGATCTCAACATAAAATAAATAAATATTAATAATCTACCTTTTTTGAAGTTTGTCAACGCCATTGCTGCAAACACTGTGAGCCTTCAATTCTGCAGTATTAGCACGAAATACTAAATACTTCATTTTATTGGCACATATGTGAAGTCTATTACTTTGGCTTTAGCACATTGCATGATTTTGTTTGAATGGACTTGACCTTGCTCTTTATGTACAACAGTACAGCTTAATAGGTGTCAGGCAAAATGGGAGAATCTCGAGTTTTATTTGGAAAGATTTGCCAATGTTTCATTTGTGGCCAAAATTAATCTTGATATAGGCCGTATTCCCAAGCCGGTTTTCGTTCAGTTTTGTTGCCCCCCCCCCCCCTCGGGCACTAATTTGAATTGACATAAAACTATAGATTTTTATACGCTAAGTATGAATTCACTTGTTGTCACTCGCAAAAACCTGCATTTTCTTTGTATTTTGCGATCAAACATCGAAATTTTTCATCAAAATGTCTTTCATGGGAAACTTCATGTTATGTACAGTATTTGCTCTAGTGCAAGTCTTTTAGCGGGGGGGGGGTATCGCACGGTCCACATGTTGTTTCCATATATTTTTGCGGATTTAAAACAGGAAAATATGAAATAAAAGCCTGAAAAAGCCTAGAAATTTTAGTATACGAGTACGAATGAATTTTTATATCTTATCAAATCAACAAGAAATACTTCAGTTTCTTTACTGCAGCAACATTTGGATTTATCGTGTCGCATCGATTGGAAATGGTAAGATTATATGTGCATTTGCCCTGAAGATGGACTGTTTGAGGTTTATGCAATGGAATTTTAACCTTGAAGTGAGTGAATATAGTCCTAATTCCCCTGGGCTGGCTGAGTACAATGCAATACTGTGCAAACTGTGACCGATGTAATTATGTGCTACATTGCAAGTCACAATAAGAAGGCTGACCTGTCAACTGCAAGCGCCCTAGCTGAGCACTTAGAAATATGATAACAATATTTTTTTGACACATAAAATTACCTACTGTAAGCAATGTTTAAGTCTTCACACTTGGCTCTCACCAAGTTGTAGAATTGTAAAAATTTTCAAGATTATTGGCAAGCAATGCAATTTTCTTCAAACACTTGGCAATTTATGTAAGAAATGTATACAAACAAATCCAGATGGATTCTGACATTCAACATGTTTTCTAATTGCTTTTTTAAGAAATAGATTTTGCCTAGTGTCATTGTCCTTTTTCATCATACAATATTTCAGAAACTAAGCATGTTCTCAAAAATTTAACAATGGATATTATAGTTACAGTACTTAAAGGGTTTTTTTATCAATAAGCCAAAATAAAAATATATTGCCATATCCCTTCAAAATTGTTCCTGTATACAGCTTTGATTACACTACAGGCATACACTTGGCCTGGCCCAAGAAAAATGTGTCATGTTCACAGCAAAACACAACCTGACTATTTATGATATTTTATGATGAAAGTTATATATAACCAATTTAAGATATAAAATGTTACAATGATACATCTTGTATTAAAACACTACGTATTTACCCATTAAGTGGCAGACTTCTCCCACTGTTGAGTAAAAATCACCTTGTGTTTGTCAAGTAGAAAATAACTATTATATACATTACTACATATCTTATTCTTAATTTGCCTGGACCACACATTAGTTGGGCTCATTCGTAAACTTGCATACAATAGGGTAATTTTATGTTTGAAAAATATATTGTTATTATATTTCTAAGTGCTCAACTTGCTTGCTGTTGACAGGTCAGCCTTCTTATCATGACTTGCAATGTAGCACAACATAATTACACCTGTCACAGCTTGCACAGTATTGCATTGTTGTACTCAGCCAGCCTAGGAAAATTAGGACTATATTCTCTCATTGCTAGGCTAAAATTCCGTAGTACGACCTCAAACAGTCTACCTTCTAGGCAAGTGGAGATATAATCTCACCAATTTCCAATCGATGCGACGCAATAAATTAAAACGTTGCTGCAGTAAAGAACACTGAATTATTTCTTGCTGATTTAGTCATATACTAAAATTTCTAGGCTTTTTCATGCTTTCATTTTGTAATTTCATGTTTTAAATCCGAAACAATATACGTAAACAACATGCGGACCGCGCGATACCCCCCCCTGCTAAAAGACTTGCACTAGAGCAAATACTGTACATAACATGAAGTTTCCTCTGAAAAATATAAGACATTCTGATGAAAAATTTCAATGTTTGATCGCAAAATACAAAGAAACTGCAGGTTTTTGCAAGTGACAACAAGTGGATTCGTACACAGCGTATAAAAATCTATAGTTTTATGTCAAATTAAATTAGTGCTCGAGGGGGGCAACAAAAACCGTTTTCTAAGCGACTTCTCGGGCAGGGGAATACGGCCTAATAGCTTGTACGATGAATTCGTAGATTTTCGATCACTTTCAAATGATGACATTGACCAAGCAGCTTGGAATTAAATGAAAGTAGTTGATGGGATTGATGAAGATGGTAACACCTTATTACACTACAAAGCTGATGTCTTATGGCATCATATCTTCAGATAATAATTTTAGTGATTCCTCATAGTAATGTGGGACAAGAGACTATTTAGTATTGTTTGCAAGAACAAAATGGACAGTAGGTCTTCATTAGGGTTGGATGGATCCCTGTCCAGTATCCTTGCAGTGAAGTGCCACAACCCAGAAGCAGTTACCTTCCTACAAATGGAAACCAAATGATGAACTTTTGCAGAAGTCCAAACGTCCAACAAAAGTGTACAATGATCACGATGGTCAGTTGCTATGCAAATTACTCCTGCATCAACTGCTTGGTCACCTGATGCATAAGCAAATGGCACAACCAATTTATATGAGCGGCAATAGATAAATTTTGTTGCGAGCTTTTCAAGCTTGTTTCACAGTAAAATTGTTTTTAAATGTCTTAATATTTCAACCTACCCTCTGGAGAGTGGTATTCATTGTTAAATTTCCCTGTATGTTGCAAAATAATTAGAAAATACCCCACAAACCGACCCTATCTTGAGACGAATTTTGGGTTTCTATGGCGACTGTATGTGAGAAACTATACCATGGAGGGCTCCCTAAGAAAGAACAGGTCAAATAACACTCATTCACTTTTATACTCCTCCTTGGTAGAGTATATATTCCGTCCAAATGTAAAAAAACCGGAAATCTCGCCATACTTTTGCCAAATAATCGCAATAACTTTGTTAAATCTCATTCTCAGAAGAATAATTAAAATCAAAGTTGGAAATCATGTTATATTCTTTCATTTAAACTCGCATGTTCACCATATTGGAATCCTTCATCTCAAGTATGTCTTCAACTTTCATTTATTTATATATGTGTATATTGACATTTCCAGCCCATTATCTACATGCAGAAAAAATAAAAGGTGTAATAAGAGTCCAAATCACAGAGGAAAATGTAATTCTGAAAAGCAGTCTCACAAATTTTGGGAGAAATCTCCTGTGTATAATCTCAAGATAGGTTAAACTGAAGTGATCAGAGGGAGGAAATTCAATGTAGGGAAGTGAATTTAAGTGAAGCCGACTATCAAATTATGTCCAAAAGGCAGGAACTAGAAGAGTTTGGAATATGTGCAGAGGAACAAGCATCTATAGCAAGTTAGTTGAATTATTTGCAATTATATGAAATCTATTTAATTGTATTATTACAATATATACTTGTTTTTGTTGTAATATTGGATGGTCTATTCAAAGTTCTGTAGATATGCTGGATAATGTTTTGCAGGATACCGTGTGGTACCTGATATTATACTATCGAGAGTATTAGTAGTACTATTAGTACTAAAATTAGTTATTTAAATTAAATTATGTATTTTTCACACAATAACAGGGTCTGTTCTGAATGATGCAGTTGCTAAGAAGGAAGAGGTGGACAGAGATGTTGCAAAACGAGAAAGGAAGCTAGCTGAAATTCCCAGTTCGAAAAACTTAAGATGTTATTGGACCAGAAAGGATTTGCTCAAACTCGACGACAAAATACGGCAACAACATTTGAGACAATAACATCAAATATTTCAACTGTGTGCTTTAGGTGCAAAAGAGAGAGCATGTCCTTGAATATATTCATCGTGGTAAAGAGGGTGCATTGTATGGAGCTTGGGACTTCCTACAGTCCAATGCAAAGAAGGAGATGATGGATGGCTTGATTGCAAGTTATAAATGGGGAAATACTTAGAAGATGTGGTAAGTCAAGCATTAAAAGTCTGAGTCTCTTACGCAAGCTGTTGCCTTTAAATATAAGAACTTTTTATCTCGAAGAAAATTTGATCTTCTATGCAAAACCCAGTCAACTGCATTTGATGCAGGTCAAGAAGTCTGGGTCCCTGGAAATATGAAGTGCTTGGGCATAGATATTAAAGTTACTCTGGGTAAAATATTGAATAAAAGTATAGAAACATTTGTTAAATCTCTAGATACTGGTAGTGTTAGTCAAATACCAGATGTGCCAGGGGTTACTCAAACTGTGACTGGGTTAGTGTTTATGATCATTAATCTGCATTTGCGGCTTCCCCACCTTTTCCGTAAGCTAGTTTGGTTCAATGATAATACTAATCATTTCATTTTTCAATTTTCGGATGATGGGGCTCCCGAAACCAGTAGTTCAAGTACGTTGATAGGAAGTTTAACCTTCTGGAATTTAGGAAAAAGGGTGCAGAGTAGAGAATTCCAGGACCTCTTGCATTGTGTCAGCCTTTCTGAAAAGCATGAGGTTCTTGAGTTGTTGTGGCAACAACATACTGAAGAAATGTTATTAGAATCTAGTGTTTTTAGAGGGTGGAAAAGGGTTTTTTTGTGAGCCGTGAATTGCCAATATTTGTTGCTGTGAAATGAGATTTGACAAATTTTTGTGTCGTGAAATGTGATTCACATGCCTATTCCTGAGCCATGATTGGCAGCTGAACGAGTAGGGATAAGTGCTAAAGAAGAAAGTACAATGCATTCATTGGTTATAACAATTTTACTGAGTGCATTTATTTTTTTCATTTTTTCTACATATATTGGCTGTTTTTACAAAAAAATGTTCGAATTTGAGCTTTCAATGGTGCTTTTTACTTTCTACAACGTAAAAATAGAGTGACGAGTTAAGAAAGGCATTAAATTTACACAGTTAAAAATGAGTTCATTAAAGGGGAATGGCAACAAAAATTTTTATCGTCTTATTTGAAAGAGACTCCAAAACAATGTATAAAAGTCAATTACAGAATTTTTATATCTGCCTTATTTGGTGAGATATTTTGACTTGAAATCTTTAGTTGTTCACCATCTTGGGTATTTGTAGATATGCATGATACGTCACAACTTGGGTCACGCAATTTTTTTCTTAGGACACAATGACTAATCTTCTCCAATAACCACACACATAGTAAGTGTTTTGGATTTCAGCACGGATTGAAAAGGTTTCACAAATATTCTATTGGTGGTAGGTATTTAGGAGAAGATTTGAATAGCTTATCCCTGTTGTGACGTCACTAAAACATTGTTAATGAGGTTAAAAATTAATCCAAAATGGCGGACAGTTCGATTATTTAGGCGAGAATATCTCCCGAAGTAAAACAGATATACAAATTTTGTAATAGACTTTTATATATTATTTAGAGTCTCTTTCAAATGAGAAAATAATTTTTTTTGTTGCCATTTCCCTTTAAATTTTGTGAAATTACTAATCTTTTGCCTGTAAAATGTGAAATGGCTGTTTTTCCTCTCATGAAACGTGATCCGAACCCCCTCTCTTTAGCACCCTCTTTTTACAATATGTGGGAGGGAGTGCACCATGGAGTTTCAACCTAGTGCTGACATGAGTTGACAAAGTTGGGCCTGTAATGAGCTCAATCAGGCAGCAACATACTCATCTTCATATGCTAATATGCATAAAGAGACATGTCAAAAATGGGTGGTGTTATTGGTAATGATGTTGGACAATGGAAGCCTTACTCTAATGCTGTGCAAAATGCACATTTGGAGACGCAGGAAGAATTTAGGAAATTCCTTCCTACTA
This sequence comes from Muricea muricata, assembly GCA_963855995.1. Classification (NCBI taxonomy): domain Eukaryota; kingdom Metazoa; phylum Cnidaria; class Anthozoa; order Malacalcyonacea; family Plexauridae; genus Muricea; species Muricea muricata. The sequence goes on from OY979716.1 coordinate 60,149,554, forward strand.
ATATGAATGAGAACACTCGCCACACTAAAGTGCTTGAATTTATGGCTGAGAATGGATTGCGGCAATATGGTAAACCCCACATTGGGAAATTTGCGAAATGGGTTAGACCAGACCCTTTACATTGCAAGATAAATGCATGGCAAAATTTACTCGATATTCTTTATCTTGAGGCAATTGATGGGAATCTTTCAGGAGTTCATTGAAACACTGTCTGAGGCAGTGAGATCTGAAATTTCAGGTGTTTTCAGAAGTGATGATGATTCTGATTCTCAGGCTGCAGACCCTGTTGACTATGATGATCCAGTTATTTTAGATCAAAGTCTCTGTGAAAGTGCTGAGTTGACAACAGGCAATAACATTTCTACTGAAAGCAATGTACATTTGCCTGAAATGCAGGTGCAATTCTCTATCATGGGAATAGAAAGCCTTGCAAAAGCCAAGCAAGCACATGCTTCGAAAAGATTACCACCTATAGCTTCAGATTCCCGAAAATATGGGTGTGGCTTAGCTTACCTAGCTAATAGGATAGACGAACATTATAAGAATGATAACAAACGCTATAACCGGTTACCAGTTCCAGGGGCGGATCTAGGGGTGGTCAAAGTGGTCAGGCGACTCGTGTAAAAAATGCGCAGGTAATTACATTCAAAGTTAATCCAGTTAATTACTTTTCGTGCAGCGGCAGCGGTGTAATAGTTTTTTAATATTGACATTCTAGTCCAGTTAGTTAAACTCATTCAGTGGCACAACTTTGGTAAAGCAATACTATCAAGTGATGGATAAGCGGTATTACCTGGTCACATGTTAAATTCAAGCTATTTGATTGGTCAATAGGGTCATCTCCATGGAAATTTCCCATTTTGACGGATCCTTGCAGGAGGTCTGGTTGGCTTGTGCAATCAACGAGTCTTTTGATTGAATGATTCAAAAAAAATATCCATCCTTATTGGATAAGATTTCTTGACCAGTCATGACCATATATGTCAATGGCCATGACCGATTTGCGCGCTGCAATGCAAACATGTCTTGCAAATAATAAAGCCTTTGAAAAGTATTTACACCAAAATGAAGGGTAAAATTCAATGTTTGCGCTCTTCATCAGAGCTTTTGGCGAACGTGGTGTATTCACCCGATCACGCTTTAGCTAGAAACTTTGAGCCAAAAGTTACGTGGCCAAAAATGCTCGTAAAGGAAAGAACAAAGCATGTACGGTTATAAGGTAAGTTGGGCAACAATACTTTGTTTACGTGCTATTAGTTATACAATTATTGTAGATTTGCAGTGTGAAATATGGACAACTTTCGTTCATATATGTACCATATTGATATATTTGCACATACATGCGTTGGGTGCAAAGGTCAACTCGATTTCAAAACAATGTTGTGTACTTTATTAACTTATGTTGTAAACTTTGTAAAATCACTGAAATGCAATCTAAAATTTTAAATCACAACACGACAGTGTGTTATATTGTGTATATTGCCATTTATGAACCAAAGTTCTGTTGATCTATTTAATAGTATTTATTTCTGAAATATGACATTGCCTATGGTATTATTGGATACGGTAAAACCCTGCATAAAAGAACCAGTGGGTTAAGAACCACCAGCCTGAAATTTAGGCAAATGGTACCTAAAATAAATGAACCACTTCAGGGTGACAAATCAAACTGCTTCTTAAAAATCCTTAATTAAACTTTCAGCTGAAATAGGTGCTAATCATGTACTAGGAAGAAAACAAAATACTCTTACCTTGCCAGCAGAAATTGTCTTTCAACCACATCCTGCATGCATATGTTTTATCAAAACAGCAATCAATTCACAACATAATTAATCTTCACAATGTATTCAACACATTTTATACAATAAGAGGTTTAAAACTGTATACCAGGAACAATTGTTTTTGGCTGGAAATAAGAACCAGTTAAGAAGCAATTCAGCCTGATTTCTTTTCTAATTACCTGTTATATAAGAAACACTTCAGCCTGAAGTCAAAATTAACTGGTTCTTTTATGCGGGGTTTTATTGTACTATACAGATAAGTGACATTATTTATTTTGGAATATTTCTACTACATCTGATGTCTCTGGTGATTGTCTTTACAGCTCTGTGTCTTTGGTACTGGTAGGCGATAACAGTTTAGTTCAACCGTTGAGAATTTTAACTTCCTTGAGCCTTGCATTCATGCTAATTTGTATTCACAACACCCTTTTTTTGTCTGCTATGAAAGAGCATGGTAAGTACTATTATTTATTGCCTTAAAAATCTTCTACCTTATATGTGTCCAAAGATTGTTTGGATAGTAATCTAACTTAAGATGACTTAGTAAGGAAAGAGGCTATTTTGAATTGTAGTAGTCACAAGTGGTCATTATTTCTATGCATTTTGGGTCTTTCATCTGTTTTAGGTACAAATGTACGTATCTGCTACCCTGATTGTGGTGAGCTGTAATATAAATTGCTTTTTAATCGCCTAATTAAACCTCGCCAGCATAATCACAATACAGCTTTACACATGCAGTTCACCTGTTGTTTAGTTTTGAAGGTAGAGTTCAACCTGGTAAAACCTTTTAGCCTAATCATTTTGTTCCTTTACTTTTTTATCATCATTATTTAGTATTTAATAATAGATAATAGAAAACATATTGGTGTCTAGCAAAATAAAACAATATTTTGTGACAACAGTCTCTTTGTTCATAATGGGGCAGTCTCCATGTAATATGATATAGCATGCGAGTAAGGCCCGAGTGACCAAATGTAAATCTATGAGACAGGGAAGGTAAAAAACAATATCTAGTAATAGAAATACTCAAATAGCTAATAAGAACCATATTGGTATCATGTACAATGGACAATGTTTTGTAACAATAGTTCCTATATTTGTAATGAGACAGTAACTACAATATGAAGTATGGTATAGCATGAAGCCGAGCGTATGACTTGTAAATGTAAGAGTTAGGGAAGGTAAAAACAATATTCAAATAGGTAATAGGGACCATATTGGTGTCATGCAAACATAAACAATATTTAGCAACAACAGTCCCTTTGTTCCTAATGATGCAGTCAACATAGAGTATGAAATATATAGCATGCCAGCTAGTTGTGAGTGACTTACTGTAAGCATATGAGATTTTGAAGGCCAAAAAATAAACAAACAAAAACGAGAAATCTTGTGTGTGTGTAAGTTTTATTAGCAATCAATTATAAATCACGAACGCCCACAAGTATAATAATCTAAAGCGTGTGTGTCAGATTCGTTTCTTTATGCCTTTTCTAAGCGTGCTGATGAGTCCTGATATTGGGCAAAACAGCAGTAACAAAGTTAATGCTAATAAAATGACGTTATGATGTCATCGTATTAGTGACGTCATTACTATGACGTCACAGCGATCACAGCTCAGAATTTTTTATTAGCGTTTAAAAAATCCTAGATCCGCCCCTTAAGTGCACGAAATATTTTTGCGACGACTTAGCGCTTGTCTTTAATTCTATTTCAGAACCATCCTCAGAGTTTCCTAATTTCCTAAAGAGTGCATGCATATCTTCAAAGCGCCCTGGTGTGGCCTACTTTGTTATTTTACTCTGTCTAACACCAAACGATTTTACTCATCAAGAGGAGAGCGCTGCCACTAAATGGGTTAATGGCTGTATGATACAACTATATGAAAAACATAAAATAACCTTCAATGTTTTGAGCATGCTCTGAGGAGCAGTGGAAAACAAAACTGTGATAAATATAGAGTCATAAAAAGTTGTCTAAATACATTATAGACAAAACTAATATTTAGAAAACCACATTATGGAATATAGATTGCATTATATGTATATTATATTATATAAAGCATTTTATATGTACAGTATTTATAATTACTGTAATTTCTAGCAAATGTCATGCCAGAACCAATTCAATATATTTAATATGACTTGCAAACTATTTACAGTATATATTAATAAACATAAAGATGAATAAGTAGACCTGGGTTATGTTAATATTGATGATGTAGCTGCATTGTATACAGTATGTATGTACAGAGCCCTGAAAATCATAAGCATGACCCAGGCTTACAACAGTTTAGTTCACACAATAATATCGACATCTTGAGGGCTACAATTGTAGACTCAAATTCATTAATTTTGAATGGAAGTAAAATAAACTTTGCACCATGTGTGTGAATGGCTATTTCTTCAATTTGCTTGAGTGCACATGATATAAATTAGCGCAAGGCTGGCAGTTAGGTTCTAGCCTTGATATTGTGTATCACATGCCCTCAAGCAAATTCAGGAAGGGGCTGCTATACTTCATTGCGCACTATTAGACTGTGACATATCCATGGTATGAAATCTTCAAATTAAAAAGAAATGTTTTTTTTTATTTCAAGTTTGCAATTGATATTCTTAGGCTGGAGTAAGGATAAAGACTTCCCTTCTGGAAAGTGTGTGACAAGTCATCTTTCAGTCATGATAACGAGCCTATACAGCCAAGGTGCTGCAAGGAAATTTATAAACACATTCGTGTCAAATTCTGCCCTGATACACCCACCACCAATGCAAGGATATTAGTCTGCACGCAGACGTTTGTATAGTATATATCATAGTCAGGTTAATCAATTCACAAAATAAATTCAGAGGTCATAGATAGGCAGTGCTTAAGGCAATACAAATGCACTGATTCTTAAAATCAAAGGTTCAGCTTAGGTGGTTAAAAGTGATCACTTCAATTTGAATTATACAAAGTTCTGCAAATTTAATTTTCTATGTGTATGAGCAATGATACAGCCTTCACAGCACATTGCCTTTTATAATGGTTCTACTGTACACTGTAAAATTAAAATGCAAATTATGAGCTGAGCTACAAAGACTTTGAAGTTGCAAGCTTTGAGCAAAACCATTCTTGTCATACTTTTGTACATAAAATGTCACAGTTAATTTCTCCAGTCGATTCGAATACTCAAGTAAAATTTGAGTTTTCTTCTCAACAACAACAACAGCAGCCCTGCCTTGGAAGATTAAAATATTTCTACCATCTTGCTTAACTTTCACGTAATGGCGCTTCCTCAAATAATTATCGCCTTCAAATCGAACGGGCGAAAAAACTTTGGAAGCTGTATCCAAGGTGTTTACTTCGAATGCAATTTTCTTGTTTTCTTGACTAGTCATGTCAGCCCCGTATCCAACACACATCGTACAAACGTGGCGAAAGATATTGTACGGTATAAATACTTTATTGGAGGCATTAGACCAGTACACTTCGATCGGCCAAGCTTTGCCCAAAATGCCTGTTTAATCTCCTTCAAATAGCTGTCGATGAGGGGCCCAGTGATCTCCAGTTTGAAAGAGCATTGCTCTTCAAGAACAGCTTTCAAATTTCGCATTCTGAAATTTGGTTTCTGTTCGGCCTTCCATGCCACGTCCAGCCAGATAGGCTCAAAACTAAACTTCATGGCTACCAAAGCTCGGTTCCAAAAATGCTTTGGTCTCTCCGTTTCATTGTTATGTTTGCCCAAGTTAAGGTTTGATAGTTTTGAAGAGACATTGCTTGCCGCCATATTTGAATATTTTGGTGGGAAATTTGAATATCAATGGCTTACTCTGCTGACAATGTGAGCCTGTTCTTCTGGGAGTAATTGCATAGCAAAAGAAACTATAAACTTCGCATGCAATATGTTGTCTTACTTGATTTAACCCTTTGTTTACTGGGATGGGAAAATCGTGGTAATTTTTTAACTCCTTTTGATAAAATACTAACAGTCGTGAAAGAAAAACAAATAGAAAGTTTAATTAGCAACAAAGTTAGTTCTCATGGTTACAAGCTGATGGGACTTCGGAGTCCTGCCAGGTAGTATTGACCTATTTAAGTGCCTGTGCCTATGCCTATGAACTATTTATAAACTTTTTGACTATAAGTTTTTAAGTCTAAATTAGTCAACTTTATGTGCATTAACATTCATTTAGTACCGAAACAGTACAACACAAGAACACTTTGCACATTGTGCATTTAGAGTGTGGCCTAGACTCCAATTGTTTTTTCTGGCAGACCTCACATCTGCCATGTTACTTCTCATATGTTACCCAGTGAACAGCATGATTCTGCAGTCAGAAATCTTTCGAAACAGAATAGCTACTTTTACGTCGTTTAGCTGGTTCCTGTGTAACAGGTGATGATCTAGGTCGTCCAACCTTAGGAGGGGTTTCCCGAGTTATAAGAGCTTCCGTGACTGCTCTTCTGTATTCCAGAACAGATAAAGGCTTTCCTTCCAGTTTGGAATAAACAATTTGAGCATTGACAGCTGTCCGATCCATGATGCCAAAGAAATTTCGGTGCCACCAATTTTTGGATTTGCGGCACAGACCTTGAATTGCACAAAGCATACCAGCTTTATCAACTCCCCTCATATATTTATTATAATCAATGACAGCAACAAGGCAGGGAAAATCAAATTTGGAGCCATCTTTCTTGGGTTCTTTCGACTGATGAAATCTCTGTTCTATGACAATTTGACAAAACAAAAATAGGCTTATTGTCCTGCCACTTGAATATGGTAAGGCAATCTTTAGACACACAATAGTCACACTCACCTACACTATGGTCATCATCCAATCCAATTGGCAATCCTTTTCAGTTTAGACGAACAGTACCAGCAGCATTGACTCCATTTTGCATCAGGTACTCCATCAATGAAACAGAAGTGAAGAAGTTGTCAAAGTAAACTTCATGACCTTTGCTGAATAGATCAGCCCAGCTAGCACACAACGTTAAGGCAATGTTGGTGAAACGTCGTGGGAATGTTGGGTTGATCTTTACGTTATCACAACGTTGACACGACGTTGCTTCGTCTTGTCATCATAGGATTACGTAGTGTGAACGTTGGTGGAACGTCGATGTTCAACGTTCGAAAGGGCGTTGCAGAAACGTTGGATTTTGACGTTCTGACAACGTCTTTATCTAACGTACATCTAACGTTCGCCTAAGACGTCATAACAACGTTGAATTTCAAAGTTGTTTCCACGTTTAAATTTGACTATATATTCTGACATTTGCTCGAGATAGTTATATAAGCCATATAAGGCATCTATAACCATATATGTTGGCGTCAAGCAAGCGCGCAAACTAAACAAGCAAAATCAAATCGTCTCCTCACAAACGTCGACCATTTGATCAGTAAATTCTTTTGTTACAGAAATGTTTGCAAAGCTTTTTCGTGTACTTTACACTTTACCGTACGCAAATAACGTCAGTGTCAGACAGTGTGCGATGGCGTGATTAGATTCTCGTTCTTTTATAGTATGTTTTCATGCCATATGTATTTCGTAATTACTAGAGTACTGAGTACGGTAAAGTGTAAAATTTCCGCTTTTTCAATATCTTTGACGCAAGTGTGTCTTTGTTCATTTCATTTTAAGATTTACGTTTATCAATCACATGTTGATTTGCGAAGAAATTATACTTATTTAATAGCTTTTTGCTACCTTCCGCCCGCCTAGTAGCAACTGCCTGCTTTGCAGGTTAGTGTTCACGCATGCGCATCTATGCATAACAAAGATATCTTATTTCACATTTTCGTTTACAATTTGAATATTTCGTTTGTGTTTCAAAACTGTCAAGGCTTCAGATCAAGTGTGAGTGGTGTATTGAATCGATCATTTATATATTAAAAGGATTCTTTCAGGAAGACTCTTATAATACTGAAGGTTAGTAATTAAAGGTGCTACGAATCTTATTTAATTTTAGTTATCTGTGAATTTGGTAAAGTTTTAAAGGCGCAATAGTATGAAAGCATGCCATTTACGAGCTAAGTCATTCTACGTACTATATCAATACACGATATGAAAGATAGGGATTTCGCGTCCATCGGAGTTTTTACGCTTTATCTAGTTTCCCCTAAGAAATTTACACTACCTTAAACCATTTTCGTTAATTTCTTTGCTTATATAAAGGCAAAGACAGTTACTTAATATAAATTGTCTTTGTCCGATATTTTTGAATCCGAGTTTCAATCCCTTTCAATTCTTTCTCAGGCTTATACATCCCTATTTTTTTATCAGTTGCCTGCTTTATGTGTATGTTCGTTAACAATTTTGAATGCTTACAACCAATAATATTAATAATCGATTGGAGACAGACATGAACAGCACTGTTATTCTAGGGCTTACTCGTATTTAGGCAAGTATATCAAATAATAACACAAAAAATAAATTTCAGCGTCTAAATAACAAATACTTTCAAGCAACACAACAGCAAAATATATTTTCATAAGTAATAGCATGTTATTAAATGCAGTTTGACCCATTTCCCCCTGTTTTATCTGCACTGCAAACTACCATGATCATGGAATACTTGTCTCATAGCCTGGTCTTTATTGAACATAGGCAAGCCTTATCCCTATTTAACATTTCCTTTGAGGATTTGTGAATTTGTTTCTATAGGATTGCTAAATTCACATGTCCAATCAACAGATATCTACTACTGACTTGAAAACTATAAAATTATTCATTCTTTGGTCTATGCACAAATGTTACACTGTTTATTACACTAGGGCTTGTGCACAAATCATAGTTCATTGCTGGGAATTAATTATATGATGTATTTTTAAATTGTCACAAAAAAACAAGTGAAAGTTAAAACTTTATATACAAAATATACCGGGTGTCCCGAAAAAACTATACACTGTTTGATTTTATGTAACATAAAATCTATAATAGCTATTTCAATGAAATAAAAAGCATTCCATTCACAGAGGATTGACTTACAGTGGGGTCAAAAGTCTGAGTCCAGTTGATATTTTTTGTCATTTTTTCAACATTGTGGCTCTTCAAAAAAAAACTAGAAATCTTTTTTCTATGGAATCAAGTTAAGTAAACTATAATTTTACTATTTTCTGCCTTAAGTCATTGCTTTTGAAATATTTTGTGGTGTTTTTTTTTTGCGTTTATTTCATCGTAGATTATGGATTAAAACAGGTGTAATTTGTTTTTAACAAGGAATGATTTTATATCAAAACTTGTCCTGGCTGCTGGCTGTCTACTTCATTTTTTTCTTTAAAATGGCCCCATAAGTTTGCAATTAGATTAAGGAAAGGATATGAAGGACGAAGCAAATGAGCACTAAATCAACTTTCTTTTCATGTCTTTGTTAAATGCAGTTTACACAAGTTAGAGCAGCGTTTATAAATCATCTTCCACACAGCCTTTTCCACGCAGTACAGCACACCTTTGGTGAATGTGATGAGGTTTAGGAATACTGATTTCCATTTAAATGCCACGAACTGATCATTAAAACATCTGTCCAGACTGTTTTTGGTAAAATTACGTTTCAATGTTAATTTGATACCACAATCTCTCACTCTGTCTTTATCAAATTTTGTGTTCTTGTGGGCTCAATTACAATGTTATGCTTATTTTGACGACAAAACTATAGTTATTTGGCAACTAGAAATTGTCATCTATATTCTCAAAGACACTTCATTATTCAGGGCAACCATTTTTCCTTTAACTTGATTTAAATCTTTGAGACAGCAAACACTAACATTGCCAAAATTGGGAAACATTGCAAAAAAATTAAAGCAAAAAATGTTCGAAGCACTTGCAAACATAATATGCATGTCTGAGTACAATTGATGGTAAAGAGTATAATACACTTTCGAATGTTTCAATTCGTAAAAATTTTGGACGTATGACAATATTTCTAAGTGGTTCACAAAAATTGGAGTGGACTCACACTTATGACCCCCACTGTAGATTTAATACATTGACGTTTCTTGGTGAAAAATCGTAGAAAATTCTGATAGTTTTATAAAAAATTTTAGTATTTTGAAATCATCTATACAAAGCATACAAAATCAAGCATTTTCATTAGTGTATTTACGTTTTAAGTATATTTCTATGCTCGTTATCAGCTCCTGGCTTTGCCCCAAGTGTACCTTTATGTAGGTTAATCTAATTAATGGTGTCAGTAGTAGGAGTTTCTATTTATGATAACATTTGTTTTATACAGCTTGTGGTTGTACTAGTATGAAAAAAAGATCTCAGTATCGTAGAATATGGACTGCAGCAGCCAGATCCTTGAACACTGATAGCCAACATTCCAGCACTCGCAATCAGGCATCAACATTTGTCAATTTGCAGGAATATAGTGATGCAGAAGCACAGGAACATGCATATGAGCCTAGTCTAAAGCGCCCACGATACTCTTCACATTGTCCTTCTGATCAGGGTGAGGGTATTGATGTGGATCAGGGTTGCATTTCAGATATTTCAGTAGGTTGCTCTTTTGATGATGAGGAGGAGGACTTGCATGTAAGCACAACATGTTCAGAGTCTGAAGATGAATTGCCTTATGTGAGTCTTGGAGATGGGCTAGCTAAGTGGGCTAATGAGCATTTAGTGAAGCATAATGCTTTAGATAGTCTTCTAGCCATTCTTAAGCAGAATGGTCATTCTGATTTGCCTGGTTCAGCTCGTGCCTTGTTAGGCACTAGGCGAAATGTTCCTGTTCAGATGAAATCAGGAATGGAGTATGTTTACCTCTCTTTACCTGATGAGTTATTGCAACATTTTAAAAAAACTTCCCTCCAGTATCACTGACGAAACTAATTCTCTTGAGATCTCCTTAAACATTGATGGCTTACCCTTATTCAAAAGTTCGAACAAAACCTTATGGCCTGTGCTATGTGCAATTGCAAATGTTGAACCCATAGTTGTTTTTCCTGTTGTGCTTACTTATGGTTCATCCAAACCTAAGGATTTGGAATTCTTGGAGGATATTGTCAAGGATCTCGGTCACATTTTGGAACATGGTTTGCAAGATGGCGATCGGGTTTTGCAGATTAGTTTAAGATGTGTGGTTTGTGATGCACCTGCAAGGGCACTTGTCAGAGGCACCAAATTGTGTTCAGGCTATTTTGGATGTGACAAGTGTGCACAGAAAGGTGTGTGGGAGGGCCGTGTAGTTTATCCTCTTGTAAAGGATATTAACTTGCGAACAGACGTTTCTTTCCGAGGGAAGGTTAATGCTGAACACCATAATAACGAAAGTCCTTTTTGTGCTTTACCTATCAACATGGTCAAAAAGTTTCCGATTGACTATATGCACCAGTTGTGCTTAGGCGTCATGAAGAAGCTGATTTTATCTTGGATCAGAGGAAGTCGAAATGTTAAGCTCTCAGCAGGCCAGGTGAAAGAGATAAGTGATCAGTTAATTGCTCTCAAACCGTTTATGCCTAATACATTCGCACGAAAGCCCAGAGGATTGGAAGAAATAGACAGGTGGAAGGCCACAGAATATAGACAATTTCTATTGTATACCGGCAAAGTTGTTCTTCACAACGTCTTGAATCCCGAACTATATAATCATTTTCTGTGTCTCAATGTGGCTAGTTCTATAATGATTAGCCCTGCTTTGGCGTCAGTTCATTGCGCCTATGCTAAGCAACTCATGGAGTACTTTGTAGAGCAGGGGATTAAGTTATATGGCAAAGAGTTTCCCGTTTATAATGTTCACAGTATGATTCATCTGGCGGACGATGTGGCTGAATATGGAAGCCTTGATGCATGCAGTGCATTTCCTTTTGAAAACTATATGCAAAAATTGAAAAGGCTGGTACGTTCTGGAAAGAACCCTCTGGTGCAAATAGCTAAACGTTTAAGTGAGTCCACTGAAGCTGTCCAGCCCTGCCATGAACCAAAGATATGCTTAAAACGACCAGACAATGCATTTATTCTGACTGATTCGGCATGTTGTGAAGTGGTCAAAAAACTTGATTATGTTGATCATAATGGCAATGAACAGTTTTCCTGCCGTGTATATCAGTGAACAGAAGCCTTGTTTGTGAATCCATGTGATTCTCGTTTAGTTGGTGTGTTCAAAGCAAATGCGAGATGGACAACGATGAAAGTACTTTCTTCGCAGGCTTTGACGAGAAATGCTATCAAATTTGAACTTGGGCCCAGCAAGATAGTATTTATGGCTATTCTCCATCGTTGCAACTAAGAAAAATAGGTAACGCTTTACATGCATTGGTGACATCAACATTTCGACCGCCCACCCACTTGATTATTTCGGAGTTTACTACGCTAAAATTAACACAGTTTTTTAAATTTAGCTTTGCCACAAGGGCAGAGTCACCACAACAGCGTGAGCCAATTACTGTGGGCCCATATTACCTAACCCACCCAAGTCAACTTTCTCAGTGGGACGAAGCCGGAGTACCCGGAGAAAATCCACGACTTTCGGCAGAGCGTTGACTATACTCTTTTCACATGAGGACTGGGCTCGAGTCCACATTAAGATGACCTTACTGGGGATCGAACTTAGGAACCTTAGAGGTGAAAGGCGATTGGTCTGACCACTACACCACCATATGTGTTAAAAATGGTTGCGATAAAAAAATTTTGCATTGCATTTGAATTTAATCATCCTTTAAAATGTTCTTCATTTTTTAGATGACTTCTGTTACATATGCCATTGTGGAATTTACCGATGAAAAGTTGGTGGAAATAGTACCTGAACTGTGGATTGAGTCTTTTAATGGAGTAAGTACTGACAGCCTATATTTTGTTAATAGTCATGATGATCAAGAACCTCAACCTTCTATTATACAGTACATATTTATTATTGTTTTGTAGGCTATGTTTAGTTATTGGCCACGGTTCAATGTAGTTGGCAAAGTGAAGAAGGCAGAGATACCTGACAAGAGAAAATGGCAGAAATACAAAATAAGGATTTTGTCATACACAGGTTTAAAAACGTATTCTTAGAGTCGGAAAACGAAAGTATAAGTTCTTTCACTACCTGCAACACTGTTTTACCAGTGAATACAGTCTGATTGGCAAATTAGCCATATGTAGATAAATACTGTTTTGTTCTGTACACTCAGTTTTCCAGCAGGTAATCTTATTTTAAGGTATTTAAGTAAATTCTTGGTTCCATAAATTTGACAGATCTTTAAATGTTTAGATAATTACAATACTGCACTGAGGCGAGCGAAGAAAGCGGAGGAAACTTCCACTGTAGAGTCAGACTCGGACTTAGAACTTGGACAGGGAATGGCAAAGAGGCCAAAGAAGGATACTCCAAAGACAAGACAAAGACCAGGCAGTTACCATTATACTGAGATGTCAGACTGTTGGGATGGTAAGTTTGGCAAAAGATCTTCATAGAAGTGACAGTATTATGTGTTGTTTTATTCTCATTAACTTACTACTTCATTCTATTCAATTAACTGCCAGATTCACTAGATGATATGGTAGTGAAGGAAAAATCTCTGGGCAATGTTCTACGGCCCATGTTACCACCTGCTCCTTCATTTTCTTCCACACCACTAACCGGGAGGTGCAAGCCAACAAGTAGTCAAGACTTTTCGTCGGAATCCACACAGATATCCGCAGTGAACAATGTTTTTGCGCCAGTGCATGGTGGTGAGTGACGTCATCAATTATTTGTTCACGATTTAGGCGCAATTATATTGCTTTCAGTGGCAACGCCTAATCACAGATTGTTTTTTGTTTACAGATGTTTTCAGTAACGTTTGCAATACTAATGCTGGACATTATCAGTCTCCTTTGAGCTTGACTTCGTCACCCGTCACGTCCCGATCGCCTGTTACTAGTTGCCAACAGCAATATGATAGTAGGTTAACAAAAGTTACGGTTACCACTGGGTAATTTTAAAAATAACTAAGCAGTAGACACTCCGTAAATAGAAATCATTTTTAATACGTTTCGATTATGATGGTAACTACTATGATATGACTGCAAGTTAGTCGAAATGTTGTATTAAGAATGATTTCTATCTGTGGAGTGTCTATTGTTTTGTAATTATAGCAAGTTAAAATTTCCACAGTAGCCGCAAATGCATTTCGCCTCCTGTGCCCAATTCTGACAGCTAACAAATTTGTTTCTTTTTTAGATATTTTGAACAACACTGGCAATGCACTGCGTACGAATAGTTCGTCAACTGCATCTGTGGCAAATACAGTGGTGACAAATGAGTTGAATTCACTGAGCAACCAAAGACAGCTTGAAGGTGAGTTACAATTCAGATTGTTATGCAAATTATCTATTATGAACAACACGTGTACTGATGTTCATGTGAAAGAGCAGAAGATGTTATGTGTGATAAAGGGTTACTTGCTGATCAACTAAACCTATTTATTGTGTTTGTTTAGATGTTTTAAACAAGTCGAACTTTCCACAGGGTGCCGTACATGAATCAGTGTCACATGCTGAAACAGTGTCACATACTGAATCAACCAATGGGCTAAATTCATCAAATAGCCAAAGACAGTGTGAAAGTGAGTTTAAAATCGTACCCTGTGTGATTTGGGAATTTTTGCTTTATACTGCATAATCAAAATCCATCAGTTCAAATAAACATTTCAAGTTTGGTGTAAAAAATGTGCAAATTCGTTTAGATTTCAAGCGATGTGTTCTAACAAAGTTAGATCTAATAATTGAGAAGCAGGACGAAGGGCTCTCTATGCTTCGGATGCTGCTTGGTGCAACTAGGGGAGCTGACAAAAATGACATGCTAGAGGACGTCATCCCTAAGGCGATCGATTCTGTCGAAGAACTCAACAAGTTGTCATCTCGACTTGACGATGAAGAGTTCATGAAGAAAGTGGTATGATAATATTTTATTGTAAATAACGGTTTTTATTGTATTTGAAGGCTTTGTTTGTGCATTCGAAATGGCACGCCTATTGACAATAATAGGATGTTCACGCATGTAAGATGACGACGTCAGGCCGACTGCTATCAATACAGTGACATCAATCCTGTAGCACAAAAGAAATACATAATTAAACCATTAGCATAGCGTTTACAGGTCGTCCAAGCGTTGCGGACAACGCCAAAATACATATTTTTGCGTCTTGTTTAGCCTCTAGCAATTCAGGCCGTGACAGGCAGTATTTCTAGAAAGCAAGTACAAGACAAGACTTCCATACTATAATTCTTTTCAATGATTTTATCCAAGCCGTCATCCGGACGTCGTCGTCTTAGGCCTGTTGTATGCGTCGCATTTCAGTCGCGTCGAATGCAATTCAAACAATAGAAAATGAGATGATTCACCTCATTATCTATTGTTTAATTTGCATTGAACGCAACTAAAATGCAACGTATAAAACAGGCCTTAATTATGTAAGCTCCTTATCTATTTTGAATAATATGGTATAAATTTTATCTTCCAGCTTCATTTTATGATTGGATCGTGTGGAGCTAACTGTGGTGTAAGCACCAGAAAAATTATGGCCAAAGTTGGAACTAATAACCTCTGGTCAAAATATAGCTTGAAGGGTAGAAAATCAAAGCTATCCTTTAAAGAGCTTGCAATCTGCAGGATTATGATAAGTAAGTCTTTAATCTAATGCCCATGTATTAAGTTGAGTTGATTGTTACGATATAGAGGTTAATTGAGATACCAGCTCCAGTAAACGAATAAAGTGAGCGTCATTTTGTTCATGATATTTCCCTGCATGTTTGATAATACCGTTTCTGCTGGTTGGTATAAACCATGCTCTGAGGAGGAAATCGTAAGACATTGATGCAAACTTCATGAACAAATTAACGCCTCCCTAGCGGTAGCAGTTACCGGAACAGTGGTATTTTAACAGTCTATAATGCAAACATCTACATTTGAAAATATTCTGTACATTCAATTGAAGAATTCAACACTAGCTTTGATTTGTGAAAGTATGTCTCAATAACAGTAGCAATCTTATGAAATTTTTGAACTGGCCTCAGCAATCAGCCCCTTACTAGCGCTAGTGTAGGGGTAGTGCATTCAAAAGTACGGAAAAAGGTAAAGGTTCTCCCACTACCTGAAACGATACAGGAAAAGATGGAGGTTTCGAACGAAGGCACTTCGTCGGGAAGTTAGCACTACTGTACTAAAAAACCTTTATCTTTCTTGTACCTTTGAATATTTGTCTAAACCGAGAGTGCAGAAAACGCGCAAAAACTACGCCAATCTTGATTTTATGTATTCACTCTATTAACATAATTATATTAATCTATAGAGGCTTGTCTAAGAGTGCATAAGAAGGTGTCAGAAGTTGAGGTGGAGGAGCATATTGCTGAATACCTTAAGCATGCACCAAGCAAACCAGGAGGCACAAGGCACAAGGTACTAAATGAGCTTAAACAAAGTAAGGAGAGTTTTATGCTAATAATGCAATGAATATTTATGATTGGATTTTTTAGGAACGAGAAAATGAGAAGACACAGGGGAACGAGGAACGAAATTAAATGTAAAATTTAGGCTACCCGCGCTCGAATACACTTTAACACTTATGATCAAAATTCTTTTTGGTAACTCATGTAAGAGTTTATTAGTAGATTTTCAATGAATCCAAATTTCAATGAGTTGGTTTAACCGATGGATAAGTCAAATTTAAATCACACACTCCTATTTATCTTGTGAACGACTCATGAACTTAAATTTTAAACACTAAATTGTTGAAAAAAAACCATTAGTGTGTTCTTTTCAAGTTGAAATATTTTAATTTAGCTTTTCAACGAATACATAAAGTTGTTAGATATTTTAGACTTATCCATCATTTAAGGTTAAGCTGGAATAGCTTCGAACAACCGGCCCCAAGTTGGTTTTTCCGTCTGTTTAAGAATTATTTTTGTATATTAAATAGTTACTGCTATTTACTTCAAGCATGCAGGTGCATGAAGTATTTCACGCGTTTGAGACGCGACGTTTCATCATAATAAGTGTAACACTTTGCCCGATGAAATCGACAATTAAGTTTGGGGCATGATATACAAACAATTATGACATCAGAGAGAACATTTAGCGTTTTTGGCACGTTTACTGAGTTTATACAGCATGTTTTTCTTATTTGTCAGAAACACTTAACGATAAAGAATCCTACAAGTGCTAATTCGAATGAGCGAAACTAGGAGAGCATTTTAGCATATTCGTCTGGGGGGTGTCTACAACTAGCCGACGTTATCAAGCGATAACAAATTTGTTAATTTCGTCATGCTAAGTATCAGAATTAATTATGAAACGAAGCGTTTCAAACATAAACAAACAAGTGAGATAGTTGGTGCTTTATGCGTGAACGTAAATGGCAGTAAGCGCGCAAGATCACGTATTTTTTTATAAATAAGTGTACGCGACTCATGCGACTTTCAAATGTTAGAATTATGTTAGAGTTATAATGTAAAAATAGTTTTGAATTTTAGTCAATATGTATATATATCGCACTGTTTAAATGTACTTATGTTAACTTCGATGTGAAATATTTTATAAAATAGCCGAACTCAATAAATGTATTCTTGTGTAATTTGGTCAAATCTTTTTTCAACAATCAAAAGTTCATTCACCCTGCCAACGTTGCTATTTGACCTGATAACAACGTTGTGTGAACGTGGTGCGAACGTTGTTCCGAACGTCGTAATCCACCGTTGTTGGTACGTTTTTGGGAGTTCACAAAATAACGTTTGTACAACGTTTTATCACAACATTGTGGCGACGTTAGTCCAACGTTAATACAACGTGATTGTGCTAGCTGGGAGGAGTCATGCTTTAAACAGCTTGTTCCCCAAGGCCAAAGTGGCTTGTTTCATATTCTTCAGAAGGGGTTTGATTGATATCTTTAACCTTTCCCTCATACACTTCGAACTTGCTGATATAACCATCCATATCAGCTCTTACCCATATCTTGTACCCATGCTTTATTAGCTTCATTGGGTTGTATTGCTTTATGGAATGACGCCCTTTGAACAAGACCATGCTCTCGTCAATACTCTACTTTTGGGATACATTGTACAATTTGGCATAGCTACTGTTCATTGCTTCAAGCAATGGTCGAAGCTTATATAACTTATCTTTATTGTCCTCAGGAGTGGATGCGTTGTCATTCACATGCAAATTGGAAAGAATCTGTGCAATCTATCTCTTGTCATTAGGCCAAAAAAAATGTGTGTTTCTGGTTTCCCGAACCACCTAACTTCTGATATTTGAAACGTCCAACCCTAAACTTTTTTGAATAAATTTACTAGATTTAGATAGAAATCAAGCAATTCTGCTAAAGAAAAGATTCAAAAAACTATTTAGTCGAATTTGCTTCTCGAAACTCTGCCCAATGAACTCTAAAAACACAGTATTTTTAGAGTTACTGGGCTCTGCCTGAAAAAAACTGAGTCAAGTTTTGTTTGGTCAGTGGAAATGCTGGCAACACATTGTAATACTTCAAGTATCCAAGCGTATGAGTAGATAAAATTATACAACATGGTGAGTAATCCCGGAACTGTCCTCCAAATTAGCATTAAAAAATCTATTCCAGTCGCAAATAGTTTCTCATTGTTAAAGATATTTGAGCGTTCTCATAGGCACATAGACTTTCTACAATCTTGGACAAAATTGTTGAGACACATGAGTGATGTCATATTCGTAGTGTTTGTTTAATTCTATTTGCCCTCCGTCCACTCCCCCCCCCCCCCATTAAATGTTGTTGAGATGATACCTATGCTTCGGACATGCAGCTGTCCAATTATGTCAACATTGAACTGGGGAAGGGGGGTTTAGAATATAAATTGTGAGCATTTAAATCAGTCGAGAAGGGCATGTGTATCTTGTCTTCAAAATTTCGATGTGTCTCAACAAGTTTTATCCAAGATTCAATCTTGGACAAAATTGTTGAGACACATGAGCGATCATATCTCATATTTGTAGTGTTTGTATAATTCTATTTGCCCTCCCCCCCCCCCCCCCCCACAACCCCCAATTCAATGTTGTTGAGATGATGCCTATGCTTTGGACATGCGGCTGTCAAATTATGTCAACATTGAACTGGGGGAGGGGGGGGGTTTAGAATAAAAATTGTGAGCATTTAAATCAGTCGAGAAGGGCACACGTATCTTGTCTTCAAAATTTCAATGTGTCTCAACAAGTTTGGTCCAAGATTGTAGCTTACAAAATTTCCATCGCAACTGAAACTAAGAAAGCGGACAACACCAAAAGTATGTTTGGAATCCAGTCAAGTTTGACTGTGGCTGGTCTAATCGCGAGGTTTGAGATAAAGAACTTGGTTTTCTCTTGCAAACGCAAAGAAGCTACTTGGTGTCAGGATGTCAGAATCAGAGAACGTGAGTACAATGCGGGAGGAAAACAAATAAATGCTTTCGATAAACTGATGGCACCGAAGAGGGAACTGCCACCATGTAAACAAAGCCGGTGGGTGAAATATATAATGCAATTTAAACAATACGAGGAAACTGTTTTTAATATTAATTCTGGATTTATAATTTCTTATATAAATAAGTGTTATGTTGACTTCTGTCCTGTTTCAATTTTTTAGCTCTGGTGTTAAAGAAGGTTCTTTATCCAGAAAAGATGAGATTTACAATGCTATTGTTAACAAGTTTGAGAGAGAAATGTTAGATTTTCCTAAAGAATATGCAGAAACGGATGGCAAATATTTTGTCCAATTAGTCTTTTGTATAGTATGTCAAGGAAGGATTTGAACGGGGGGGGGGGGGGGCATGCACATGCACACCCACCCTAGCCTTAGTCAAGGGATGCAGGGAATTAGAATAATTTTTCATATTATTTTTATGCAATTTCAGACAATTACAAATGCCCTTTGGTGTATCACTAACCATCACATGACAATAAATGATGCAGCTTTGAGAAGGAAAGAAGTTCTTCCTCTTCCACCAGCATTTCAAAATTGTGAGGGTTTTGATAAAAGACAAAGAAAAAAACTTAAATCTGTTCAATTATCTAGCATGGAACTCAATAGCCATAGTCAAGTTTTGTACAGCTTACTGCAGAAACCTGTCATCAATAGTTTGCCCAATTAGAAAACATTTGGAGATGAAATTAAGCAATTGGTCAACTGTTTGCATGCATATCATCAATACCTAGAAAGGCAAAAGGTAGTCCAACAAGAAAATCAAGCCCAACCTCACCCAATAAGAACCATTGCTGATGATGCAACAATTGAAAATAGACTGAGAAGTCATTTTGAAGTGAAGGAGAAATATCTTTTGTTAGACAAAGCTGTACAGAATGCTGGAGAAAATGTTCCAGCATTGTTTGATAAATCAGTCCACTTAAAGTCTTCATTTGAAAGTAATTCTTCAAAGATTTAGGTTTTTCCAGGAGTTGCATTTGTCAGTTCCAGGTGATATTTTGCACTGTAGTCCAGGAGGGTCCACAATTTGCGCAGCATGCTTAGTTCATGTTAATGAGAACAGGCCCCAGTCACAATTGCTTACTGATAGGGCACAGCTTCTTCAGAAAGTTCGTCCAGTGTTGGAAGAATACTGCACAAGATGTCACCAACAGGTCTTTAAAGCTAAGTTAAAGAATGTAGCACAAGTTCTACCATCTGTAGCTGATCTTCTTTACAAGGAACTGACTCTTGATGCAAGTGCAGCAGCTCATTCTGGAACACAGGAGAGACTACGGTTAATTTTTCTTGGGGAATCTGATCTTATTGCAGACTTGAGGCATTTGAATCCTGGTCAGCCAAACCATATGTTTGACAAGTTCTTTGAAGTCTTGGAGAAGATGGTCGAAGAGATGTCAGCCGCTGATGAATGACGGCACAATATTGCTGATCTTTCAGAGTTCATTTCATTGGATGAAATGATTGACAAAGCACAACAGCAGTGTCCAGATGGTACACCAATACCATCAAAAAGCTTGGTGGGTCTTCAGTTTTCCCCAAGGAGCCCATATAGTCATGCTGCTATGAATTTTACTTCAAAAATCAAAGTACAATACAAAATACAGAAAAGGCAACTTAGAGCAACCTATCCAGATGATTACTATTGTGCAGCACAGCTTAAGTATCTCAAGGAAAAAGCTATCGGGAATTGTTGCTTCCCAACACTGAAAATCACTCACACAGTATTGTAATATATCAATTTTAATAATTTAGAAAATACTCTCTCACAGGTTTGTCAACTCCCTCGCTCTCGAATGCATACTGAATTTTTTTTAGTTAATTACACTGCTATACTTAGCTTGCTTTATCTTGTCAATCACTCAATCAGCTTAAATTTACCTTAATCCCATTACTTGCTTACTCTTTGTCTCCCGTTATAATTAAAGTTGTCAGTCTTTTATGATTATATGATAATTGAAGTTAACTACTTCCCAACACCCCCCCCCTATCTGGTACACGAAGGGTGCAAATATAATTAATGTTCTAACAAAACGATTTTCCTTTTTTTTTCATGTTTGTTCTTTAACGTTCATATTAGTCCATATAACGATTTTAAATGTTTCCTACATTAGTTTACTCAAGTTCTTCTTCTTCAATAATATCTTGCACTTAGGCTCTTGCAGCTGTAGCAGCATCTCTTCTACGGTTGGATTCAGTTCTTTCTTGTTTTCTTTAGGACTGATTATATCACACGAGAGTTCCAAAGGATATAGTTGTTGCACCGCTCGTTCTAACGTATTCTTTCCACTTCGCAAACTCGCCACACGTACTATACCGTCTCGTCCTGGAATCAAACTTTCCACAATGCCTAGTTCCCACTTGTTTCTGTTCCGCTCATCCGACTGTATTATGACTATGTCGCCAAGTTTCAGGAAGGATTTCTTGTTGTGATGTTTTAGATTGTGTCTCTCTCTCAACCCCTTTAAGTATTCGTTTGTCCATCTTTTCCACAACATTTCTTTGTATTTCTCAAGACGCTTGGCTGATGTTCTTAGCTCCACCTCTTCGATGTTATGGTAGTCTTGGGTGGGAATTTGGTTTGGTCGGTTGAACATCAGGGAATTGGGAGTTAAGACCGGTAATTGGACATCGTCCTCGACATAGTCAAGGGGCCTGTTATTTAACGCGATCTCAACGTCTAACAAAACGTCTTGCAATTCATTCCAGGTTAAGACTGTACTTCCACCAGCCTTATAAAGAGCTTG
This sequence comes from Muricea muricata, assembly GCA_963855995.1. NCBI lineage: Eukaryota > Metazoa > Cnidaria > Anthozoa > Malacalcyonacea > Plexauridae > Muricea > Muricea muricata. The sequence continues at coordinate 60,171,444 of OY979716.1, forward strand.
TTTCATGAGCCCTACGATTCTTTCAAATTGACCGCCCCACCAAGGTGCTCTGCTCGTGTTAAACTGCCATTTTATCTCGCGTTGTGCCAGCCAGTCGTGAAGTCGCTCGTCTTTCATGATTTCTCTCAACCATTTCGCAGCTGCTACAAACGTTTTTCCGTTGTTGGAATAGATCTTTTGCGGACGGCCGCGTTTTGCTATCAGGCGTTTGAGGCTTCGTAGAAACTCAGTTGTTTCTTGACTTGGCAGCAACTCCAAGTACACCGCTCTTGTAAGACTACAGGTATACAATATTATGTAGGCTTTTCTTTCTCGTCTTCCCTTTGTCAAATATCTTATTGGCCCTGCATAGTCGACTCCGACCACTTGGAATGCGGTATTTCCTTCTGTTCGATCTCTGGGAAGATTTCCAATTGGCGGACAAGGAACGGTGATCGCTCGGAATCGTTTACATGGGTGACAGTTCTTTGTAACACATTTGACAATGCTCCTAAGTCGCGGGGACCAATATTTCTCGCGGAACTTCGCCATGGTCATTCCCACTCCCCCATGACAACTGAGTTTGTGGGAATGCATTACGATTTTATTGGTTAGTGACTCGTTGTCAGGAAGATAAACTGGATAATCTCCTTGAACTCTGCCACGACATTCATAAATCCCTTCGTCATTCTTCTTAAGGTGTAATTGTTGTTGATCCTTTGTGAACTTTTCCGTGTTCTCGTTTCGTGCTTGGACTCTTCGTATCCAAAACTTCACTTGGTTTGACGTCTCTTGGGTTGTCAACGGTCCGGTGACTTTGTTTTCTGGACCTTTTCGTGCTTTGGTCTTGAACCGTATCATTTGCGCCGTGATTCTAATGGTTTTCCAGAAATCGTGCTTTTCTAAGAGTTGATCCAACTTGTCTTCAACTAGTACTGCTACGGTCAAGATCTCTTTAACTGCTTTGATGTCAGCTCATGTCTCATTCGTATCGCTGGTAGTTATATTTGGTGGCCATCTCTCTTCGTGGATTAACCATTCAGGTCCACTCCACCAAAGATTTGCTGATTTGCTCACGGCTCCTCCTCGACTACCAAGATCTGCTGGGTTATCTACTGACGTCACGTGTCGCCATTCTATGTAGCTTTTCTCCTGGATCTTCCGCACTTGGTTCCCAACGAACTGCTTGTAATCGCCGGCCCCCCCGAATCCAGTGCAAAGCGACGGTGCTATCAAGCCATCCAACAACGCGTTGAACCGGGAACTCTTGGAGAGACTCCTTCACGTTGTGCAGCAAGTTGGTCACCATATGACCAGAGACCAGCTCGAGCCTCGGTATGGTGAGACCCTTCTTTGCCAGACGAGACTTCGCCATCACCAGGCCGGTAGTAACTCTCGATGGTTGCCGTACTGTCCCGTATACTGACGCTGAGACTCCTATACCACTCGCGTCTCCAAATCCGTGCAGGTCAATAGATTCAATTGGCTCTTCTGCTTTCGCTAAGCTTCTCGGTACTGTGATGTTTTGTGGAAGGTTTTGCTCGTACTTTAACCACTTATGCTGTAAGAGGCTCGGTAGGGGTTCGTCCCAAGCAATTCGAAGGTCACAGGCGTCTCGATAAAGGGTTTTTCCTGCGAGGGTTAGTGGCAATACCAGCCCGAGGGGGTTGTAAACTCTCGCAAGTTTTCCAAGGATACCTCTCTTAGTGGACGATGTTGATTCACTAGGAATGGTTACTTGTATTTTGTCATCGTCTTTGTTCCATGCCAAACCAAGAAGCTTTGTCTCCCCTTCCTTCACTCCCAGTTGTTGCTTCGCGTACGATTCATTTTCACCCGACACTGTTTGTTCCTTGGCTTTCTCTACTTCTTTCACGTTTGAGTGCCATTTGTGTAAATCGAAACTGGCTTCGCCGAAAATGTCCTTGGCTGTTTTCTTTAACTCGAGTGCTTTACTGGTACTGGATGCTCCACTGATGAGGTCGTCTACATATAAACTCTTTTCGATTTCGTTTACTATCTCTGGATATTTCGGTCTCAGGCTTCGCAAATGTTCCTTTATGACACCGGCTAGCAAGAAAGGAGAGGGTCCCAGGCCAAATAACGCTCGAGTGAATCGTAAGAATTCAACTTCTTTGCTTTGCAGGTCTTTCAACCAATGGAATCGTAAGGCATCGCGTTCATGTTCTTTAACGCGTACCTGGAGGAAAGCTTGCTTCAGATCTCCTGCTATAGCAACGGCATGAAATCAGTTACGCACTAGGACATTCCATAGTAAGTTTTGCAGAGGAGGCCCTGTCTCTAAACAGTCATTCAGCGATGGTACTTTCGGGTTAGCACGGGCTGAGGCGTCGTACACAATTCGCATCTTCGTTGTTTCTGCAGATTCGCGAACCACAGGCTTGTGGGGGATGTAAAATTCCTTGTTTGTTGCTTCGTTTTCAGCACATTCCACAATTCCTTGTTGAATTTGATCTTGAATGATTTTGTCGTAAGCTTCGAGCGTGTTTTGCTTCTCTAGCTTACGTACGAGGCTGTCTAGTCGGTTAAGGCTGCCAACTTTGTTATTTGGTAGTGGAGGGTGATTAGCTTTCCACGGAAGGTTGGTCTCGTACCAACCCTCCGGACTTCGCGTCAGTTGCTCTTTGAATTCTTCAAACACAATTTCCTGGTCACCGGTTGCGAAGTCCTTCAGTCCCAAAACGTCGAGTCTGCACAGCTGCTCCTAGTCTGGCGACGCAGTTTGGGTCAACAGCATTTCGTTTATGTTGATTTCTTTTCCAGGGGAGAGCACTGTCCAGCCAAATTTGGTTAATTCAGCCACTGGCTCACTGGGAGTCCGATTCTCCGTTTAGTCTCCGTCTTAATTCGCTCGTACTCACTTGCCCCTAGAATTAGATGAACTGGAAGTTCCGGTTTTTCGTCGATATCATGCATTTTAATGTCCTTTAAATGCTCAAATTTGCATAACATATCTCGATACTTGGGGTTTTTTAATGTCAATAGTTCATTTCTATCAACTTGCGTAACCTCTGTCTCTAGTTTAAAGTCTCCTGCTACGTTACTAATGGACAAGTTAAAAACACTAATCACCTTGTTGACAGCTCCTAACATCATTTCGATACGTTTGAATTCTTTTCTAACTGGTTTAGCGCTGATAAGATTTATAAGTGTTGATGACGCATAAGAACTCCCTGCCCCAGTGTCTAGCAACGCGCGACATTTTATTCCATTAACTTCTACTATTACCACGGGGTAGGTAACCATTGCATTCCCTGCGCTTGAGGCTGTCAACAAAACCCTTGACTCGTTGCCGGTTTTATCATCACGATCTAATTCGCAAATGCTGGTATGATGGGCCGCTTGCATTTTTGGCATGCCGTACGTGATTTACATTCCACAGCCTTGTGGTTTGGTCGTGCGCAATTGAAACACAGCTGTTTTGAGCTAAGTAGCCTTTTTCGATCTACAGTTCGTTCTACTTTTTTGCAATCAATGGAACGATGATCAGTTTCATCACAATATACACATGATCTAGGAGTTTTAACATCGCGGGTTTCTTGCATGGTGTTGAAATTCTTATCTCGCTTAAACGGTAGGGGGTTGTCCCTCTGGTTTTTAATAGGGTTGCGCTCCGTCCATTTTCTCAGGGCTTCTACTAGATTAGGAAATTTCCACTCCTGCCAGTCATCATCCATACGTACGAAATCCCCTCTTATTCCCTCTAACTTATCGATCGTCGCTCTAACATAGCCGTTAACTTCACTTAACTTCCCCATAGTTTCTAGGGACTGTACATTGTACATCAGCGTTTCATAAAAGTTATGTATTCTTGATGGCTGGCAGCCGGGAACATTTGGCAAAGACATGATATTTTGTATATAGCTATTAACTATTTCGCTAGATTTTCCATACCTTGTCTTGAGGATATTCCTAGCCCTTTCGTATCCCTCTGTTGTAAACGGTAACCCCTGAATTGAAATTCTCACCTTCGGTACGACCAATTCTTTTAGATACAAAAACTTCGTGACTGCTGGTATATCTGCGGCGTGTATTTCTGCGTCAAACTGATTCCAGAACCGTAACCAATCAGTATGCGTGCCATCAAACTTCGTTATCTGTAGTTTTTGCAGTCTTACGTTCGGTTTCTGCGACCCCTGCTCAATCGATTTCAGTTTTTCACGTTCTTCGTTTAGTTTCTTTTCGTAATTAAATTGTAACTCAAATTTCTCCTTGTCGTATTTTAATTGTTCTTGAGCCTTTTCTTCTCTGGCTTGCGCAGCCAGGCCCTCTTTACGTCGTAGTTCGTATTGTTTTACATTCTCTAACACCGTCTCTAATTGCCGTACAGCCTCCTCTATAGGCGCAATATCGTCCTTTTTAATCTCCTCTGTCCATGTACGTACGTCCTCGGCAGTTAAGCCTTCTCCAAGCTTCCCCTCTTGAATGTGCACTTTTATTTCATGTACTTCTTGCAACTTGTCATACAAAGTTTTTCTTTGTCTTTCTAACTCGCTTATTTTCGCCTTAGAAATAATCTCTTTCGTTTCTTCGTTTGTTAGTCTGAGTAGCTCCGCCTTTGTTTTTAATACTTTTACAAGCTCGTCAACTGACTGTGTATTAGTCATCCTGTCGTCGGAGGTGCCACTGTATCGGGAATTGTTGCTTCCCAACACTGAAAATCACTCACACAGTATTGTAATATATCGATTTTAATAATTTAGAAAATACTCTCTCACAGGTTTGTCAACTCCCTCGCTCTCGAATGCATACTGAATTTTTTTTAGTTAATTACACTGCTATACTTAGCTTGCTTTATCTTGTCAATCACTCAATCAGCTTAAATTTACCTTAATCCCATTACTTGTTTTCTCTTTGTCTCCTGTTATAATTAAAGTTGTCAGTCTTTTATGATTATATGATAATTGAAGTTAACTAATTCCCAACAAAGCCATTGAAATGAAAGCCACCAGTCCTTTGTTCTGTGATGACAAAGCCAAAGTACCCGTTGGAGAACCTGGGATTGCCATGTCAACAGGTGTGACCGAAGGATGAGCATTGTTCCAACATCTACCACGCTTGGAGCCCTGGATCATGATATGCAGTCAAAAGCATCTCTTGTAACCTCTGTTATACTAGAATGCAATATACCAGATGCTGTAGATGAATCCTTTGTTCAAGGTCAAGTTCATACAGCCATCAACGATGCAGTCTTCCAAGTAGCCTCTGGATTTAGACATGCAGCATCCACCATAAGGCTGATGAAAGAAAAGCAGCAGCCCCCACCAGTAATAATGAAGTTCACAGATGGTGGCACAGATCAAAGGAATAATTTGCGAGCTGGTAAAATGTGCCTCTATCATCATCTTTAAGGAACTGAACCTTGGCATGTACATCTTGGCCAGATGTGCACCCGGCCACAGCTGGATCAACCCAGCTGAAAGAATTATGTCAATCCTAAATTTAGGATTGCAGAATGTGTCACTTGAGCATCAACAAGGCTCTGAAGTCACAGAAAAAGCCCTGAAAGATTGTAAAAGTATGAATGATATCAGAAAACTGGCAGAAAAAGATATGAAAAACGTAGGATCCACCAAAACGTGGCTCAAGAAGCACATTTGCAACCTTGAAATCCTACACTTGGGATATACTATTTTTAGGAAAGATCGGACAACTCGGGGTGGTGAAGTTTTTTTGGGTGTAAGAACATCTTCATTCAAATCTGTGCATGAAGTTAAACATAACCATGACCTACAATCCTGGACAAAAATAGTAGCAAAAACAGATTTGTAACACAGAACAACACATTTGTGTACTTTCTTCACAATTTTGGCCCCCATCTCCTAGTATCAAAGTTGTTTTTAGTCATGGAACTTAAAATCGATGTACCAACATTGATAATGGGGGCACGGGGGCGAATTAGATAGGGTTTTAGAGCTTTTTTCACTTTTGCCAACAATTTTTGTCCAGGATTGTATGAATTTTGAAAGCAAGTCATCATTTGTTTCTAATGCATTTCTGCTTGTTTGAGGTCTATGTTAGCATTTTTGTGTCTAATCCTCATCTCTAAGTCATTTAATTTGCTTGTGGTGATGCTTTGTTACATAAAGCAATGTTTTTTAATGTTCAAAATCGCATGCATATACATAAGTATACTGGCCCTTTACATTAGAATGACATAAACATTTCGGAATTGTTAATCCGAATGCTAAAATTTGACAGGCTGTTTACATTTACAATATATACGTAGAGTTATATACATGAGAATAATATGGAGTTGGAGATCGGTATAGATAGTTTGAGCGAGAATTTAGACAATGTGGAGTTTGCTAGGCCACTTGGCGACCGCCAGAACCGGAGAGTTTATCTCATAACATATTCGCGTGCGAATTTGAAAATGATTCCTGATTGTGAAGCATTCTCAAAGTGCATATTTGAGGCGTTCGATGAAGGTAAAAGTGATGACAAAGTTGTAGAGTGGGCTTGCTGCATGGAAGACCACGCAGACGGTGGCAAACATTACCACATGGCCATGAGCCTCGACGGAACAAGAAGGTGGAACCCTCTGAGGAACTCGATATTCAAGAAATACGGAATACGAATCCTCCAAACCCCATGGATATGTTGCTGCATATAGATACGTATGCAAGAACAAGACACTCATCGAAGTGCTACATAGGCTTGGCCACACAGACATGACAACAATAGGATCGCCCAAAACTAAAAATGCAATGGGAAAATCTTCGTCATTGATCCCAAAAGCACATAAGAGAAAAGCCGGGGAAGATCACAACAGTGACCAAGATTGTGAAACTAGTAAGCCCAAGACAAAACTGCTGTCAAATTTTGATGTTGCACAATTTATGGTTGCAAACAATGTTAAAACAAAGTCGGAGTTGATGTGCTTGGCTTTACGAAGAAGCGAAAATGGAGACAATGATTTACACATGTTTATTTTGAATCGAAACACCTAAAGCCCTCGCAGACCTTATTGAAACAACATGGATGGTTCAAAATGCCCCTAAAGTGGCTGAACGTGAGTCAAAATCAAGGATTGGGATAATTGAGGAAACTGCCAAGGGACCTTGCCAATGCAAAGGCGAATGGTTGCATTGTGCTAAAGAGGTGCTTGCAAAGAACAAAATAAATATTTATGTATTTGCACATGTCATGCGGCAATGTTCAATTTTTGGAAGAAGAAAAAATACGAACGTTTTGTTGATAGAACCTACAAATTGTGGCAAATCATTTCTGCTGAATCCCATTGAGTTAATGTTTAAGACGTTTGTCAATCCTGCCAAAGACAGGTACGCATGGGTTGGGTTAGACGAGTGTGAAGTTGCTTATTTGAATGATTTCAGGTGGACACCTGAAATCATCGCATGGAGCGACTTTTTACTCTTGTTGGAAGGACAAACAGTTCATCTCCGCGACCAAAAAATCAATTTGCAACTGACATGTGCATAGACAGAACAAATACAATACCTTTCCTTGCTACAAGCAAGGCAGCAATTGAGTTTATTGGAAAGTACAATGCTCGTGACAAAAGAGAAACTGATATGATGTGTGCCAGGTGGCGTACATTTCAGTTTTCTTATCAAATACCAAGGGAACAGATCAAGGATTTAGAACCTTGTCCTCACTGTTTCAGCGAGCTACAATCCTGGCAAAAATTATCGTGGACACCGCGCGTGCGTCAAATAAGTCTACATGTTTTTTAACGGAAATAATCCTAAATAAGCTATTCTCCCCCCTTACCCCCTATTCAATGTTGGTTAATCACGAAAACATGATTTTAGAATTCAATTACGACAAACAACATTGAATAGGGGGGCCTGGGGGGCAGAATTTCATAAAAACTCTTCTCACTGATAATATTGCTATTAAGAAAGTTAAGTGTCCACGTAATTTTTGCCAGGATTGTCTGAAAATAGTGTAAAAAAAGTATTGGTAATTTACACCTAAAGTAAGCCTTCGATTATAATATTTTGATGTTGCCATTGCTTTAGGATAACAATCGTATTGTTTAAAGAGGTTTAATTGTTATATAGGGGATTTATTATTTTGTGGTTGAGCGGCTTTATAAGAGGATATGCGCCCATTTTTTGCTAAAATGCTATTATCATCATCGTTCTATACCTTAAATTTGAAGCTGTGGAAATTAATTAATTATAGTCGTCACAGAGATGCAATTCTGTCACATGACCGGAGGCTCAGGAGATCCCATGAGATAGCACAGAGCATGCGCAAGTCATTGCACGTGTAGTTTGCGAAAAGACAAGTCGAAAAAATTTTTACCTGCAAATATACCAAAATTGTTGAGGGTTCCAACGTGGGTTCGAACCCCCTGGACCCAGAATAGAGGAAAATTACAACACCAACGTTGTTGGTGGGCTAAACCAAACAGCTCAAAACTAAGGCTCCAACGCGGTTGAAGCCGATTTAACGTCGCAACAAGCAGTTAGTAAACATGGCGGGCACCGAGGACGACCCGGCCACGGAAAGTCCACAAGAGGGCTTAGAGGAGCAAGACTTGAAAGCAATGTTTATGTCAATGATGAAAGAATTTAAAGAACTCAAACAGACAGTAGCTGTCTTAACGGACAATCCGTTCGAAGAAGAACAAGGTGATCCTCATTCGAATGAATATCTAGAAAGCGATGGTGAAACCTCGCATGACAAAGCTGCTGGCGAGAGTAGCAAAAGTGAAGCACCGAGTAAAAGTAGAACGCCAAGCAAAAAATTGCTCACGGAAGTGGAGGTCCAGGAACTGGACATCACAGAGAAAACAGGTGCAGATGTCGATGAGGAACTTGTTCAACTTATGGAAGGGCTCCTCAAAGACAAATTACAAGAGGATAAAACTCAATTAAGAGTTGACAAGTACCCACGACCTGGAAATGTCATGGGATTGCGAACACCGCGTGTAAACCCTTTAATCTGGAACCAAATTCCAGCACAAGTTCGCACGAGCGATTCGAAATCGCAGAAAACGCAAAATGCTCTCGTAGCATCTATAGTTGCTATGATGAAAGCAACGAATTTAGTAATCGAACACGGTGATGAAACCACCAGAAATGAAGACAAAAAGGTACTGTCAACACTTACGGACGCCATTACACTGGCAACACAGTGCTTTCACGACATAAACACATCGAGGCGCCAAGCGATGAAAAAAGATCTTCATCGAGACTACTCGGTCCTCTGTAGCTCCGCAACTGTACCAGCTACATCAGAATATCTGTTTGGAGATCTATCTAAACTTACTAAAGATATTTCAGAAGCAAATAAGTTAACAAAACGAGTTCGGCCACCGCCACGAAGCAACAATAGAAAATTCCATCCTGGCTCGCGTAGCCAGGGTCAGGGATACCAGAGTAGTCGCCGGTTTCAACCATACTCAAGGCCAAGGAATGATTTTTTGTCCAAAGGCCGAGCCCCAAGATCAAAATTCAAAAAGGAAGGGGACCAGAAGTAGAATCAACTCATACCATACCCAAGCTACATGAAGAAACGGTAAGGAATGAATATGCAGTAGCTTGTGCAAACAATACAATTGAAAGGTTGCTTGAGAGCCAACCAATTTTTAAAGCAGGCCAAATTGCTTATGCCTTCCGTGAGTGGCAAAATCTCACTTCTGACCCGACAATACTACAGGTTGTGCGGGGAGTAAAAATAGAATTTTGGCCAGGCCAGAGCCCAAAGCAAAACAATGTACGACCTAGTAAATTTAGTCGTGCCCAACAGGTAATTGTTGCCAATGAAATTCAAAACCTCCTAAAGAAAGGAGTTATTAAGCCATCCGCTCATGAACCAGGGGAATTTATTTCTCCAATATTTCTAAGAGCTAAGTCAGATGGTACACATCGTGTAATACTCAACTTGAAAGAATTTAATCAGCATGTTGAGTACCACCACTTTAAAATGGATACGCTAGAAACAGCAATAAATATGATGAAGCCTGGATGCTTCATGGCATCAATAGATTTGAAGGATGCTTACTACAGCGTACCCATATGCATAGCACATCAAAAATATCTTAAATTTGTATTTAACACAAAACTCTACCAGTTCACATGCATGCCAAATGGCTTGAGCAGTGCACCAAGGATTTTCACAAAACTCCTAAAACCAGTGTATGAAACACTGCATAACATGGGTTACCTTAACTTGGGATATATAGATGATTCTTATTTACAGGGAGACACACACAGTGAATGTTGTGAAAATGTTGAAAACACAGCATCCCTGCTTAGGAAGCTGCAATTTCACTTGCACCCAACAAAATCAGTCACTAATCCCACACAGAAACTTACCTTCTTGGGGTTTATCCTAGACTCTATTAATATGACAGTATCCCCCACTGAGGGAAAGATACAGAAAACTATAAAAACCTGTGAAAAACTGCTTAAGAAACAGCATCCAATGATATATGAGGTTGCTGAAGTTATAGGGATTATTGTCTCAAACTTCCCAGGGGCTCAATATGGGCCTCTTCATTATCGGGCGTTGGAACTGGACAAAACAAAAGCACTTGCACGAAGCAAGGGTAACTACAAATCGCATATGCAAATAAGCAACACCTCCAAAGCTGAGCTGACATGGTGGGTAGAAAATATGCACCATGTAAACCGGGAAATATTGCATCCCAACCCTCAGCTGATTATTCAAACTGATGCTTCCAAGAAGGGGTGGGGAGCAGTCCTGGGTAGCCAGGAAACTGGAGGAAGGTGGATGGATAGTGAGGCCACTAACCATATTAACATTTTGGAGTTACAGGCTGCTTTTTTTGCACTCAAGGCATTTTGCAAGCACTCTAAAAATACTCATGTGCAATTACAAATTGACAACACAACAGCTGTTGCATACATCATGCACATGGGTGGGAGCAAATCACACCAGCTAAATGAATTAGCAAAAGAGATGTGGTCCTGGTGCATACAAAAGAATATTTGGCTATCTGCAGTACACATAGCTGGGAAACTTAACACAAGTGCAGACAACAGGTCACGCAATTTTTCAGACAAACATGAATGGGCTTTGAATAAGTCACAATTCCAGGAAATCTACAAAGCATTCCCAGAGCTGGATGTTGACCTGTTTGCTAGCAGACTTAATAATCAATTACCAACCTACTGCTCATGGAAGCCAGACCCAGGGTGTACATATGTAGATGCTTTTACATTAAACTGGGAAAACCTAAAATTTTTTGCCTTTCCTCCTTTCAGCATGATCCCAAAATGTGTACAAAAAATAAGCCAGGACAAAGCAAAGGGAATATTATTAGTACCAGTTTGGCCAACACAACCATGGTTCCCACTGGTACTCCAACTACTATACAGACAACCATGGATAATAGGTCCATCACCACAGTTGCTGACCCATGTCCACATCAGGGAACCACACCCGCTACAAAAGAGTCTACGACTAATGGTCTGTCCTTTATCAGGAACACCTTTACACAACAAAACCTTTCAGCAGACATTACCGACATACTCATGGCATCATGGCGACGAGGAAGCCAAGCTCAATACAAGACATATGTCGAAAAATGGCTGGCATTTTGTGATAAAAGGAAAATTAATAAGAGTTGCCCAAAGATAAATGAAGCACTTGAATTTTTAAATAGCCTCTACAAGCAAGGCTTGAGTTACTCTACCATAAACACTGCCAGGTCTGCATTATCAGCAATATTGAATGTTGGCGAACACACATTTGGATCTCACCCACTTGTTACCAGGTTCTTTAAGGGACTTTACGAAATCAACAAACCAGAACCAAAGTATAAGTATATTTGGGATGTCAATACTGTTTTGGAACATCTAAAAACTATAGAACCACTTGAACAGATAAGCTTGAAGGAACTAACATTAAAGCTAGTTATGCTATTACTATTAGCTACAGGACAAAGGGGACAATCCATCTACTTACTAAGCCTAGAAGGTATGACTATGAGAGCTAATTCATGCACATTTGAATTAATGGAGCACATTAAGACCAGCAAGCCAAATAAGAGCACAAAACCTATTGAAATCAGGCCTTTTCAGCCTGACAAAACCCTGTGCCCACTAACAGCACTGAAAGCTTACATTCAGAGAACAGAACCCTTACGAAACACCGAGACCAAGCTGTTCATAAGCTTCATACAACCACACAAAAGGGTTTCAAGAGATACCATATCAAGGTGGACAAAAAGTGCAATGAAAGCTGCAGGCATAGACACAAGTAAATTCATGAGCCACAGTACCAGAGCAGCAGTATCTTCAAAGGCAAAAGATAGAGATATACCCCTAGATGTTATCTTGTCCACAGCCGGTAGGGCATCTGCTAACACTTTCCATAAATTTTACCACAAGCCAATACTGAATCAGGTTACGTTGGCAGACACAGTATTAACACTATAGTTAAACCTATGTATAGTTATTAACAATTAGTAAAGTTTGTTTACTGGGTTGGTTTTCAACCATAGTGCATTTACAGAAAATACATTGAGAAATAGAAGTTTACAGTGTGATTCATAGTAATCCACAATATAATGTTGACTTTGGTGGATGTGCCAGAGCTTTAAAGTCTCATGGGATCTCCTGAGCCTCCGGTCATGTGACAGAATTGGAAAATTAAACGAGACTTACCTGTAAGTTGAAGTTGGATTGAAATTCTGTCACAGGACCAGGAGGCGAGGGGAGATCACATGCCCACCCAGTACCCTCCCTGGTATATGGTTGAGGAGTTCACAACACTTGCTGAAAAAGTTAGTGGTATACATCATACAGACCTTCTGACAAGAGAATAGTGTAACACTAATTTTCTGACACATCCACAATCTTTAAAAAATGACTTGCGCATGCTCTGTGCTATCTCATGTGATCTCCCCTCGCCTCCTGGTCCTGTGACAGAATTTCAATCCAACTTCAACTTACAGGTAAGTCTCGTTTAATTTTCCAATTATTAATTGAATATTTAAAAAATGGCGAACAAACTTTGTCCTGAAACAAGAGCGTTGATTCGTTTTTACAAACACCAAACTGACCTGAGCTATAGAAAAATTGCTACACAATGTGGAGTGTCAAAGTCAGTTGTTCATAAAATCTGCAATACTAAATTGCATCCGAAGTTAGCGGCTAAAAATTCAAATAGTAAAGTTGGACGGCCAAAAAGTCTGAACGAAAGGGATGTAAGATTACTACTCCGAACTGTTAAACTGCTACGAAAGACCTCAGTGAGCTTCTCCGTTAAAGATATCATACAGGAAAGTGGCCTGGATCAAAGCATTGCAAAGCGAAGAACGATTTCCATCTATCTTAACCGCGCTGGCTATCAACATTTACAAGCAAGAAAGAAAGGATTATTAAGTGAATCGGACAAGAAAATTCGAACTAAATATGCACGAAATGCCAAAAAAATACTTAAAGACTTTCCTAAGTTCTACACGCATGACATCTCATTTTACCTAGACGGCGTTTCATTCATTCACAAATATAACCCACTTAAAACTGCCCTGCAGCCAAAGTCGCGTGTCTGGAGAAAGCGAGGAGAAGGACTTGAGATAACAAGTAAAGGGAGTAAAGATTTGCCTGGAGGAAGGCGATTGCGTCTTATGGTCGCCGTTGCCTACGGTAAAGGAGTGATTTTAAGAAAGGCGTATGAGAAAATGGATGGTCCTTTTTTTGCACGCTTTGTGAAAGAGAACCTAAATTTATGCTTCGCCAAAGCTGGTCCGAGAAGGAGAAGGCAACGTATATTCGTGATGGACAATTGCCCCTGCCAAAATAGCAAAGTGGCCTTATCAGCCCTCGAAAGTATTGAATGCTCACGGCATAAAATACCTGCAAGATCTCCTGATTTAAACCCTATCGAGAACATTTTTCATGTGGTGAAGAAACAGCTAGAAGAAGAAGCTATAAACCTGCGATTGACTAAGGAATCATTTCAGAATTTTCATGACAGAGTGTGCCGCTGTTTAGATAACTTAAGTGTTGACCTTGTTGATCGGACACTCGAAACTATGTCTAATCGCATTACGGCGATAGTAAGCCAAAAAGGAATTCGATCAAAATACTAAATCATATTCAATACTTTTAGATTTTACTATGTAATACGATTACGTTCCCGTTGTATTTTTAAGGGTACCGTACGAAAAACGTGTGCAATGTTAGTGGTCTTGAATATACTGTATAAAACTGTGTAAAATGTTATTTTGGAAGTTTAGAAATACGATACGGTACACGGCTGTGTAGCGTCGTAATAAAATATAAAAGCAGTGTATTCTTTAACTCTACAGTGCACAACTGTGTACCGTGTGACGTCACCTTTCTCTGGCGGTATATTCGATTAACATAACTAATAACAAGCAGCGTCCAGAATTTCATACGGCACTCATGCACTAACAATATGAAAACACTGTTTTAATTATCTATACAATAAAACAACACTGGTCTATTATATATACTGGTGAGAGTTATGTTCAGTATTTAAATTACTTCTTTACAACTCGTTTTACTGCGACTGCAGAATTAGTTCAGCGAAGCATCTTGGGCATGGCTGAGTCTCGACTTGCTCGTCCTTGGGAATTTCTCGGTGAAACCCGAATACGTTCCACCTCACTCTCATCATTTCAGTTTCCCTGGCATCACACACCTCCCTTTACGAAACTGATTTCTTCTTTCGCAGTACAAAATACTGGCACATCACTGGAGAGAGTCGCGTCTTTGCTGTAATGACTTTTGGGCGCTGGTAAATGAACCAACTGACCTTCCAACATGAGTAAAAGATCATGCCATGGGATAATCTGCTTAGACCACCGGAAATCGTTGAGGAAAATGACGTTTGCATCTTCGGCTCCTACCCAGGCAAAAGTGGTGGTAGCAGGATTGCTAAATGTGTGATAGATTAGGTTGAGTGGGTTTAGCAAAAATGTCTTGCCGCAATTTGCTGGGCCCTTAAGATAAATGTTGCGGTATTTTCCACGACCTTTTTCCAACAATACGCGTACCGCTTTCGCAAAAACCGTAACGTCGACGCCATTTCTGTTAAGGATGTCAGTGGCCATAGCTAACCATTTGCCTAGGCACCCTTCTACGCACTGTTCTTCTAACTTTTTCTCGAGAACTTCAATTCAGGTAAGCCTCGACCTTTCCAGCTTTTTTTCCGCCTCTTCTAATTCCCAGCCAACGTTTAAAGCTTCCTCAACTGCTTTTGATCCACGATTAGCAATGAACATGGCCAAATCACTTTTTCCTTCTCTCTTCTGCTGATTTGCAAACGCTAAAAGTTCTAGCCGGGTTCGTATTTTTTTGGAAACTGCGAGCTGCGACACATCAAAAATGCTCATCCTCTTACGTTTTCGCTTTTGACCATCCGCACCTTCAGAATCATGACTGGGTTCACCGTCTACAGCGTTACTTTGCACACACAAACTGGCATTTGTTGTGACTGGAAAATCGCCATTCGTCAGATCAGGATGATTCGAAGATTGTATATATTCCTTGTCGTCTTTCGTAGCATAAAGCCATGCAGAATAATAATTCACGTGAGCGCCGCTGAAGTTTACTTTTATGCCATGGGTAGTATCAAGGAAATTTCTAAATTTCAACCAACGACAACGTGATTCCAGTTTAACGGCCATATGATAATGAGCTCCACCGTCACTATGATGCTCCATGCTGCAAACCCATTGCAAAATATTGCAGGCTAACAAAGGATCCGCGTACTGAAATGCGTGTAGAATTAATATTGCAAATGACTCACGCTCAGGAACTAAAGATAAATCCGCTTGGCTGTAGGTTATGAGGTACACAAACCTTGCATTTTTTGGCTCAACATTTTCCACTGTTTCCGTAAGTACTGAGACATCGCCGTTCTCCATAATGCCCAATAATTTATAATAGCAAAATATCGTTTCGTAGAGTCGCCAAGTTGCGGATTAAAGTTAAAATTACACTCTGAATGCCGACAATAACAGTAATGACATTATAAAACGCTACTTGACATATCATGACACCTAACTTAGGACGGGATAATGAAAACCTAATAATACATTGATTAGCTAATTGTCTTGTCTCATTCACTAAACAAACAAGCTTATTTTATCATCGCTACGAGCCATGTAATGCAAGAAATCAGCCATTTTAAGATATATCATAATTTCAGACAATCCTGGCAAAAATTATCGTGGACACCGCGCGTGCGTCAAATAAGTCTACATGTTTTTTAACGGAAATAATCCTAAATAAGCTATTCTCCCCCTCTTACCCCCTATTCAATGTTGGTTAATCACAAAAACATGATTTTAGAATTCAATTACGACAAACAACATTGAATAGGGGGGCCTGGGGGGCAGAATTTCATAAAAACTCTTCTCACTGATAATATTGCTATTAAGAAAGTTAAGTGTCCACGTAATTTTTGCCAGGATTGTAGTCCTGTTGGGTTGAGAAGTTGATTCAGAAGTAAATGTTTAAAAGAACGGAATAGGTTATTACCAATAATTATGTAATGTGTCACCAACGTGTCACCAAACCTTTATAATGAATTTGTATATGAAACTAACGTGTCACCACAGTTTACATAATAAAATATAAACTATTATTTTATTAAAAGTGCTCGGTGACACGTGGTGACACGTTGATATACACTATGTTTTATAAGTATTTTTTGGTGACACGTTGGTAAATTTTACATGCCAAAGCACTGTATATTAGTATTTAGAGCGTGAACCACGTAGTCTTATAATGTCTCTTAATCGTGTGGGGAACGATTCAATGGTATCATTAATGTACCGTGTATCGATGCTTTCGATTGTCTTCTTAACTCTTAACGAAAAATCCCGGTAATTTTCGTTCTCAATCCTTAAATTGATCACATCTTCTTTTAGTCTTTTGCAAACAATATGAAACATATTCTCAATAGGGTTGAGATCTGGTGACCTGGCTGGTATAGGAAAGTAAATGTACCCCAAATCATTCATTGCTTTCTTGGCCTTTGCTGATACTTGTTTTGGGTCTCCATCCTGAAGAAATATCCGTTTTGTTGGATTTTTTACTTTTGAAAATGCAACAGGGAACTTTGATTTTATAAATTCTGCAAAAAAATCACCTGTGACAGTTTTGCATGTGTATTGCTCACACAGAACCACTCCTTTATCGTGAGCAATGCCGACAAAAATTGTGCCATTCTACCTCCACTACCTTCTTTCTTGCCTTTTGTTGTAATTATCAACCCTTCGTTTGGCTTTTGCCAAGCCATACTACTAGCCGATCTCGCTTCTCCGTATGGGTGGAACTTGTGGGCAAAACTGACACCATCAAAATAAAAACCAACCTCATCCGTCCAAAACGTCGTAGACTCTTTGACCCACTTTCGTGCAAACTGTAATCTACGCTTCTTGTCCTTTTCCGACACTAATCCTTTCTTTCTCGATTGCTTGTAGTGATAACCGTGTTTGTTTGAACACCTTTGAATGGTCCTGTTCGAAACATGTCTAAGACCGGTTACTTCTTGTTTGTACTTTGTTGGCATTGAAAGATGATCGCTCTGTTCTTAAACTGCGAAGGCTCCGGATTACTGTTCGTTCATCTCAAGCGCTTAGTTTAGCTGGTCTTCCTTTGTTTTCGCTTCGTCGGTCAAATTGCCTTACAGATTTTTTGCAATGTCGATAGATGCTTCTGAGCGCATACTGTGGATAACGTCGTTTGATCTCCGCACAACTAATTTTCCCTTCCTGATGCAGTACACGAAAATACAGAGACGTCTCTAGGTATTTTCTCGGCTTTTCTGTTATTATTTCGCATTTTCATAGGCAGACGGCAACAAAACTTTTAACTTCGAATTAATGTTACGATATTCGATACATCATTTTCTGTACGTACCGGATGGGTGCGCAATGCTACTATTTTGGTTAAGAAGACTCGCTTCATTTATATTAATATGTTTACTTACATTTCAAGTTTATATTTACCTCTTAGTTATTAGCTGCTTATGATTTATAGTTACTGTCTCAAATAAAATCATTCAGTTTTGTTTCTTATTACTTGTTGTGCAGTCAGACACATGTACGTAGAGTTATAATTTTTTTTTTTAAATTTAGTGAATGTCATATTTATTCCCACAATAGTGGATGATATGAAAATATCATATTGTAAAATTGTAGGTTTTTGCCTCTGGAAAATTTTCCGCACCATATTCGGAATTATAAACTATAAACGATCAAATATCATTAATAAGTTAATTATTAACATCAGTTGTCGTAATCACGACATTTATACAACATTAACTAGCAGTCAAAAATTACAACTAGCGAATTTCTAACCAAAGTGAGATAACTGATGATAACTGACGAAAACCAAACCTGAATGTTCTAAACACTAAATGTTTGCTCATACAATCCTAAACAAAAATAGTGGCAAAAACAGATTTGTAACACAGAACAACACATTTGTGTACTTTCTTTGCAATTTTGGCCCCCACCCCCTAGTATCAAAGTTGTTTTTAGTCATGGAACTTGAAATCGATACACCAACATTGATAATGGGGGCACGGGGGTGAATTAGATAGGGTTTTAGAGCTTTTTCACTTTGCCAATAATTTTTGTCTAGGATTGTAGAAATCATCTTGGCTGAAATAAAAACTCTTTCAAACATGAAATTAATGCTGTGTTCCTGTTATCGTCTTCCAAATGAAGATCAGAACTGGATCGAACGTTTCAACAGTTTTCTCGGAAATATTTGTTCAAGCCACCAACATGTTGTGCTCGCCAGGGATTTTAATCTTGCGCAAATTTCTTGGAGCTTCCTAGAAAAAACTACAGGTTGTTCTGAGAATGCTTTTATTGAATTGTTCAATGATCATTTTATGGTTCAACTCAACAATACCGCAACTGGAGAAAACAACATCCTTGATCTTGTTATCACAAACATTCCAGAGCTGGTTAATATAAGCAAAGTTTTGTCTCCTGCTGAAGCAGAAATTTTTACTGATCATAGTGTAATAAATTTTGACCTCCTAGTTCACCCTAAGCGCCTACTAAGAATTAACAGGACGGTATGTGACTATCAGTGAGGAGATTTTACAGCTCTTAGGTCTGCTCTCAATTCCTTAGACCTCTCTGGTTTAATTACAACAAATGGTGATATCAACGACAATTGGCAAAACTGGAAAGATACTTTCTTAGCGACGGTATTGAACCACATGCCGACCGCAAAATTTCGAAGCCGGCGTAATGTCCCGTGGATGAACAGTGCTATGTTACACAACATTAAGAAGAAAAATACTTTAAGACGAAAGCTAAAAAAGTCTCCTACATCCGTCAACCTGAGAGAAAAATTTAAACACCTTCAAGCTACTATAAAGAAAATGTGACGTGAAAGTCGGACAAATTACGTTAACTCTATTTGTGATGATCATGAAAATAACCCAAAGCGTTTCTGGTCGTTTAAGTTAAAATCCAAATCTTGCAATGTTCCTGAAAAAGTCTCAATGAGAGCGGAAGGAAACTCGAGAAAATATGCAGAAACTCCAACTGATGTTGTATACCTATTTATAATTATTTCACATCAATCTTTACCACCGATCCAGATACTTTTGCAGACCCGTCTACGACCGACGACAATTTTCTTTCCAATAAAACCAACACTGCCTTGCTGGACGACGTTATCTTAACACCTGACGACGTGACCAATGTATTGAAAACTCTTGATAATAATAAAGCTCATGGTCCGGATGGGATTCCTGCTCGTTTACTGATAGAAACTGCCTCTCAAATATCTCCATCCCTGTGTGAATTGTTTAACAAATCACTGCGTACTGGCATGGTACCTTTCGACCGGAAACTTGCAAATGTCGTCCCTGTTTATGAAAAAGATGATCAGGAGTTTGCAGAAAATTATAGACCTATATCTCTACTCTTCTAATCTCGAAAGTGCTGGAACGCTGCGTTTTCAACAATATTAAAGATCACATTTACTTCCAAATTAACCCTTGCCAGCATGGTTTCATCCCCGGAAAAAACTGTGTGTCTCAACTTATCGAAGTTTTTGACAAGATAGGAAGCCAAGTAGATCGTGGCAAGCAAATAGATGTTATTTACCTGGACATGTCAAAGGCTTTTGACAAGGTTAGCCATAAACGTCTCCTTCTTTGTCTCCGTGAATATGGTTTTGAAGGTAATATTCTTAACTGGTCGTACCTGCAAGATCGTCGTCAACAAACAACCATCCTGGGCGCATCATCATCACCTAGTCAAGTAACTTCAGGGGTGCCTCAGGGCTCCATTCTCGGGCCCATGCTGCTTTTATTATATGAAACGACCTACCTTCCTCTGTAAAGAATTCCTCTATTACAACATATGCTGACGACAACAAGATCTTCAAAGAAGTACATAATAACGGTGATGCAAAAGCTTTACAAGAGGACCTGACCAATTTTGAATCTACCTCCTTCGATGCGAGTCTTCTCTTGAACTTTCCTAAGTGTAAAACTCTGTGGGTCACCACAAAACAGCATAGCATTGAGTATCCTTACACTTCACAAGATGACATTTTACGTGACTCTGAAAACGAGCGCAATCTAGGCATATGGATATTGAATAATTTGACGTGGCGGAAACAGGTGCTTGAACAATGTTCAAAAGCAAGTAAAATGTTGGGTTTTATCAAGTGATCAACAAGAACAATTACGAACTGTAAAGCACGTCGGACGCTGTACTTTACACTTGTTCGGTCGCAAATGGGTTATGCTACACAACTTTGGTTTTCGCGAACAGTTGACCTCATCTCTTGCTTAGAATGCATACAGAGACGTGCTTCTAAATACATCCTGGATTTGCCTTTCATTTGTGAAACGAGCTACAAGCAAAGGCTTATTGATATGAACTTTCTTCCTCTGAGTTATTGGCACGAATATCTAGACATGCTCTTTTTCTATAAAACAAATTGCAGTATCATGCGTATTTCAGAATCAGTCCTTCCAAAACCTAACATCTCTCGAATTACAAGATCTTTGGATGCGAACTCTCAAAAGTTCCAAATCAGAAAATGCAAGACTTCCACCTACCAACAGACCTATAGAATAAGGACCACAAGGATCTGGAATATATTACCAAGACCAATAACCAATAAATTTAACTCTCAACTATTTCTAAAAAGCTCTTACTCAATATTATCATACTGTATTAGAGTTGAACTTTAACGTTGATGATCCTCGATCTTGGAAAACAATTTGTCTTAAATGTAACCAGGCCCAGCACCTAACCAAACCTATTACGTGCTGTTTTTAAATTAATTGTAGTGTGTTTGTATGTATATGTGTAATGTAAAGTATGCGTGTTTTTATGTGTGTAATGGATGTTGTTTCTGCAACATCCAGTTCATATCTAAAGTTTGTAAATTGTATGTTTGTTATTTTGGGATCACAGTAATTGGCCAAAAGCTGTTGTGATTCCCTGTCACAATTTGTAATGTTTTCTTAGTGTTGTGACAAAGCTTGTAAAATTAAAATTAAAATTAAATAATACTATGGTGGCCGATTATTGCCATATGAAGAAAAACTAAAAATTCTAATTCAAAGTTATGTTAAAATTAAAAAGATTAAAAAATTTAGAATATTTTTTTCATTGAAATAAAACGAAAATGAAATTTTTTACAATAATTTTAAAAAGCAAATCAAATTAAATCAAAATCAAATTTACCCGTGGCCTATCGTTGCCATAGACCAGAATGCAATGCAACCCTATTTGCAAAATAGCAGAAAAACAAGAAGCTTGGAAGAAATTTAAGGAGGCAATGAAAGAAAAAAGGATCAGAAAAAAACAAAATAATGTCAAAGAGAGTAAAGAATCAAAAGAAGAGATAGTTGTGCAAAGGTTAAGCTCAGAAGTTAGCGAGAAAGCTCAAAAATATCTACGCATCGGCCCTAGAGAGTTCGTTCACGTGGGAAAGGACGAATTGGCTTTCGAGAAAATTCAAAAAGCTTGTTTGAAGCATTTCGCCCCGAAAATAAGTCCTGGAATGTATTGTGATGTACTTGCTGGGGAGCAGGGAGCATCATGTTCAACTCTCAAACAGATTCCTGATACAAAGCTGATTCACATCAGATTTACTAATACCAACGACCATATCTGTGACCACGAAGACGAAAATGTTTGTGAAAGCTCCAAACAAATTGTGGTTTCCAGTCTTCCTGCCAAACGTCAGTACAACCCACACTCACTTCCTAGTCCAGCAAAAAAAGTTAAAAGAGTAGTCCCTAAAAGTTTGTCAGTCACTCAAATGCTTATGTTAGGGAAAGTCATTGACAAGCCAAGCACCCTTATAAATCTCTACAGGTTTGATATAGATAAAATGCTATGGTGTACGATTCCAAAGTCTGTAGAGTTTGATATTTCCAAGGAGTTACTTGGCGAGGGAGGCTTTCGAAATGCTTACAAGGCCCAACAACCACCTCTGAGTTCTCAAGTTCAACTTGGGTTGTCAAAAAGTATGAACCAGAGGCCATATTGACAATAAATCAAACTGGGCAAAGTGTTGAAAAACATTCAAAGAAGGTCGTCCAAATGCATTGTTTGGCTCAAAATTTTGCTCACCAGTTATAAAACAAAGTTGCAAAAGAAGGTTTGACAGAGTTGTTTGGAGAAACCATGCAGTATGGAGATATTTATCTTGGAAAAGAAGGTCATGAGCATGTAACAATAGAACAGTATGTTGATGGTGAGTTTTGTAAGTACATAAACAATGATGGAATTGTATGCCAATGTGATGATAGTCAGATTGTTGAAAAGGCAGAGTGTCTGATCCATTTCTCATATGAAAAGTTTAATAAAGAGCTCCTTCTGGTCCACATTCAAGGTTGTGGTTATAAGCTGTTTGACCCTGAAATTGCCTCAAGCACACTTTTTGCCAGTGGGTTCAATGAAGTACTATTTACAACAGGAAACCTCTCCACAGAGGCTATTAATAACTTTATTGAGAGTCACATGCACAATACGTTCTGTAAATTGATTGGGCTAAGCAAGTTATAGGCTGAACAATACATCTCAGAAACTGAGAATACAGTGCTGCAATAAGTGTCATAAACATAACACCTGTATATTTACATTTTACACCTGAGTGAATGAAGTGAAGGGTTTGAAAGCTTGTTAAGAATATAATAAAACTCTTTGAACATGTTGAATATATTGTTTTTGCAAGTTTGTTTACCTTCATTGTCACATGCCCATTATGCTGTGAGCAAATTGGCTAATGACAGTGCAATGTCCAACCAAAGTACTCTACCAGGTTGAAAAACTTGCATACAACTAAACGACATTGTTAACAAGTTTTGTTGTACTCCAACTGACTTTCTAAACCCTTTACTCGATTACCTATATCACAACAAAACAATTGCAATCATTGCTGATATTAAGCAATGCAAGCCTTGAACAGTATTTAGGCTTCCATGTATTTATTTACATTAACGTTCATGCTGTTAATTAGTTCAATTTTGTTCTGTCTTTTTAAGACTTTTGTTGTTGTTATATTTTCCAGTTCTGTTTTAAATACAAGTATGCCTCAATACATTCATTTGGCTCAACATCTGCTAGGAAAGGGATTTAAAAAAACCATTACCAGCAGACAATTTAATAAAATATAAGAAAAAACATACTCCAAAAAACAGCATCTTGTAAACTCAAGATTCGAGCTTTTAAAAACAAGACAACAATTTTGCGGTGATATTTGGACTCTATTTCAAAGTCATTGTCAAACCAGAATAAGCTATTTACAAACATGCTATCATATTATATGCAAAGGAACAGATGACGTATTAGAAACATTACACTATTGACATAAGATGATGCTTAGGAAAAGACCGCGAGTTCTTTAGACACTCTCAGTCCATTATTTAGCTTGGGATTTCTATATTTAATATATAAAGCTTCAAGGAATAGGAGAAGGTTGAAATTGGTGTGTTTAAGAGTGTGTAGAGTTTGAGTGTTGGCCATGATGAGATTGTGATGAGAAAGAGGTGTGTCTGGTTTGTTTGTGTCCTTGTCATTAATGTTGTCAAAGATGTGGTTCAAATTCAGGATATAGTTAGCATGTTCACATTCCGACAAATGTTTAGTGATCGAACTTTTTTGTGGATCAGAGTGTTCCGACAAACGAGTAGCCAAATTTCTTTCTGTTTTACCTATATAGGAACTGTTGCAACTGGGCAAGTGAATTCATAAACTAAATTGCTATGTGAAGGGGTGTAGATAAAACGCGGAACCAGACGCAGACTCGGACTGGCGGGCGCGGACTCGCGGACCGACAAAAATAAGAAAAATATTAAAAAAAATAAAAAGATTTCAAAAGATGATGCACCAACTTCGTTTCCTTTCCTAAAACATCAGATTGTTGTGGTTTGAATAGCCAACAACATTTCTATTTTAAGCAATACATAAATTTTAATTTCGTTAATTAATCTAATTATAAGTCTAGTCATGTTAAAGTTTACAGCATTCCATAGTTAAGATATTGCAATTGAGTGACATTATCAGTTAGGCGTTTTGTAAGAGACATATAAGAGTACGCAGTGGTTAGAGCGTAGTAAAGTGTAGAAAAGTATAAGACAAAGAATTAGTCGACAAGTCTACAGGGATCCACCCTTCAGGTACTGAAATTTAATTGTTTATATGTATAGTTGTGCTTTGATTAGTATTTATGTTTAGTTTGATTCGAGAACGATTGGAATGCATGTATTTGTACCTCTTTTACCTTTTACTTATATATAGTTAAACTTCATTTTTGTGTAGAATATATTATCTTAATAAATATTAAAGCACTCCCTGTTCGACTCGTGTCTGTTCAGTCAGTGCCAAACATGTTGAACATACCGCGTAGATAAAGATCTTCGTATGAGAATCCGTAAATATTGGTGTAACTGTTTAATGTTTCACCTATATTAAAATTCAACCCCCAATATAGTTTTTTTCCTTATGCAATGAAATAAAAAAATTCTAATTGAACCAAATATGTTTTTTGGAAATATTGTTCAACTGGTAGATTATCATACCAAAAAAAGGATATCCTACATCTTATCTTTATAAGTGTTAACAATACATCGAAGGTAGTGGTAGTTAAATTTACCTTTTTACATGCTTAATTTAATATATTTAATAGAAATGTTCACATTTGTATACTTCTTACACCATGTCATATAATCAAGATATAACGCTCACCAGCTTTTGTGAACCGACCACTGCTAATGCATACATGGTTTACATACTTAAACACAACTTGAACAATGTTCTGCTTGCCCTGCATTGATGAACTGGTGTCAACATACTTCAAATTGAATGTGGTATTTGCACTTGCGATGCCATAAAATGTGCCTGACGTCTTTTCAGACATCCTGTGTTTACATGATAGTAAACATTACCCAGTCACTCTTGTAACCGTCCTGTTGTAAAATGGTCTTTGCGCATTTGAAACAACAACCATGTTGTACGGGGGTTGCCCAATTTTACCTTCTGGTTTAAGCAGTTGTCCACACCCAAAACAAGTTTTCACTTGAGGTGGGGTGTGTTGAAGAAAATATAGCATGTAAGTGCCGAAAAGATGATCTGGATAGCCAGGGGATATAGGTGTTGGAATGTGACCATACTGTGGCAGCTGCTGTAGACTTGGTGAGACCTCTGGCTGATTTTGGGGGTGGTGTCGTTCTTGTTGTTGTTGTTGTTGCTGCTGCTGCTGCAGCAATTGTTGTTGTCGCTGTTGTTGTTGATGTTGCTGCTGCTGCAGCAATTGTTGTTGTTGTTGTTGTTGCTGCTGCAGTTGATTTTGCTGGTGTTGTTGTTGTTGTTGTTGTTGTTGTTGTTGTTGTTGTTGTTGTTGTTGTTGTTGTTGTTGTTGTTGTTGTTGTTGTTGTTGTTGTTGTTGTTGTTGTTGTTGTTGTTGTTGTTGTTGTTGTTGTTGTTGTTGTTGTTGTTGTTGTTGTTGTTGTTGTTGTTGTTGTTGTTGTTGTTGTTGTTGTTGTTGTTGTTGTTGTTGTTGTTGTTGTTGTTGTTGTTGTTGTTGTTGTTGTTGTTGTTGTTGTTGTTGTTGTTGTTGTTGTTGTTGTTGTTGTTGTTGTTGTTGTTGTTGTTGTTGTTGTTGTTGTTGTTGTTGTTGTTGTTGTTGTTGTTGTTGTTGTTGTTGTTGTTGTTGTTGTTGTTGTTGTTGTTGTTGTTGTTGTTGTTGTTGTTGTTGTTGTTGTTGTTGTTGTTGTTGTTGTTGTTGTTGTTGTTGTTGTTGTTGTTGTTGTTGTTGTTGTTGTTGTTGTTGTTGTTGTTGTTGTTGTTGTTGTTGTTGTTGTTGTTGTTGTTGTTGTTGTTGTTGTTGTTGTTGTTGTTGTTGTTGTTGTTGTTGTTGTTGTTGTTGTTGTTGTTGTTGTTGTTGTTGTTGTTGTTGTTGTTGTTGTTGTTGTTGTTGTTGTTGTTGTTGTTGTTGTTGTTGTTGTTGTTGTTGTTGTTGTTGTTGTTGTTGTTGTTGTTGTTGTTGTTGTTGTTGTTGTTGTTGTTGTTGTTGTTGTTGTTGTTGTTGTTGTTGTTGTTGTTGTTGTTGTTGTTGTTGTTGTTGTTGTTGTTGTTGTTGTTGTTGTTGTTGTTGTTGTTGTTGTTGTTGTTGTTGTTGTTGTTGTTGTTGTTGTTGTTGTTGTTGTTGTTGTTGTTGTTGTTGTTGTTGTTGTTGTTGTTGTTGTTGTTGTTGTTGTTGTTGTTGTTGTTGTTGTTGTTGTTGTTGTTGTTGTTGTTGTTGTTGTTGTTGTTGTTGTTGTTGTTGTTGTTGTTGTTGTTGTTGTTGTTGTTGTTGTTGTTGTTGTTGTTGTTGTTGTTGTTGTTGTTGTTGTTGTTGTTGTTGTTGTTGTTGTTGTTGTTGTTGTTGTTGTTGTTGTTGTTGTTGTTGTTGTTGTTGTTGTTGTTGTTGTTGTTGTTGTTGTTGTTGTTGTTGTTGTTGTTGTTGTTGTTGTTGTTGTTGTTGTTGTTGTTGTTGTTGTTGTTGTTGTTGTTGTTGTTGTTGTTGTTGTTGCTGCTGCTGCTGCTGCTGCTGTTGCTGCTCTTCTTCTTCTTGTGCTCGTTCTTGTTCTTGTTGCTGCTGTCTTTGCTGTTGTTTTGGTGGCTGTTGCTGTTTTTGGTGGCTGATTCTATCAACAACAATCATAGGCTCTTTAGACAACTTTGATCTTCCTCCTTTTTGGCGACTGGTGGATTTACTTCCCTTCTTTCCAACTCCCTTCGTTGAGTCGAAAGTAACCAAGGTTGTTAAATTGAGGGGCTTGTTTCGGCGTCGGAGCCATTCAATATACTTGCTGAGCTGCTGTGTTTTTGCCCATGACATTTGGCCTCCTTTCTAACAGTTCTGGTACTTTCATTAATTATTACTTGTGCCCACCTCTATGGAAATTCTAGTTTTTAAAGGCGCCTGTATATAAAAAGCTCAAGCAACTTATTCTCTCGAGGAAGCGTCGTGTTCTATAGTATTTAGTAAACGTTACGGATAAATTTTCTTAATTTTTAATACTGTCTAATGGCTTTATCATAGTAATTAAAGCAATATGTTTGGCTCTCATATTTACAGTAATATAGAACTCGTTTACCACTTGGCAAATATTCTCTATTTACGATACAAAACATACAATGTGATGTGCTTCGCGTTCAAAATATATGAATATTAATAAGGAAATTGAAAATCGCATATTATTCAAGCGTGTATTGTTTACAGTGATCGATCACATTGTGTTTAAACGTCTGCTTGTTAATATTCATTACAAGATTTAAAATGCGCAAATGATCTTCATATTCGTAGTATAATCAGGTAAAATACACACCTATTTCCATTTCACTGAATGACACATTGAGAATGTCTACATCGCTGAAATAATGCTCCAGTTTATCCATCTCTTCTTCGCTGCTTGCGCCCATAGCTGCTTAGAAATGTGACAAATAGTGGATAATACTATGATAATACATGGAAAAATAATCTTGAGATATGATGGCTCATATTTCACGAAGATTTTTAAGGATTGAAATCCAACACCCAGAAACATCAATTGCACCCAATAGTACTCGAGTTTCTTCATTTTTTATCTTCACTGCTTACGGCCAAAGCAGCTAAAAATATCACAAATATTATGTAGATAATAGGATGATAATACACGGAAAAATAATCTTGAGATATGATGGCTCATATTTCACGAAGATTTTTAAGGATTAAAAACCGCGACCCAGAAGTCGACAATTACACCCAGAAACCGAACATTATTCAGCAGGCCTTTCTTTTAGTCAAAATTTACCTGAATCTGAAATTTCACACCTGCCAATTACTCCTGCCCGCACCGAGCCGCCCGCACGGAAAGGCCTGCGGAGGAGGTAGCATTTTTAGATCTACAGGCAAAATATAAACCCAAAATGGAATTGTTGCCCGATTGGATGGGTTTTCTTCTTCGAACTTCCTGACTAAAACATCCTTTTATGTATTTAACATACAGCAGCTAGGTTACTTTTAAACTCTACATACCTGAGTTTTGTTTGATTCTTTTGGTTCTTTTAGGAACTCTTTTAGTTCTTCTCCTATCTGACCACTTTACTGTCTAAACACTAGCAATGTAGGATGTCGAGCATGGAAGATTTTATAACAGGTTGACCTTGCAATTATCGATTGGAGTGTTGCAAAATATTGCATTCTTCACTAAGCTACTTTATGTATGGATTCTTGCAGTCTTGGCCCTTATTCCGAGTATAGGCCAGATCTGCTTCGATTTTTCCATGATAATACTTACAGAATAATACAGGGTCTATGGAAGTCTGCATAACGTAAGCCATATCCTTCGTCAACTTACTCAAAAATTCGTTAGACATAAAGTGGACTTATGTCATGTTTCATTTTAAACATTAGAATTGCTATATCTTGCAATCGTCTGTGCGGGGTGGAATGAATAGCTCTCAGTTTAATAAGTGTTAAATATGGCTCTAAATGCACGATCTAGCACTTTTTCTAAGTTTCGTGAGTGATGCTTTGCAAAAAATGCCTGACTATATCAATGTAGTTTCTCTGATATTTTGTCCACTCAGGTGCGTAGTCTCGTTAAATTTTAAACAGGAAATGCAAAGGCTGAAAATTAAACCATGGACGTGTACCTCGTCAGAAACTTTTACGATATAACTGGCTTTAGCTAAGTTTAAATTTCAGTATGATTTAACTCCATAATGAAGACTTGTTACAAAAACAATAATCAGTTTAGCTGCACTAAAACTATTTTATGATTTGTTTCAAGGAGTATTAAAAACTACCACGATTCAGTGCGTTCTATGTTAAGACAAGGGCAGCAGACATTTACAATGATACGTCAATGTTTGATAGCTATATATTCATGTGTATATAGTTTAATAATCTTGTAATTGCAGAGAATACTTTTTTGCTATTTTGTCCAGATATTATGTTTGTTAACACAAATACAGTGGAAACTGGTGCTAGTACCCATATTAGTCTTTTAAAAGCAACAGTATATGGATTATTATTTAACAAATATATAATAATCATAGTTCACTGTGGATTTGCATTGGTCGAGAACCGTGATCTAATGGAGGACAGTGACAAGCCAATCACAACCATTTCAGAATTACCAGCAGCCAATAGTGGGCTTTGTTTTGTATAGATCATGATCACGTCAGCACACTACAAAGCTTATTTTGGGAAAATTTTCCACCATTTTTATACAAAACAAACAGATAACATTTTCTCGTTGTAAGAACATCAGTGACGCACACGCCTAGATGAATCGTGGGTCACTTTTTTTGTTCTTGCTACATTATGATGTCATACCATGTATCTATAACTGAATAGACAACGCAACATCGTTCCCAGGACAGAATTTTATCATTTTGCTTAATATATCACATGTTGCCGTTGTCTATTCAGCCATAGATATTCAGTATGTCACACCCGGGACAGAAATAAAATGTGTGTCTAATGATACCCAACATTAAAAGTGAACCACTGTCAAGTACCATTAAAACTGTACAGCTGTATAATTACTGATCAGAGCAGTGTTTCTAGTTAGTTGAAAGACAGTCGATTTGTAATAGATCTAGGTGATAGGCTTATAAAATAAATTCTTAATTGTCAATAATGCACTAGGCAAGCTAACACTTTACAGCAAAACAGCAATCAGTAGTCATTTTAATTTTTTCAACAATTGTAAATTAATAGGTTAATTTTTTCCATTCGAACACTAATTGAACTGCCAATCAGGTGCAAAAAATCACATTTTATGTATTTAATTTCAAGTTATCACAATAATTTGTTAAAGTGCCTATATCACTCATGGGATCTTTACGGATTTGGAAAGAGCCCAAAAAGTTAGTTAATAAGTTCTTCAACATTTTTTGATTTAGTTAAATCGTTTCCGAGAAACGGGGCACCAAACATGGCATTTTTGGCGTTTTTGAAAAAATTTCCATGGTGCTTGGGGGACTGGGACTCAGGAACACGAACGTAAACATACACTATAGATTATATTACATTTCACCACTATAACTTACTAAAATGAGAATTTTTGGAACAAAAATAAGTTTATTTAGCTCAAACTTGTTCTCCAGTGCTGAAAAAAGTTCCTGCGATTGCGCTGAATATAAGATCGAGTTTGAAACGTACAAAACGACTTCAAAATCAAATTTGAAAGTGAGTCTTCTTAGTGTTGTCGAAATGTCGAGCATGAAAAAGTTGGCATTTGGAGTCTAGACTGACGAAGTATGGTTGAAGAATACGTTAAAAAGCTAGAAGAATAAAACAGGGATGTAAAGAAGTTATTTTTTAGATGAAATCGGCATAATTGTGTTAGTTCTTGGTAAGTGAAACGAATATTTTCTATTTGTAAATATCGTGTGACCTTCACATTATATTATGTGTGTATTTTACATTCACGTTTTGTAGGTTTATATAAAAAACAATAAAATTTGATAGAGGCATAATATGCAGGATTTGATACTGTTTGTATAGTCTAAATTGAAAACCTGTGTTGGACAAACATATGGTTACATTTAAGTTGGTTGAAAGGAGTTGTAATTTTCGAGGTCTTAACTTAATGTTTTTTATAAACTTTGGACATATTTCTGTGATATTTCTATCAAAGTTCCTGTTTATTATAGAAATGCAATAGTGCAACAAGTTAATGCACCTTGTCAAGGCAAAAAGCCTTTGTGTTAACTGCAACAGATCACTGGTTTGTCTCATGGAGGCAAGTAACACATCAAAGCTCAGATTATAGATTATTGTATAGTCTTATGTATAATCTGTGATCAAAGTGTATGGTGGAATTCTTTGTAATTTTAGGTGCTTATACCAGTGGCATACATGTGATTCACCAGATCAGTCTATGGTAGTTGTAAAAAAGGCAACATAATACCACTGTGCTCTTCTGTTTACCATGGTTTTAAAAGGACAGATGATGACTTCAAAGGATTTGAATATTTGGAGGAGAATATAATTTTAATTAATGCATGCTTTATATATTGTCATTAACTTGGATTTCTCTATCTCTTTATCAAAATAGCGCGCATCAATTCAGACAATATCCCTTTTATTATTAAAATTATCAGGTGTTAGGGGCCCATTACATGATCTGGTCTAGCTCGCTTTACTGGGCTAGCCCAACTAAGCGAGACAACTTTGGGATTGCAATTATATGGACTAATTTTATTTCCACATAAAAACTGTGTGGGTGCTATTCTTAGGTATTTTTCAGCCCAGTTTGCTAGAATGAAACAATTACATGGGAAATTTCATCTCGGGAAACTGGGCTAGCCTGCTTGCAACAAACGAGACATCAGAAAAGCAGGCTAACCTGGCTGCCATGTAATCAAAATTCCAAATATATATAAGACTATTGCAGTAAGCGGGCTGGCTCACCAGAACAGGTTAGCCTGGTAACGCAGGCCAGCCCAGGCCATGTAATTGGCCCCTTAGACTGAGGTGTTAGACAGTATATTTGGACAGTATATAGCATATTTGGTGGCAGCACTTCCCTTGACAAGTAAAATCGCCTGGCATTAGATAGAGCAAAAAGTTACAGAAGGCATGGCTACGTGTTTTGAAAATAATATTTATGTACACCAGTGTTAAAACAATCTTTATTTTTTGTCAGTTACACTTAATGCATTTGTAATACTAGTTAATACATATAAAATAACAAACAAAGATTGTCAATGTCTATCAGAACACTAGAATAACATAGTTAACATGATTTTGTGACCCTTGATTGGTATTTTTCCAGCAAGTACGTTAACCTATTCTTTCAGTATCCTCAGGATAAGGCAAAGCAAATTGACCAAGCAAGGACTAAAATGTAAAAAAAACCCATCTGAATTAGATTCAACTTATAATAAGGTCTAGCAATAAGAATAGAATAATAATTAGGTCAATTTTTTCTAATGTTAGTCTGAGTGTGTATCCACATCAAACAGGCTGAAAAATTTGTCTGATCATGATGAGAATTGAACCCCCAACCTTTGATATACTAGTCCAATGGTTTGCCAACTAGCTATGAGGTAAAGTTGGTCCATGTAGGTGACACTTCAGAACAGAGTCCATCACTTACTCTAATCTTACAAAAGGGGAAATTCATGCTACTGTGTGTAGGAAAAATGTTTCATTTAAAAACTACTTGATCAACAAGAACAGCTTTTAAATGAAGAAAGGTTATCCACAAAAATATCCATTCTGTTAACAAGGTCAGCTTGGTCAATTGGGCTGGCGACTAAAAGTTGCTTACTGGTGCCCCAATTTTTACTTGATAGAGAGATTGCTGCTAAACAAGCTGGCTCAGAATGAAAGTTACAAACTTTTTATGAAGGAAATTAACAAATTCTGCCTGGTAAACAGGACCAGCCCTGCATGCAAACCAGGCTCTCATAAACAGCCATTAAATCGGGTGAATGCTGGCTTGGATCCTTGCAGACGTCATCATGACTCCAATCTGCACAAGTTTAGGTTGTTTGGCAAGGTTTGGACTGTTGGGCCTTTGCCATTAGTGGCAAACACTGACTAAATTTAACCCAAGTGTCTATTGCAGCAATGAGCTAGTACAATTATTGGATCATGAAATGTATTGTGATTTTCAACAGTCTAACATAGAATCTTTTATAATTCATATATCTCAACAGTTAAACCTGCAAAACATAATCACTTAAAGACACATCAAAATTTATTTTTTAATCCCAAAATATGGTATAAATCATGAACACAGTATGGCCGTGAATGAATCCCTATTATTTCCATTCCAGATTTGCTATTGGAGCAATATACTGTGATACACTACCATTTCACAATGTATGTATGCATTGTTATGCCTAAAAACTATTAACTATACCCAAGTATGATTCAACACATACAAGCAAAATTTTCTATTTATTGACAACAGCTTTACAAATTGGTAACATTTTACCGTTGCCTTTTCAGTTATACATAAATGATATGACGTCATAATGTGGTAAGAACAAAAAAGTGGCTCACGAACCATGTGGACGACTGGGTCACTGGTGTCCTTACCACATGGCGTCTACCGTGTATCTATAAATGAACAGACAATGGCAAAATGTTATTCACTTATTTTATATAATAACCAAATGAAAATTTTTGGCCAAAATCGGCATTGTAGGGCAACAAAAAGACTTTAGCACAGCATGTGACGTAATCATGATGTATACAAAAAATTAAAGCTTGCCATTGGTTATTGATAATTCTGAAAAGGCTTTGATTGGTTTGTAACTGAAATGGCATCAGCTGTGCAGGCAAATATTCAAAAGGTTTATTATTGAGGTTTATATTTTTGCAAATATTTTATTATAGAAAGGTTTATTATTAATTATTAGTGGCATTTTAACAAATTTGTAATTTTGGAGCAAAACAAATGGAAAACAATCGTAAACCGTCATAACCGTCACTTGCACATTTCAACTTAAAAGGCTTGCATTTCTGTAACATTACCTATCCATTGACATATATGTCTGAGATATTTGACAGGTGAAACCGGGCGGCTTTTTACGATATCTTGGCTCGCGGGCCAAAAGAGTTTTTTTTTAAAAACAGACCAAGGAGTGGAGCTGATTGTTGAACTTGAATAAAAGAGTCTAAAAGCCAAAAAACAGTCTAACAAAATTAAAGATAGGAAATAGACTGAATTGACTTCAGCAGATGTCTTTTGAAGATTAAAGTTTACTTGAAACAACGAAAAAAACATCAGAATTTATAACAAAATTTTACAAACAAAGTCAAGCAAAGCCGTACATGTAAAAGCCGGCGTACATATTATACACGATACTCATCCAAAAGTAAAAAGCACACATTGAAATAAACAGTGAAACATACAAAAACCCAAAAATAATACTGTTTAGTAACACTTTGACAACTAACCTGCAGTTTAAAGTTGATTCCTGGACTTAAAATTTTATTATTAAATGTTGTCAAAAACTAAATCTGATTTTTGCTTATCGAAAATCAAACTTTCTGTGTCAAAACGCACATTTCAACCCTGTTTGTTTCGTAAAACGAACGATAAAATAAAAAATCGCATTAACTCACCTTTTTCATTGCCGTATTGAGTATAAAAACATCAGTAGCACAGAAAGTATAGTCTTCGTTTTAGCTGTTTGTCAGCCATGCTTGAATAAATATTGAAGTAAAGTAACAAACTAGCTGATCTCAAAGCATGTTCGCAACACTGGATTTTCTTAAGGGTTTAATCATGCATCACGCAGAAAAAATAAAAACGTTATTTACCGTTTAGGTCGGTCCGTACTGAAAAATATTTTGTCTCGGTCTCAAACCTCGACAAAGTATTTTTCCAGTACGGACCTCCCATCCGGTAAATAACATATATATATTTTAGATTTCGCTTTAAGCTTGTAGTATTTTCGTATGAAACTTAGCTTAAAATGTAGAAAAAAGGCAGCGATGTTTTTGGTGTTATTTTGAAAATATATGTACTTTTCCGGCTGAGATATCCTGGTATATATTATTTGCATTGCGTGTTAAAAATGCAAACCATCAAACAAACATATCCTTTTCTCGCAGACAATCTTATCAAATATAATATAAGACGAAACAGACTCTGAATATCATCATCTTGTAAACTCAAGATTTGAGTTGTTTAAAGACACAAAATTCTGATGATATTTCAACTTTATTGCAAAGTCATTGTCAAACCAAACTGAATATTTACAAGCTATGCTAGGATCTCTATAAGGTGAGATACCGGAAAGATAGCATAGGCGCATGACATGAAATGCCAAATGCGAAACTATTTACAGAAGCGATTGTTAAGCGTAAGAATTACAGAAAAAGCATCAGTTCCTTCGAGGCTTTAAGACCACTATTAAGTGGTGGCCTTTTAAACTTTATATGGAGCACTTCCAAAAAGAGTAAGATATTGGAGTTTGTGTGTTGGAGTGATTGCAGTATTTTAGTGTTGTTTGCTATAAGTTCATAATTACTGAAAGGCTTGTCAGGGTTGAGGTTTCTCACCTTATAAGATCCTGGAATAGCTTGTAAATATTCAGTTTGGTTTGACAATGACTTTGCAATAAAGTCGAAATACATATCACCAGTATTTTGTGTCTTGTTCATTTAAATAACTCAATCTTAAGTTTACAGGATGATTATATTCGGAGTCTGTTTCGCCTTATATTTGATAAACAAAAATAAGGCTGTCAAGTTCAAAGGCTACATCGGACTTCTGTCACATGATTGAATGCTGGCCTCTGAGTGGTTGGCTTCAAACGCGACATCCAAATTTTCACGTTGGCTTACCACAAAAACCACAAATCTGTCCCGTGAATCCTGTGAAACATGGGGGCAATTTTAAAGTATTTATTTGAATTCCCCTTTATCGCCTGAGCCTGTGTTTAGAAAGTCCATGTCTCCCAACTTCTTGATCATAAAGTGCAAGGTGCACTTTTAGTTATTATGAAACCTCATTAGACGTTGATAACGAGTGTTTACATAGCATACAGCTATTTACTGTTTCTGTATTTTTCCCTGTTGAAAACTTTTTAACAGAATTTCTCAACAAAACACATAGTTTAGCATGTATGCTAAAATATTAAAATAATAAGTTTTTTCGTGCAATAACTCTCACTCGCAATATTTTGAAACGGCAAATTTGGTGACATTGTCGCATTTGTTTCGAATGTAGACCACGAAAGTGAGGTGTCAGCGTAGGCGGCGATAAAGTTGTGATCTTTCCGTTGTTATGCATGTTAACAAATTCATATTTACCAAAAAAAATGTCTACAAAACTAACTTTTTAACGTCGATATAGTAAACAAAAGCGACAAGATGGTTTTAATGCGAAACAACCAACAGGAAATGTGTTACAAATTGCAACGACAAATTCGAAGCAATCAGTTTAGTTGTGAAGTTTTAGAAGCAAGAGGAGCTCCAGTCTTGAATTACACAATAGACAATGTTTACAGCATACGAAACAGTAAAACTTGTGAAACTTTTTACTTTACTCTTTAACTCGATTTAACACGAATCTTTTGCACCGTGTAATGACATAGTCCAGCTTTAGGCAAGTAGTGAAGACCTAGCTTTTACGTCTCCTGACTGAGTACAAGCTGGCAAGCCGAGTGAATGCCTTAGCAGGTGTCTTGTGCAATTATGGTTGTCTTTTGAAAGCAAGTAAATTTGTAGGTAATTTTCCT
Organism: Muricea muricata; assembly: GCA_963855995.1. Lineage (NCBI taxonomy): Eukaryota > Metazoa > Cnidaria > Anthozoa > Malacalcyonacea > Plexauridae > Muricea > Muricea muricata. The sequence continues at coordinate 60,208,111 of OY979716.1, forward strand.
ATACGCCCTCGATGCTGTTCCAGATAAATGATTCCGTCTTCAGAGGTGAAAGTAAGCAATAATCCGTCATCCCTTGCGCGCTCATAGTTTACCGTTCACGCTATTGCAAGGACAACCTTTATTGAATTAGCTGCATTTTCAACGATACTGAATTGTTTTCCTGTTTAACGAACAACAAAATCATCTTGAAAGACATATTTAAAAATCACTCTACTTCGAGTCTAGCTGTCGTTAGAGATACAAATTCCTACAAGAAATCAAATCGGAAGTGATCACATACACACGACCCACGAGCGAGGGGCATTTGATCTGATAAAGAACTCGTTACGAGCATATTTCCATTTTTCCATATCACAGAACGATGTTGTCACGAGTCACAACATGATTTTTCTTGATTGAATTAATGAAATTATTTCCTAGCCTAACTGCTTGGCCAGTCATATTTCGTGACAGCTTTAAAGTAATCAGTGTTTGGTTAAATTACTGTTTGGCATATGTTAAGCACAATTGATTTGTCTTTTTTAAGGTCAAAAATACAGTTTCAAATGAACATGTGATACACCTACCTTACCAACAAAAAATAGATCCTAATTGGCTATATAGAAAATATATCATATACATTATACTTTATACACATACACTTGATTTAAATAATATAATAACATAGACTAATTACTATAACACTTTAACTATGGTCTAGACTATAGCAGGCATATATAGTGGTCATGTCAGCAATCGATGTCAGCAATTTTTTCGCCTTTGTATTTTTTTTACCTTGTTCTTTTTAAAATCAACTCATTGTTTCTCTACTTTGTCATAGTTATTTAGGCGGTACATTCCGCAACAGAAGGTCACTGAAAATTTGTTAAAGTTGTAGTCTTGAAAACTATTTCTATCTCACTATTTGCAATTGTTTTGTCTTTTATATTCTATATCTAATAGCTAAAAATTTCTACGTAAAGCTCAGTGCATTTTGTACGCACAGTGATAAAAAATGTTGAGCCATCACACGACCTACATAGCAACATAATTATATACGTCATTGTCCTACTACATTGTGCATTTAGCATCATACATGGTTGTTTGCACATTTTGCATTCACGACAAAGATAATGAGATTATGATGGCATGATTAACATACGTTTCTTGCTGTGACAGTTGACATAATGACATGTTCAATAAAACCAGTAACCGAATATAATTGCAGTTATTATCATACATTGAACATATTCAACATGTTACAGAAGTTTCGCAAAAGAATGTCTCAATTCAGGGTAGCTATTCAAACAACGAAGGTTTTGTAAGTGGTTCACTGATTTTCTATGTGGTTTTAGTATGATTGTGTCTCCAAACTACAGTATTTCTGATGCGTGCTCAAAGGCAGGAAGATATACCATGCATGTTCAATATGGCAATCACACTATCGAAGATTGTGGAATTACTGAAAATATATACTGCGTCAACTGGCATAAGACGTTACAATGTGATAGGTATGTTATACAACATAAGTAGGGATATCTGAATAAATTAAATACGTTATGTGTTCCCTAGTTTGTTTCATGAGACGCGAGTCTGTCCTCGAGTGCGTCGAAATTGCTGATAAATGAATGGCGCATTTCGTTCCCATTTTTATTTTAAAATGAAGGTTACACAAAATCAAGCGCTCCTTCGACCACGCAGTTTACAATTATATACACATTACATGCTTAATTTCAAATTGGCTAAATATATATACATATTCATGTAGTAAATGTAGCTTTGATGTGCTCTCATTGTGGCTTTTATATTAATACAGCAAATGTGCACATCTTCAACTATACTAAGCATTTTACCGCTCTTTTGCACATTTTGCACGCATATGAAGCCTTATACACAATCGGCTTGTGTCACAGCTTGCAAGTCAAAATTTCGAACTTTTTAGCTCTGTTGATAGAATATCAGAGAGCCGTGGCATCGACAGGCAGTGAGTATACTTTAAAATTTGAAGGTTCGAAATAGCATTTTCCTCAGGATTTGAGAATAGCTTATTTTGGTATATAACTATATATTATTTGACTAAAATAAAATCATGCTTAAGTTGCCTAAATCTAGTCATGTATTTAACAATGAAGTTCCACAATATTTTATGCTTATATTGTGGCTTTTATATTAATACAACAAATGCGCACATCTTCAACCATAATGAGCATTTTGCATTAACTTACTGCTATTTTGCGTGCACTTATGAAGACAATTGGATCGTGCCGCAGCTTGCACATCTAAATGCCTTACTGTTAAGCTCTGTTGATAGAATATCAGAAAGCCGTGGCACTGCAGGCAGTATACTTTAAAATTCAAAGGTTTTATATCATTATTCTCGCTGCTTCTAATATTATAAAATTATAGCTTGAATTAGTTTCGCTAGCCTGCACACAATATGCCACTGCTAATTAAAAGGGCACTCATTTATGCCAATTAATTTCATGTCGATATAGCCATAGAACTTGTTGATTCTAAAAGCTATAAGTTCGAAATAGTCTTTCCTCGGAATTTGAGAATAGCTTATGTTTGTATATATATAGATAACTATATATTATTTGACCAAAGTAACATGATGCTTAAGTTGGCTAAAGCTAATCATATATTTTATGCTCTCATTGTGGCTTTTATATTAATATAACAAATGCGCACATTTTCAACCATAATGAGCATTTTGCATTAATGCGTGCATTTATGAAGCCAATCTAAATAAAATAACATGCTTAAGTTGGCTAAAGCTAGTCATATATATATTTAGTAATGACGTTTGACGATATTTTATGCTTATATATTGTGGTTTTTATATTAATACCACAAATGTGCACATCTTCAACCACAATGAGCATTTTGTATTAATCTACTGCCATTTTGCACATTTTACGTGCATTTATGAAGACAATTGGATAGTACCGCAGCTTGCAAGTCGAAATTTAGAGCTGTTTAGCTCTGTTGATAGAATATCAGAGAGCCGTCATGGCATCGGCAGCAGGATAGTTTACAACTTTAACGTTTTATGATTCTCATTGTTTCTAATATCATAAAACTGGCTCAAATTCGTTTCACTTACAGGTAAACAGTTTACAGAATTACTGTATTCGGATGCTAACGTGGGTGTTTATGCCTATTAAATTGGCGTTGTTTACTATCATTTTGATAGCCACAACTAACACAACTAGCCATAGGTTCTGGATAGTTTTCTCTCGGAGTTTGAGAATGGTTTATTTTGGTGTAACTATATACTATTTGGCCGAAATAACATCTGGTTTATATTCCATGAGGCACAGCATTTAAGCATTTCCTTCTCTTGATAGTCATGCTGATAAGCATTATTTAAATTGGCTAGTGACCCAAAAGTTGTGCATTTTGCATGCATTGTTGGATGTTTTGAGCATTTTGTGCTTAAAATCATAGTGGATTCACATCTGCATGCATTATGGGTGGCATTGCACAGATAAAACACTGAAATTTGAGAGTCCACTTTTTTTGACAGTCCAGAAAAAACCCGACACACGTTAAGTGTTTATATGGGCAATAAAAGACACATTTGATAATGAGAAAACATGATGATCGATATAAAGAACATTTTCTTGAGAATTGTTAAAAAACATGCAAATTTGAACAATCAAATGACAGGCTACATTGCAGGAGTGACCTGCACACCCTGTTGGGACTTCTGAGTCCCACCCATAAAAACGCAAATATTTAGACCGATTTTATACGATTTGTGAAAATGATACTACAGAAACTTACTTTAAAACAATACCAACATATAAAAAAATTCCCATTCCCTCAGTCATTAATTATTTCAAAATTGACAAACAACACTCACCTTGTTTACTCTCTTGCACTCACGAGGTCCGCCATTTTGCATATTCAAATTAACTTTGGCAAAGCACAGCGGTTAGCCAAAATTCTTTTCAAATACTTTATATAAGCGCACCAAAGGCATTTTAAAATTCCCGAGTGTCTTTCAAGGTCCTAACATATCCTATGGGTTGCTTTTTGTTGTGGGACTTCAAAGTCCCACCAGAAAACAAAGGCTTTTAATATTATTAAAACATTGCATTGATATGGATTTTGATTTTCTATGTTTTGATAAATTCTCCCAGTTTCTAGAAGAATATCCAGATTTTTTGTGGGTCAAAGAGAAAAATCTCACTGTTTTCAAAGTTGACAGGTCTGTGATGGTACAGATACCAGCATTATAAAGTTCAAATTAGGCCCAAATTGGTCATGTGCTTACCAAATATGGCAAAAATAAAACACCAGGGAGGGGTGGCTTAGGTTGAGTTCGTATTCCAATTGCAAGTGTGTCGCATTTCATTGGCTTTATAAATAGCAAAATCCTTTCCTTTGCCGAACGAATTTATGGAGTGCTCCCAAACAAGCCAGAGTTGCCGAAACTTATTTGTAGATCGTGCGAAAGACGTGTACACAATTTTGTGGCGTTCAGGAACGCTATTGTTCAAACGCAGTCTGTCTTAACCAAGTTCAAAAGGTGCAACAAAGACTCACTGGTTCAGTGTCACACCCTTCAAAAAGCAAAAAAAAAAACACAAGAATCTCAACCGAATATGCAATTTCGAAGAGCGAGGCAACGTCTTAATTTTATGGAGAAAGAGGTAAGCTACATTTAAAAGTCTGAGTAAGCTATATTTATCAACAAACATTAGATCGACAATAGTGCAGTAAAGCTGTCCATATTGTTGCATTTGTTAACACTTTCAAATTTACATACATAAAACATGAGTCACCGGATCGCATATTTACGGTCATTATAAGTATACCCTTGTTATAAGATATTCAAAATAAAGATATAGCACTGCTTATCGTTTATGAAATATCTAGTGGCAAAATGTACATTTCTCCTTTGTATAAAGTGTTACAATTTAATTTGAATTTGTCAAAACAACAATATAAATAGGCATAGCATAATAAATTACGATTTATTTATTACATATTAACTTATATAATTCCCTTTTTCAGAATGTAAGTGCGACAGAAAATACTGGAATGATTTTGGACACTTCTACAGGTGATACCTTTGGTGATACTTGCCACGTTTGTGTGTATATATATATATATGCAGGTTCTCTAATCTCAACCCGTGGTTTTTATTGTGCTACAAAATCTGACCACTTTGCTTCATATGTTTTCGCACCAAATATCTTTCTGTATCTTTATTAGAAAAGTATGCCCGTTCATCAAACCAAGAAACCCAAGATCAAGTAAACAATCTGCTGACATTGATGCAAAAGGAGTTCTTGGACATTGCAAGAAGGGAAACATATTCAGTCCTAAGACAAAAAAATTAACTCTTTAATGTTCGATCAGTTTTCATGATATTTTGGATGAGATGAAAAATTGCTGTCCAACAGTATTCCAAATTTTGTCCAACATGTTGCAATATGATGCTAGCAGCGAGAAGAACACTGCCTCTTTGGTGTTAATGTATGCAGTACTTATGTTTTGTAGATGTCATGAATTGAGTAGTATTCAGAGAATAAATACAGTATTTCTGGCAGAAGGAAATGCAAATGGAGGTAATTTTTTTGCTCTGTTACCAGTGAGTACATTGCCAAGATTTTGACTATTTGAATACTGGATGGAACAATGTTGCTGGGCCAGCAATATTGTTCATCATTGTTATACATGATTTGGGCTCATCAATATTTTTCAATCATTTTTTGAACAAGTCATAATTTTTGGTTATGTCTTGGATATTTACTGTCTAAGATATATATACACTTATGGAAGCCCTGACCAGGGCAAGTTATTCAACCATTTGCATAACTCTGGTAACTATACTTGAGTATATGATGTCACATGAAACCTAAGAATACTGCAAAAAGATTGTGAACTGTTTTATATATAATTTATCCGGCCAGGAATGCATGTCTTTACATTATGCTTTTCTTTCTTTTGTATAGGACAGACTCCACAAGTATGGAATTTGTTTTGGAAAAACAATGAAGTACAACATACAGAAGGAAATTGGCAAGCATTTCCTGGACAAAGCTGTACAACTTGTAAAGGAAAGAAAAACATTTGTTTTTGTCATAGATAACATTGACTGGATGTTGAAAGTACATGATATGCGATCTGACAAACAAAACACAAGTGTTCATGCTGTTGCCACAAGCATTGTTTTTGATCATGTTGAGTCAAATGAATTGAGTGACAAGACTCCAACAGTTAATCTTAGGAATGTTCAGTTAAGGTTAAATGCACAAGAGAACGTTACCAAGTTTTTCTTGGAAAGATTTTGTGCGACAACTTTGAATACTTACATCCCCTGTCTGCTGTTGCCCCTAATCACACTTCATGTCGGTACCAACATGAAATGGCTAGCCAATCTATAGTTGTCCCACTACCAGTATTAATGAAGGATGAAAAAAGGTATTCAGATATTTATTCAAAAGCTGGTATTTGTGATGCTCCCACCAATCAGGACCACACTCCTCCTGATCTACCAGATAATGCTAGATCTAGACCAGACCAACCATTTTCCCACATACCACTAATTCCTGAACCAAATGACCCACTAAGAAATATTAAAGTTCCATGCTTTGGTGATCAGTTGACCCGAGTGAGACTGGCTGGAGCAAAGGACGTCAGATCAGGAAGCCACACCCCACGTGACAGGTTTGAGCACATTCATCCTGTTAGAATTGTTGACTGGCATACTAAAAGGATCTTTTTAAAGGTATAGTAAATTCAGTACATTTCATTTCATGAGTAAAATCATGTAGTGTTAGTCAAGATTGATTAAAAACAACAACTAGTGCCAAATAAGCCTTCGTGGTAAACATTTTTACAAGTGAAAAATAAATGCAATATTCCATCATGTTAAATTTTTAGGTTATATTCCAAAAGCTTTACAAGAATTCTAGGCATGAGCAAGGAACAGTGAGATATTTTTGTGAAAAGCTTTAAAGAAGAAATGTGACCAAAGATGTTAAACACTATGAAGATTGTGAACAATTTTTTCTTAGTTTAGGTAAATGCTTCACAATTTAAGCATTGACTCATTTTTTTTGGTCTAGAAAGCCAGCACAGCCAACCTACCAAGCACACCCCACCATCCAACATAAAAGAGATGGAAAGAGGAAATCGAGAAATACTGTGAAGATGTTCTAGCAGGGACCGCGGAGCGGGGTGCCTGGCTGGGCTAAAGCCCCACCAATAATTTTTGTTCAATACATATGTTTGCATTAAAGATATAAGAATCGAGGCAAAAACTATATGCCACTTCATGATGATTGTTGAAATTAGAAGTGTTTCCAGGCACCCCAGGGCCCTTGATTTCAAAAGTTTCCCCTCCACTGAGATATCTCGCACCTTCGGTGCTCAATTAGCCCCACCAATAAAAAACCGCTCCGCAGTACCTGTCTAGATGAATTCATTAATCAATTCTTGCTTGATTTGCCAGCTAATGGTGATGCAGATGACTGTCAGAAACTATTCACTATGTCTACTGCAGTATTACTTCATACTATGTGATAAAAGATGCAGTACATGAAGGCAATGGGGATAGGCTTCTAACACTACATAAGCAGTTACTTTTCCATTTTAAGTCAGTGCCAGGGTTCAACTCGTATGCTATTGAAATGCTTGTCATGTTGTACAAAACCTGGTGTTTCTCTCCCCTGCACAATCCCACTAATCTAATGTATCTGGGCATCAACAGCAAACTGGAAAGGCAGAGCTGGGAAAAATTTTGAAATTGATCTCCTTCAAGAGAACAGAAACCGCGATTTTAAGAAGATGATCAAGGTAATGGGTGCCAATAAAACTGATAAAGCCATTGAAATGGCAAGTCGAGCTGTTAGTGGATCAAAGCAAATTGTGGAAAATTTTGACTAAATGGTTTGCAGAGATGGCCACTCCTCATTACACAGTCATGCATCATCCATTAAAGATGAAGGAATAATATACAATGACCTTCGTATTCTGAAACCATTTTCCATCAAACCAAAGCGAAAACATACATCATTTGGGAACATTAGATCAGATCGTGAGGAATCACTTGATAGGAAAAAAAATTGATGAATGGCTTCAAAATCATAAAACAAACTTGGTGTTAGATGCCCCAATGGATGATGAAGATGACATAGATGAACATGAATTTGATGAAGATGACTGATGAATTTGGGTAGTTAAGTTCAATTAAGATGATATATTGTATATACAGTTTGGTGTAAATATTTAAATTTGCCGATTTTTCGTTGGGAATGAATAATAAAAGATTATTGTACAATAATTCTTTTATTTCCCAACGAAAAATAAGCGATGCGAATACAAATAAGAAACACAGTTTTTTAACCTTTTAAAAAAAAATAACGGCACTTTTGAAATTTATGCAAGATGCTGCTGAAAAAATATGCAGGTAGTGTATGGACATGACAGTACGACATTTATTTGTCAAGGACAAAATTTGACCTTGACAAATAAATGTCGTATTTGTCAAATTCAAAATTTGACCTTGACAGATAAGAAATTTATTTTGTCTGTGCCAAAATATGCATAATTATCTATAGGCTCTTAACCAATGAGAATACAGGAATATAGTACAATGAATAATAAAATGTAATGTTAGGTGGTTAATGAAAACTAATTTTGCCGGTATTTGATAAAAATTTTTTTAAAGTGCATATGACACGAAATTTTATATTTTAGAAACATACAATACATTGCGCGGTGATTATTGTGGTGTAATTAATTTTTCAAAAAGATGATGCTCAAGGGACTATTTCAACGTTTTAATACATGACCTTGAGGCCAAAACTGTCCCATGCATGGAAACAAGTTTGCACCAAAATGAAGTCATAATGATGTTAGTGGTTTTAGCCTGAGTTAAACTGAGCCAATGAACATAAAATACATCTCATCAGTGATGTCGTTTTGGTGCAATTTTGTTCCCAGTCATGGGACAGTTTTTTCCTCACGGTCACGTATTAAAACATTCAAATAATTCCCTTGGCATCATGTTTTTTAAAAAATAAATTACTCTAGGATAATCACTGCAGAAAGAAGTCTGTAATTCTAAAATATAAAACTTCGTGTCATGTTAAAGTAGTTTATTCAACTTAACTTATTGCAGCAGATGCTGAATTACAAGTTAATACATAAATTATCAAGAATGACTATATCATTAAAAAATCTATCAAATTACATAAAAGATTAGAAGATATCAATATTTACAAGTTATAAAATTTAAAAATCAATCAGTATTTATGGCATTAGCACACCTAGGTTCGCTTAAATGTCGTAAGTTATGTTCATGGTTTGTCACAACACTATTGTAAGTGAAAAGTTTTTTAAGTGGACCAGACAATTTATTGTCCTTAGGAAATTTTTTGCATATCTCATCTCGTCTTTTAGTCGACATTTGGAGACCAGACTTTTGCAGCAATTCTTCATATGACAATCCAGGGTCAATTATTTTTAAGGCTTGCTTTTGGACTCTCTCAACTTTAGCTTTTAAACAATCCGGGATAGCGGACCAAACAGGGGCGGCGTATTCGAGGATTGGTCTAATTAAGCTGCAATATACTGTTACAAGCTGTTGATATCCAATCCTAACTCTCCGTAATATACGTAGAATATAGAGTCTCTTATTGGCTTTTTGAATCCGCGCTTTGCACAGATATATTGTCGTCGCGATGTATGTAAGTATGTTTGTTAACAACAAAATTTGTACCTCACAATACAGGATGCCCGTGATACAGATTCACAGGCTAAACAAAATGGCAGCTGAAACTATGAGCGTTTTAACCACTGATTTTAACACTAATATATGAAGCGATTGGAGTGCGTTGAGTTATTCGAACGTTTTAGTATGTATGGTGTACAGGAATGGTCAAGAAAAGTGCCATGGTTTAAATTGATGTATTTCAGTCGTTATTTAGCAAAATATTCATGAAAGTTTTTAGTGTTTAGGATTATCTGTTTTAATACTATCCGAGTACAGCACGTGTCTTTATGTATGGTTTTGTTGTTATCATTAAGAATGTTTATGTTATTTGCTTTACATGGACCAAAATTGCATCGCACTTTGTTGACAATTTGTTTATGACTACTATAGAATATGCCTATAAATATGTGGTGCCAAATTTTCATCTTAATATTTTATGTAACATCTGCTATTGTCCTACAGGCAGGCGACAAATAACATATTTTAATAAACATTTGTTACTTTACAATTATAGAACTTGTGTTTGTTTGTGGAATTTTATGCACTCTTGTTGAGTAATATTGGCACATGTACCGTTATCATATATTATCATCATGGAAAAAACTAGAATTATATCTGTGATATTAAATGTAAAAAAATATAATTTTTAATAATACTCATTTTTTGAATTACTAGTTTAATATTTCTTATATTGTTTGCATTGTTTCAGGAATGTTTCGTGTTTCGCCACAGTTTCTAGAATTTAGAACTTATGTCTCATGTATATTCGAGACCCAGTACACCTAATGCATAATTTTTTATCTTGACCACATATTGAAGAAAAAACTCTTAGCGAGTGTAGCAATGCGTAATTTCCTGTTTCCTCTACATGCATCACCGTTTTTGCAACGACCTAAATATACCTAATTGGTATAGACAAATAAGTACTTTACTATTCACTTTTTAGGCTGCAATAACCCTTTTACTTGTACGACATAATTATATAGAATCTAAACAGACAGCTGGGTATAATATCCAGTGTTAGAATAATGCGCATTGTGCAGATACATGTATGAAAAGCGTACCTATTTTTTTGTAATATAATCACAATGTAGGTTCCATGAGAGATCACTTTAGAAATAGACACCAAGTAGCTTCTATGACGATACTCTTTCAATTGTATTCCCATCAACCTGTAATGTATTTTAGAATCGTAATCTATACTGGAGAAAGTTAATTATCATCTTTTTGCATTTCTTCGGATTTAATCGCAAGCCCCTTGTAAGCGCATAGTCATAAATGTCATTGACCAATAAGGCAGTCATACTCAGTGAGCATCTTGGAATACATTCTATAGTTGTTAAATCATCCACAAATTTGACTCTTTCCAATCACGAAGTAGACTATTTACCAGGACCGCAAATAGGATTGGGCCCAATTTGGTCCTTGGGGTATACCTCCATTAAGATACCCAAACGAGGGGATTTTATCACGGATGCGGACACATTGCTTCCTTCTTGTCATGAAGGCTAGATCATTCAAGGCTAGATCAAAACCTTTACTAAAGTCAGCGAAAAATGCACGAGCCGAAGAGCCACCTCGGTCAAGTGTCTCCAAAACATTATGTACTAAAAAGACTAATGCTTGAGTTGTGGAACGACCTTTCATCGCAAATTGATATGGGTCAATCTGGTCGCCAATATCGGCCGGTAAGGGTTCCAAAGTGAAACCTTACATTATTTTGGCTATTTGCATTGTCAAAGATATTGGTCGAAGATCGTCCTCAATTGACTTGGGCGGCATACACTTTGGTATTGGGAAGACAATTGATGACTTCAGCAATTCAGGAATTTTTTCTTGTCTCAAGTGCTATTATAAATGTCAGAGACCACAGGGATAATTCGAAAGCAAAGTCTCGAAGTATCCCATTAGGAATTTCATCAGGGCCAACTGATTTATGACATTTTACTTCCTTCAAGGCATGATACGCTTGATACAGGTCAACGAGCATATCAGGCCGACATTCGGCTTGAAAGCATGGGTCGTCTTCAAGGGGTTGAAAACCTGATGATAAATTAATGAAAAAACTATCAATGTTCTCGACTAGTTCCTTCATTGAACCAATTGCTTCACCCATTAGTTGTTCACATCATTCTGTTTTGCTAGAACCATAGCCAAGTTTTTTAATTTCTTTCGACCATTTAGATATATCAGGGTCTTTCATATTATATACTTTATTTTTGTAATAGGACTCTTTACACGTTCTTATCTCCACTTAGACGTTGTTATGCCAAAATTTAAAAGAGTGGGAATACTTCCCGAACCTGGCAAGAGATGATTGTCTCTTTGATATAAATTGTTTTAACTTGTTCGACTCATAAGGTTTATCGTAGACGCTAATTTTTTGCTTTTTCAAAGGGAAATATAAATTAATAGTGTCCATTGTTAGTTCGTAGAAGGTGTCAAATTTGTCTTGGCAATCATCCTCATTAAAAACCCCACTCCATGGATCTTTGCATATCCATCTACCAAACGCTCGTACATTACTGTCCTTCATGTCCCTCTTAAGCACATGTCTTTCACAGATTACAGGGTTTGGGGCACTTGGGTTAAACATGATCGAAAAATGATCGCTACTACCAATATTTGAAAGTTGTACTGGTTCTTCAAACAGCTTAGGTTTATTTATGAGGCATATGCACTTTAACACAAAAAATGCCTAGAATTAGTTTCACATGGTTGTGACATTGGCTTTGGTCATTCTGCTGTCACACTGACCTTTAGTTTCATAGTAATATTATCATGATCCAAAAGTTAGACATGCTTTGACATCATTCAACTTTATGGTCACTACCACACATTCAAAATTAATATCAAAGCGGCTAATTACCAACTAATGCAGACAATTATAAATATGGCATTTGTACACTTTTAGGATTATTTGAATTTGTGAGCCCTGAATCCTATGGGTCAGTGCAAAGTATCACTGCTCCAATGAAATGGGTTGTTCTGGAAAAGAACCATATCCCTCTCAAAAAGGAGTGGTTGGAATATGCATTTTTTTCTGAAATGACCCTCATGATTATATATATATATATACTTCTAATTTTTTTAATAAATGTTGTTTTTCACACTGTACATTCTGAACAGTTAACAATATATTTTACAATTACTACAGCAATCATGAGAGGCAACTTTTGTGATTGTTATGAAAATTCAGACAATGAAGAAGAAAGTTTCTAAGACTCTCATCTATAAGTTTGCAGTACTCACGAACATCGTCACTAATCCCTTGTTGATGTAAAGCAATGTCATGGTTGTTGTAATACAGAACAGCTGTTGCCTGTTTGCCATAACGACCAGCTCGTTCTGTCTCCTGAAAATACTGTGATGGAATGTGGAGGCCCAACATGAATTACATGTCTTAATACCTGGTATATCAATGCCCATGCCCAATGCAACAGTTGCAAATATAAGTCTCAACTTTGAAGAGGGTGAAGAGAGCTCTGAAAGAATTTGATGTTTCATTGCAATTGTTTGTGGTGAGTGGTACTGGGCAAACAGCCTATTTTCAGGAATTGGTTCAGCATTTTCAGGACAATATTGTTCATAACCCAAATGCTTGCTAAGATATTTGAAGGCAAACCCACACCACTTCAACTGCAAATACATAATAGTGAGGGGATAATCCAATTTCTTCTTCAATTCAGTAGACATGCTATGCAAAAATTCCTCAAAGAACTCAAGATCCCTACTCCTACGGTAGATCTTTTCATAAAATATACTGGGCCAGTCAGAGTTTTGCAATGATTTCCACTGGATTTCTTAAATTCAACGATTCTTTAATAGCCACAATATCAGTCTTGCTAGCAGTAGCTGTGAGGGCAAAAACAGGACTTGCAGGAAATGTAGCACACAGCATTGTCAAATTTGATTAGTCTTTTCTGAAGTCAGATCCCCTATAAAACCAGGTAGCAAAGGCCATTTATACTGTACAGCCTGAAAATAGGCTATACATTTGCAATCTTATATATAATCCAGTAGTGAGTGGATATAAATGGCATGTAATAGGATTCCAACTTAATATTTTTTATGATAGGATAATACTATAGACAGCTGACTATAGCGCTAGTGAGTTTTATAGACAGTTTCTAAATGTTACATAAATTTGGTAACTTACCATTCTAAAATGCAATGAGCTTCGTCAACAATAATTGCTTGAACAGACTCCTGGTAAGGCTTACTCTGTAAAAGTTCAATCCGTTCTTTGCAGGACAAAAATGACTCGGGATGCAAGTAAATGATGTCGTACTTTGGCATCTTTAAGTAATGACTGATTGCCACTAAAATCCAACTGTAAACTGTCGGTATCTTTACTTCTCTTAGCATTTAATACACCAGCCTTTATAGTTCCTTCACTGCAAAAAATCCTTGCGTAAAACTTAAAAGAAATGCGTTTACAGTAAGACCTAATATTTGAGTAACTTTACCGGTAATGTTTGAGTAAAAATACTCAAAATTTGCGTAAACCGCAATGTGTTCACACTGACACCTAACACATGCGTAGAAAAAATACTTAACGCGAGTAAAACGTATGTTTTACGCAATCTATTTGAGTAATCTTGTACTCAAATACATTGCGTAAAACAAACACTTTACGCAGTCCAGCAAGTAAAATTTTAGTACGCTTTGGGGAAGACCAAAAACAATTCACAGGGCACAACTATATCATAAAAAGAATATATTACAAGCATGAGAAGGTTTTATGTAGTAAACTATATACAATTAATGAAGCGTTCATTTATCTTCAACTTTGGCATTTCTATTGCTGTCCAATGAGTTGACAAAAGTTATTACAGACGTCGGAAGTTTCTGTCCATTTGGAATTTGGAAGAAACACTTCTGTAAATATGTAAAAACATTGTTTAAGGAAGCTGGGTATTCATACATGAAAACGTAATACGTAGAAAACAGTGCCATTGTTGCATCCACCATTCCTCCTTCCACTTCAAATAAGACCTGTTGGTCGGCCACAATGCTTAAAGTTAGAATTCCTTCCAAGCCACCTTTCACAACAATATCAGGAAACAGTGACTTGAGTGTTGACACAAAAGTATCCACGTCCTGATCCTCCAAAATAATAGATACAGTTAAAAATCTGTAAACAATACCTACTATAAAATATAGCTATAAAATTCATTCAGGGATGGAATTTGTGGTAGTGCAAAGGTAAACGCAACATAGATTCACAAAATATTTTTAGATAAACTATATAGCTGCAGCACATATACATCAAAGCAGATTAGTTTTGATAATTTATGAAACACATTAGCAAACTCTTACTGAGATAAAACAAACAAACTCTTCTTGGTTACATTTGTTTCTTTTCTGTGGTAATAGAAAGGGTAATAGAAAGGGCAATAGTGCCAGGGTGACTTTGGCAAGTTGATCTATAAAATACACATAAAGCAAAATACATACACGAGTATTTGTATATATGCATGTACCTTAAATATAAACTTATTTATAAGGTTGTATATATATGTTATGGTAATTGAGGTGAGATGATATAAGTTTTACTGCTTGAGGGATGATATCATAAATGTCACAAGCGAGCACAGCGAATGAGAGACATTTATGATATCGTTCTGAAAGTGATAAACCTGATATCACCTCGCCCCCGGTTATGACAGTTCACCTGTTTATTACATACTTTCCTATACCTTGTTCAAAATCACGCACTAAGCGAGGCGACTTACTTTCAGAAGGTTTATCAACTCCTTCGCTTGTTTCCAGCAAGTCAAGATACTTTTTCATCTCATTTTTGCACGCATATAATGTCAGCTGCAACTTTTCTTATGTTGTGCATAAATGACTCTGCAACACCAGATGTTACCATCAGCAGACCTTCAAATTCAGCAATGATCTAAATCAAGAGAAGAAAATAAATACAACATTGTTGATGCCTGCTTAGACCATCGTAGCATACATCTAATTGTAACATTTGCAATTATTTACAAACTTCACTTCACCAGCTAAACTTATAAATATTGTTAACCTCTGAGAAACAAAACAGTGCTGGGTATTCATCCTTTATATCTTTAATGGGCCTTTTCCCATTCACCATCTTTCTCCGATCAGCAAATGTTTCCAACATTTGCCTTGCAGTTTTCCCCTTGTCTGGCAACCGTTTCAGGCATTCAGCGTTCAGGAACTGTTTGAGAAGATTCATTGTTGTTTCATCTTCACCTTCTGGAAAATGTGGTTCCCAGTTTAAATCTCCTCTTTTGACTTTTTTTGGCAAGGTTATTGGTGTTGTACCACCTGTACCAGCAGCTGGCCGTTTCAATTTTTGGGCCTTTACTTCTGGATTTCTGTCAGCCTTTCATTCCTGAATTTCTTGTACAACTGTGCAACCCAGGAATCCTGAAAAATACATAGCCAAACGCAGTTTACATTACTGCATGTGTATATTGCCAGCCAGTTAGCATAATTGCCTAACTTACAAAAAAATACATAGCCAAACACAGTTTACATTACTGCATGTGTATATCGCCAGCCAGTTAGCACAATTGCCTAACTTATTTTCAGGCAAATATTTTAAATCAGTCTCACTGTGATTATCACCTGCATGCCTTCAGTCATCAAATCCTGCCTTATTCAACATGCACTACATGAGATTTTCATGATATGCTAAATTATCAAGGTTGAGGCAACAGTTATCTCTTCCCAAGGCTTAATTTCATAATTTTGCGTACCACGAAAACCTCATCCAGTAATTATATATTATAAGCAGAAATACCACAATAATCTAAATTGTAGGTTCAAAATGCAGATACCTGAGTAATCTGTTAGCAAATAACAGAGTTGTCTGCAGGTTGCTAGCCTGTTAGTGCCATAGCCAGAGAGGGCCCCGGGAGCCTTACCCCCCCCCCTTTGGGAGGTTGCTGCCCCTCCCCCCAAGAAAATTGTAAATCCAATGCTAAATTTAATACCAAACAAGATGCTCTATGAAGCGTGACTCGTTGGGGCTTATGGCTGCAGTGACACATTGGCTTTATCAACCGTAGAACCGGGGGTAAGGTCATGTTTTTTACCAGTTAGATTGTTGCCCCCCCCCCCCCCCCATCGCTGTATTGGCGGTTTGCATGCATGTCAAGTTTGCATATGACGCAGTAATTGCTCATTATATCAGATGTTTGATTTGCAAATTTGGGTTATGTGCTTATGTTTTGTGTACGAAGGCACCGTTCTTGGTGTGTTCGTGCGCAAAACAAGGAAAAATAGGTACACGACCATAGAAATAATAGATATCTATTATTTCTATGTACACGACGCGTACATGCATCTGCATATGTAAAATAATCACTGATCAAATAATCACAAAAAGTTATCAATCATTGTAACAGTAGAAAATGTTGAAAGGGTCAAATGAATGACCACTGATAAAAAATTATTCATTCATTATGTGGCAGTTTTGTTTCTCGAATTTTCTTTTTTACTATATATTTGCATGCCACACAGTCATGAAATACTGTATGAATAAATTCTATTGGCTAAGCGGTTAAGGTAAGGAACTGGACTATTCATTTCATGCCTGCAGTGGTCTAACATAACAATAACCTTTTTTAAAAGAGTTCAAAGGATTAAATTGAAATATCAGGGAATCAACATTGATCAAGGGAGTTAATATTATGCCAACATTGTTGTTGGCCAGCTCCGCAGCAAACTCTTTGGCCAAAGTACAGTAATGTCTGTAGTAAAAGTGTATTATGAATTTAAAGTTCTTGGACACTGTAGGAAAAGGTATTACCGAAATCAGTAGAGTGTCTTTTCCGGAAGTGAAAAAGACAGTTAGTAGAGCGGAAAAACGTTCAAGTTTTATGACGTCACAGTGAAGAAATGTAGCATGGCTTGTTTATGTTGTGGATATGAATTTAATTCTGAAGATATTTTACGGGAAAAACAATAAAAAGTGTCAAATCTTGAAACTCTTGAGCTTTCGTAGTATCAATATAAACATTTTGACATTTATTGTTTTTCCTGTAAAATATCTTCCCTCTATCCCTCACTGTGACATCATAAAACCTGAATGTTTTTCCGCTTTACTGTCTTTTTCACTTTCGGAAAAGACGCTTTACTGATTTCGGTAATAAACCACTGTAACAACCCATATGCAAATTTGGAGTTGCCTGTGGACGAAGCTAATCTAGACTGGAGTACATTAAATTTATATGATTGTCTAGTTGAGGCTACAGACAGGAAGTAACGCAATTCTTAAGACGATTTCATTGGTGAAAATTTTTGTCACATGTTTTGATAACGTTTTGCCATGAGTATATATTTTCTTGTTGGCATGTGGTCGACCTCTTTGACACCTAACAGGTTTGCAAAGTTGTTGCATTGTATGTTGCTATATTTCGAAGAATACAGTTATGTCATAAAAAAAAGCACTTTGGAGACAAAGAAAAAGACACAATTAGCTTTTGCTAGCAAAGTGGCTAAGAGTCAAGATGCGTCTTCAGCGAGTAAGGCAGTTGAAAAACATGTGCCATATTCAAGTGCTTCGACCAGTTCCTTTCCACCCACTTACTTTCGTTGGTGACAGTGGGAAACAAAATGAATCTGGGCTTATTGCTCATGTGCACAAACTATCCCCTGTGAAAAGAAATAGAAAAAATAGAATGGACTACTCCACGCTGATGCTGCAGCCCAAAACTGATACTATTGAAGCCCTTTTGTGTTCCAAAAACAAGTGCCCACCTACTGGTCGATAGTGCAAATAGTCATACACCCTTGAAAATACAACGCTTCACAAAATCATCGGATGGCAAGAAACTCATAATCAATGAGATGACCAGAGTTGGTATTGCCAACCAAGGGGAGTATACATTTCAGTACAAGGAGCTCGGCTTCAAGACTTCATCCGTTAGACAAATTTTGAAATCTCGCAACCAATGGGACACAGTTTCTCTTTGAGCAAAGGCTATCCATGTTAGAGACATCACTGAGGTAGGCACAAAAAAGTTGAAGTTGAGGCAAGCCACTTTCTGTGATAGCACGGGATCCATTGCTGTAGATGTCTGGGAGGAACATGCATCTTCAATAGAAAACGGAACAGTGTATTTGCTTGGTGACCTACATGTACGCATTTGGGCTGGGGTAAAGAAAGTCAGTACAACCGTGGACACAACTGTGAAAGCAATTGTTGATGAAACCCTTGAACAAATTCCAGTTATGGAAGAAAAAATCCAGACTGATAACTTTAAAACAATAAATGTACCGAACATTGCCTTTGTGCAAAAAGTAGAGAAATCAATTGCTTGCAAGAGTTGTTCCCCAAGGGTTCTCCAGTCTACCGATGCAAAGATCGTCCATTGTGACAGATGTGGGGCTACGCTGAGGATTTCTGACTGCCGACCTCAATTGTGTGCAAAAGTTGTAGTGGAGATACCTGAAGGTGAGCAGATCAGCTTGACCATTTTCCAAAATGTCTTGCAAAGTGTGATCAAAGGTGACTTTGATAATGAAGGAGTCGCAGAGGCTCTGCTGGGGTTTGAAGAGTTAAAGATAAAATTTAACACGAGTACATTTGTTGTCATTGAATTGTCGTTCTAACTGATTCTAACATTCGACATTCAATTGTTAAAGTTGTATTGGCATTGTTGTTACTGCAGAATTGTTCTAACTGATTCTGATTTTTGAAACTCAATTGTTAAAGACAGGTTACAGTCGCTTCTGCGCATCAAATCTACTAATAACAAATGGTGGACCACATTGTCCAAATTTTGCATTTTTAAAAACGCTGGTTTATATTTCATTACGAGCTTAGCAAGCCCAAAAAGTGTCAGATATTCAGTTACTTCAATCAAATTTTACAAATATAGCCGCTCAAAATGTAAACAAAGCGTTTGTGTACATTAGCGACTGTAACCTGCCTTTAAAGACGTAAAGTTGTTGACATATTATTGTTAGCAAACACTATTTGTTTAGGTCCTATTACTGATGTTGGGGGCATAAATATGTTTTGGCCTGGCTTATAACAATGAGTTGTGAAAAGGGGCCAAAACGTATTTATGCCCAAGGAATCGACTTTATTATTATTAAATTAAATTTTAGAGGGCAATCACAGGCTAAAAGATAGACAAATATGCAGTAGTTTTTAAAATTTACAAAGCAGTATAGATTGTTACAGAAATCAGATTTTGTATGCTAAAAACCCTAGGTAGCCCACTAATTGATGGTATATTTTTGGTTCAAAAAATGTGCATTTATTCTTGTGTTACTCTGTCTACAACTTTATTGATGCGCACGGTCCAGTTCAATGTGCGGTCAGCTTGTGATGCATCAATGTGTACATCATGTAAATATTTATATGAATAGGTAAATACCTAAATTACGATTGGTACTAAATTGCCAGCCACTTTTTTTGGTGAAAACAACAAGAAAATCAGGTAAAATTCTCAAAGTTTTTCAACATTTTGTTGAATTTTTCGCTGTCACTATGCGTGGTCCAGGTCGCCTGACATAATTTCAAACAGTTTTCCCGTTTAACTGACGACGACAAGATTTCATTTTCTTTCGAAATTTTTTTGGGCTACTGTGGAATAAATACACCATCAATTAGTGGGCTACCTAGGCTAAAAACAAGCAAACAACGATCAAGCAACAATCGACCAACTTGCATTAATTTCGCCGTATACACTGTACTTGCAGATGTATAGTATACGTGCCCAAACAAAATTTTGCTGTTTTTTTCATAGCAATTCTTTCAAGAATGGATTTCAAATGATATAATAATTGAAAATAGATGCATTTCCTCCTTTTGTCATTATTGTGCATGTAAGGTACAAAAATAACTTAATTGCCCAAAGCTTCCTAGTAGCATAATATAACATTAATGCAAAAACAATTGCGGGTGAGTGTAAACAAATTGAAATACAGGTATTTTAGTACTAAAATGTATTTTAGCTTGCAAAATAAGTCAGGATGCCCTCTAAAATTTGGTACATTTTTGGTTTGATTCCACAATTGATGTACAAAGTCTCCGATTTTCTAGTGTACTATCTCAGATGCAGAAAAGAGGCAAAGGCTAATTTGAACATGCTAATTTGTTTGGGTTTTTATGGAAGTGTTTTTGGGTTCCAGTTGACATTAATTAGTTCATATTTTTGGAAAGATATAATAAAAGAGAGTTAATCATATTTATGATGAAGAGTGTTAGCTTTTTATATATTCAAGAAACATTCACAAAAAATTGTTAGCCGAGGGAGCGAGCTGTATCAGCGGGGGACGAATGTAAAGTTGACTGTCTGAAAATATAGCTGGATATATATTCCTGATAATAATAACAACCTAAGAAAATGAAGGTTAAAAAATGAAGAAATAGCTTGATCCATTTAGCAAAAATCCTTTTAAGCCAGGATTATAAACAGAATCAAGAAACCTATATTGCCTACAGGGTCTCTCTAAAGAACGGAAACGACCGAAACCGGAAATGACCGCCTAATTTCCTGCATAAAATTGGCAAAAATTTGAATTTATGCGTAAAATTGGGCGGTCATTTTCGGTTTTGTTCTTTACAGGGACCCCTTGCCCACGTGAAGGGCGACAAACTTGGGAGGGAGGGACGATGTTTGACGAACAATATATTTATGCAAAACATTACGAAGCAAAGGCACTTTGCCTTTGGAAAAGGTCTCAAAATGCATTTTTCCAGCGATGTTCAAATGTCTAATTTCACAATTTTCTACCTGCAGCGCTTTCGATCTTAAAATTTTATTCTTCTTTAGACCAGATTCAAATACTTAGAAGATGAGTCTTAAGAGCAAAGATTTGTCCTTTCCCTTTAATTTTGCCACTTCCCATTACTTTTCTTTGTTAGAATATCAAAATTTTGTAAGAATTGTTTCATGAATTGAAATGTATGTTTTGCAAGATTTTAATTTGTGGTGGTGCAGTAAAAATGCGCATACAAACCTGCCATTCGTATTTATCAAGCAAGTTTATCACTTTAAGTTTTTAAATTAATCCAGCGTAAGCGTTGTCTGCACATTCACAGGCGGTCCATGAAGTGAGCGTACACTTTCAGGGTGGAACACGAATAGTGGGCACAAGTGCAAGTTTCTGTAGCAACCGGAATCATTTCTGGTCGCTTTTCATTTCCAACATTTTTTAACAGCTGGGGTAAGTTGTTCTAAGCCGGTTTAGCTCAAATGGTAGATAAGTCAAACTTGAATCACACTGCCGTTTATCTTGTAAACGACTGAACTTCAGTTTTAAACACTAAACATGTTGTTATATACATTAGTGCTCATTTAATGTTGAAATATTTCAATTACCACTGTTTAAGCTAAACGGGCATCGAATAACCGGGGCCCCTGGTGACCTACAACGAATTTTTTTCCCGAAAAAATGACATGTTCAGCCAAAACCTGCAATTGCTACTCATATAAACCTCCCTAAACCTCCAGGTCCAGGCAGTTGCGATTGGTACAAAAAAAAACTCTTTTGCCTTCATTCCTTTTTTTACCTTTTAACATGTCTGATGTCTCTTTTAGTACTTACTAGCTTTAGTTCAACATACTTGCTTGCAAGAAGAAGTACTTAGCAATCATATCAGACTTGTCTGAGGTAAATAAAAAGAAGTTACAAGTGTACCGAAAATGGGTGGATGTTTCAAATATTGTATATTGTAACAGAAAAATAAACTACTTTCGAATGCCCTATTGCATGGCTACTGCATGAACAACTGTACACAATTTGCTTACACTTTTTATTACCATTACAGCTTATATATAGATTTCCATGTGAGCAATTTATCAGATTATATTAACGTCTAGAAATTCGAAGTTAATTATAACGAGAATATTTACAATGTTCCAAAAGTTATCAAGTCAATAGGTAATTGGTTTGTATCACAGAAAGATGTAGTACCCTTCCTCTATGTTTTGATAAAAATTTCTAAATGTTTCTTTGACATTATTTGTTCGTACAGTTATCTAAACTTTACTTATCATATCTTTAGAACATACACATGAATGATCGGCATGTTTGATTTGGAATGCTTCCATTTAAGGGTATTGGTAGACAAAGTCTTGCGTGGTGACTGGGCAACTGACCTGGTAAATACGCAGCATAACATCTATATGAGGAACGAGGTTCAAAGTACTTGGCAGAATTTCTATTACCTCGACAATATTACCTTTCGATTAGCGATGTTCTATTTTTACTGAACAGCAGATGGGTAGATAGCCACTGTTCGATAGCTCTCGGTGTATTCCTGAAGGAAATGTGCTGTAATGATCTGGGTAGATAGCCACTGTTCGATAGCTCTCAATGTATTCCTGAAGGAAATGTGCTGTAATGCTGCACTCAGCGTCTGAGTAAAGTGTCCCTGGTTTGCAATTAAATACCTTCAGGATCACAACGTTGTAAACTGTACAGTTGCATTGTTGAAGCTCGTCATTGCTGCAAGAACACTCCGGTGTGGCGGTCTGAGATTGTTCCGTGCTGAAATTGTTCTACACATGCGCATTGACAGCATGCGCCTGCGTTGGTGTCTGCGGTAAATGAAGCGTGCTGAAATTGCTCACGAGGAATTCATGATTGTAAATACTGAAGTATTTGCGAATAAACTGCTGCGAAGAAGTATTAGGAACGACAAAACGTGAACATTTCGTGAATATTTCGATTTCTTTTGCGGAAAAGACTGGATTGAAGGCGTCTGTGGCACCAAGAAACCGTATTCAATAAAGGTAAGGGTTCCTTTTGAAGGTCTGAATTCGATTAAATAATGCAATTTATAGGTTTCCAATTTTGCAAATCACGTGTATATACTTTACGTTTTAACATACACAGAACATGTTTGATTTGGTATTTGCTGTGATTCTCATCAGGTTTTGATACTAAGTGAATATTGAATTGTTAGTTTTATATATTGCTAACCAAATGTTTACCAATGGCAATGCTGTAGGCAAATTGGCTGCCATCCGATTCAGATATTTCATGATTAAATACACGAACATACCATCTCCCCTTCATAAATTATGATTTTAGTGTATGTTCAGGTTTTTACTAATATTATGTATTATCTTTGTAGAAAAGAACCCAACATGGTTATAAAAACTGTCAATGATCCATGCCTTGAGTCTCAGTTTAAGGAAACTCAAGATCCCACAGAAGATGAAGATGCTCAACTTCAGCATCCCACAAGGGAAGAAAGAATGTTGAAATACAGAAATCAGTGCAAGAATCTTGTGGAATGTCTCTCAACAAATGTGTGCCCACAAGGTTTATCAAAAAATGAAATACGAAATATCAAAAACCAAGCAAAAACACATCAGTGGGATTCCAGAAGTAAGAAATCATTTAATTCATTTTATTTATTTTTAGCTAAGTTAAACCAAACATTTAAGTATTTAAACTGCCAACGAATGGCTGTGGTTGTTATCAGTCTTCTAATAGAAATGTGATAATTTTCATACACATACTGTACAGTGCAGCAACTAACCTGTTATAGGCGCATACTCTTAGGAAAAGAACTGATATATATTGGAACAAAAAAGGATTTGAGCAAGAAGGTTGTCACTGAAATTTTTGAAATGTCTGAAATCCTTAATCAATACCATTCTAAACCAATGGGAGGACACAGCGGTATTAATAATACTCTTGCAAAGATCTCCCAATATTATATATGGAGTGGAATGAAAGAAGATGTTGTTGAATATGTAAGTTAACTCAGAAATCACTTTCTTTGTGTATGGGATCTGAACATGTGTACCTTAATCTATGAATTTTGTTTATAGTGTAAGACCTGTGATCGCTGCCAAAGGTATGAGAAGCTTAAAACCCAAGCTCCAGTGCTAGAATCAATAACTGTGAACAAGGCTTTGGAATTAGTTGGAATGGACCTTATTGGTAGGCTTTGAAGTTTTCACTGACAGATATGTAATGCTGGTTGCTCAACAGTATTTCAAAGACAGTAAACTGTGTCCAAAGGACAATAGTTAATCCTGCTACATTTTTTGTTTTAGATCCTGTTTATTTTTTTTTTCAATCTGTGCAATATATCATCAGCTGAGGGTTAACAAGGTTTATCTGTGTTTTGAGTATTTGGGAGAAGATTGCTTTCATATAATGTCTATCAAATAATTAACAAAAAAATGTCTGTCAAATAATTACCAATAATACTATAACAGCAATTTTCATAAAATTGTGACAGTTTTGTTTGAACTTCTATAAATTAGAAAGTTTAGATCTGTTCCCTACCCAAAACTATACAAAATGCAGACAGACCATGTTAACCCTCAGCTGACAATATGACAATATAAGCCAGACTCAAGAGGTTAATTAATATGTCTTTCTTGTAATTTAGGACCTTTACCAACTACGAATTGTGGATACAAGTACGTACTAACATTCACCGACTACTACACAAAGTTTGTTGACTTCTTCCCATTGAAAGAGAAGACAGCTGTGGGAGTGGCACGCAACATAAACATAAAAACCTTTGTATGCAGGTACTATAAACCTTACAAGTTATGTTGTGTGGTTTCTGATGAGATTGTGTAAATAGACTACAGAGGTGCTCATGTCACACAGTTTTCTGTTAAAACAAAGTTAACCAAGATTAATTTTTTCTTACACTGGAACAACATATTAAGCACTTCAAAGGTCTATTTGAGGGTTGGATTGAAATTGTAATTTCCCACAATTACAACTTCCTTAATGAAATATACAGTCTACTATTAATATTTATGGAAATATCTAGTTTACTGCTGACAGCTACTGTTAAAAGTGTATGGAATTGCTAGCTAATTTGCTATATTATTTGCAATATTATTTGCAATTTTTATATGTTTTATCACAACAATTTATAAGTTTTGATCATGAGATTTACTGTGATTTTGTCAATCTATTATGAATAGCGCTTTACTTACAGTTGATGTGTTGATATTTAAAAAAAAATTGTTAGATGGGGTGCTCCAAGTAGACTTCTGTCTGATCAAGGGCGTGAATTTGTTGCCAAGGTAAATTGCTATTTTGTTTTGTAAATTTGTTCATTGTAACCAACTGCCTTGCAGAATACTGTACACTAGGTTTTCAGTTTTTGATTTCATTGCTATTTTGCCAAGTACAAAAGAAATTAGTAAATGAAACCAGTTACCATTTAGAAAGATTGCAAAGCTATTGAGCTAATTCATTACAGAATTTTTGTTTTCATCAAATATCATAAATTTTCTGTCATGGTCAGTTGAATATGTATTTGATTTCATTTTCATTGACAACAGGTAAACACAGAGGTTTGCCAACAGTTTGGCATAAGTCGTTCAGTAACTAGTGCTTACCATCCCCAAACGAACGGCTTAGATGAGCGGGCAAATCAAACACTGAAGATGCGTCTTGCAAAATTGGTGAATGAGCATCAGAACAATTGGGATGACTTTCTGGAAGACATCGCATTCTCGATACGGACACAAAAGCAGGGGTCAACTAAGTTCACTCCATTTTTCCTGATGTTTGGTCGGCATCCGAGAACACCATATGAGGTAACATTACATTACTTTTGCTTATTTTGCTGCAGATACAGGTATCAAATAGCGTTTTTGGTCAAGTAACTTATCTGTTAGTGCTATTACTGTATTTACAGATGGAAAAGGTTTCAAATAGTGATAACGATTATGATGAGAGTTTTGAGTTGGAAACTCCTTCCCTTGAAAGATTAGAAGAGATGGTGTCTGAGAGAGCAGAAATGATGGACAATATTGACAAACAGGTAATATTCTACCGTGGTGAACTTCATACACCATCAGAAAAACGTACAAATTTTTGCTCTATAGTCTCAGGTTTGCCTATCATTACATGTGTAAAGTTGAGCTTCTTTTTATAATAAAGGTTCAGGTTAATGTGAAAAAAGCTCAGGACAAGCAGAAGAAAGATTTTGCCAAAAAAAAGGCGAAAGGAGTCAAGGTTTTCGAGCATTCTGTTGGTGACCTTGTTCTTCGTAAGGTCATGAAAAATATCAGTTGAAAAGGGGGAAAACTAGATGCATTATGGACTGGTCCATACAGGTGTGTAGTATTTTGAGGTGATAGTAATTGTAAGTTGAGCAGCCAGCTTTTTAAAAATTATTATAATGGTCAAAAGTTCTGACAAAAAGCCAAATGCAACCTGGAAGGTGAACTAGGTCTTCTGTTGCAATGCAACTTCCTGCAACTACTTTTACCCTATTTTAAGTTATTTATTTTGTACTTTACAGGATTGTTGCCATAGATAGTCATCAACGTGTGACTTTATCGAAAGTAGATGGTGATGTTCTTAAGGTGAAAGTGCCTTATGAACAATTAAAACCTCATATGTCAAGTGTTATCCACAAGAATGTACCACAAGGTGTAAAAGCTGAAGTTGGCGAGGAAGCTGGAGTTGGCAAGGAAGCTGAAATTGCAGATAAAGCTAAAGTTGGTGTGAAAGCTGAAGTTGGTGTGTCTGAAGTTGATGTGAAAGCTGAGGACAAGAGCAGAAATTGTTTTCGTTTCAGAACATAAAAAAAGGGCAAAGAAAAGGCCAATTGGGCCATTACCTGTTGAGCCAGCCGTCCTTGCGAACAACACTTCTGAACTTTTGCCACTTATTAAGAGTGGAGAGTGGCTGACAGATGAGCATATAGATCATGCTCAGGCTATCTTAGCAAAGCATTTTCCATACATTGGAGGACTGCAGGCAGTTTGGGTATTTATTTCAGAAGGCTGTCAATCCTTGGGCACTCCTAAAGAAGAATTCATCCAAATAATAAATGTCACTGGAAATCATTGGATCACAGTCAGCAACATTGGAAATCCTAAAGACACAATCACTATTTATGATTCATTGTATGGTGATATAAATCCTTCTTATAAAGCGAAGTTCCTGAGGCAAATAGCTTACATGGTAATGGCAACATCAAGTCAAATCACACTTCAATGGGCTGATACACAGAAGCAAAAAGGAACTTCTGATTGTGGATTGTTTGCAATAGCAGCTGCAACCAGCTTGTGCTATGGTATTTCACCTCAATACTGCACCTGGGAACAGGAGAAGATGCGTGAACATTTGTCAGAATGTTTTGAAAGAGGAGATCTTGTACTTTTCCCTCAGTTGCCAGCAGCTCAAGGCACAAATGGTACACTCGAGTGGAAGAAGTTGAAGTGTTTTGCCACTGCAGACAACCTTATGCTGATAACACATTTATGGCTCAATGTGACAGTTGCTCAAATTGGTTTCATCGAGGATGCCAAAGGATTCCAAAGAAGATAACCAAAACAACCCCTTTTGTTTGTAAAAATTGTAAATAGTGCAGTTGTGTCAACTGTCAGTAGCATTGTCAGCTTGACGTCTAGTCTCTTAATGCAAATATTTTCAAGTTTACTTTGTCTGAAAACAATAAATTTTTAAAAGAAATGAATAATGATAAAAATTTGTAAACTTGCATTAGCAAGACTAAATTGTCAGACTGGCTATGTCAGTGACTACAGTGTGAGGTAGTATAAAACATTCAGGCCTTCCAAATGGAAAATGTGGGTTAATTAGCATTATGTATCCATGAGTTAAGATGGTCATCATCTCAATATTTAAGACCTGACAATGTTACTCTTTTCTCTTTAATGCTTCAATTTTCAAGATGAGACATGTCGTGCTGCATTAGCTGAAACCAACTCAATTGTATATATTGTATATATAACTGTAAACATATGTAAATATTTTAAATAAGCTGATTGTTCTTGTAAATTCTGTATAATCTATTTAGGTATGTAAATACTATTAATAAATCAAGTATTAGTTCTCGTAAAATATTCACATTGTGCTGAGATTGTCATTACTGTGCTGAGATTGTTATGCTGACGTTGTGCTGGGATTGTTGCGCTGATGTTATGCCGACATTACTGTGCTGGGATTGTTGTGCTGATGTTATACTGACATTACTGTGCTGAGATTATGCTGATGTTGTACTGACATTACTGTGCTGAGATTGTTGTACTGACATTACTGTGCTGAGATTGTTATGCTGATGTTATACTGACATTACTGTGCTGAGATTGTTGTGCTGATGTTACAGTGCTGAGATTGTTGTGCTGATGTTGTACTGACATTACTGTGCTGACATTGTTATGCTGATGTTCTTGGAAACAAGAAGAATAACGACCCCATTTGTCAGCGTGTTTCCAGCATGATGATCTTTCCCTTTTTCCAGTTTTGAAACAGACTCGGAGTCACAGAAACTACAAGCGAGTTGAGGAAATTGAAGTTTTCTGCCATTGCAGACAACCATATACTGAAGGTATATTTATGGTAGAGTGTGACAATTGCCAGGAATGGTTCCACCGAGGATGTGAAATGGTTGCGAAAAGAATTACTAAGAACACTGGCTTTCTACGTAAAAATTGTAAATAGTTTGCATAATAGGGTTCACTTTTTCAAAACCCAGTGTGTAAATAATGTACATATGAATACCCAAGTTGTACGATTATATAGAATTATTTGGGAATTAAAACACTGGTGAAAAATGGAATATGATATTTTGTGGATTAAACATGAATGATGCAGACTTGCTAAAATGATAGGTAACATAACTGGTCTATGTGTGTGAAAAGTTAGTAACTTGAAAGTTAGAAATGTCAAAGTGAGGTTCCCAGGCCAAAAAAGTAATGGTGAGGTAATTATTGAAAAGGTGCATTATTAATATACCACTGCTTGATTACTCAGTGTCATGCTGAAAGTAGGGAAAGGCAATGCCTCTATTGTGCAAAGCAAATGTAAAGTGTTTGCCCCACCATCAAGATAGTCTTGTTTAACCATCAATCAAGTATTTTTGTATTTGGCATATTAAGGGTTTCAGATTATAAATACTGCATGTACATGTTACCCAACTTCTATTCATTATTAATGGTGCTTTGTAAACAAAAAACATTTAAAGAATTAAACAGGATATAAAATGCCCTAAGACTGCAATAGCTAGTTGTCTTTTTGGATACTTATACTTTATAATATTTGCCTATGTCCCACAGTCTGAAATGGCAACTAGACTGAACCACCACTATGTGTATTATAGTTCAAAAGACCTCAGTCACCAAGTTTTACAACCTGCAGCTTTAGACAAATATCTCACTGACTGCATGTTTCAGACTATCAACATAGTAATAGTTCAGACCGGTATGTTTACCTGTAATATGTTTACATATATCACCCTTTGTTCACTCATATAACCCCAATTATATGGACATGCTTTTAGCCATAGTCAGCCCTTGTATACCTGTAATTTGTATTTTGCAGTAAACTTTGTATTTCCTACGAAATCGATCGCAAATTGCCTTAGTATTTGTTTTACAATCTCAGCACGATAACAAAATCAGACCGCTGTAACGCGTGCTCAGACTGCGGGCTACATTTCGAGCATGCGCAGTAATACGAATACAATCTCAGCACGATGACAATCTCAGACCGCCACACCAGTTTGGCAGTGTAAAGACCCATAATTCTTCCGTAGTTTGCTGACAAATGATCAATCTTCACTATGTCGTCACGATGACGCTTTGCTCTTGTATAGTTCTGTGAAGTATACAGCACATGATTCACTACAAATCTATCGTAAACGACAGCAGACCGGTTTACAACATCTCTATTGGTAAGAGACTCGAGGGCAATAACTTGAGATGCTGTAAGACTTGTTGGTTTGCAACTTCCTAGCCCCGAAACATTGTCCTGCAAAATGCGTTCACTTTTTAGTGGTAAATTGCCCTTTGACAATTTCTGGAAAGAGTTTCTAACTCGCGGTGACATGTCTTCTTTTATATACTGTCTTGCAATTGCTGGTAACTTCTGCGACAAAAAAAAATGTCTTGCATATTTGTCGTGGTACATACTGGGTTCCATTAAACATCTTTATCAGCATGTGATTATTGGCTTCAAATACGTATGCGGACGTTGCCCATAATGGTCCACAGTTCTTTACCCCATCTGTCAAATGTGTTAATATGTGTACATTGAATGTACAAGAATGCAACCCATACAAAACTTCCATTTCAGTGACAAATTTTACCAGAGAAGCATGTGCATGCAACAGCATGTTGCTGGAAATTTTATCACCAAGGAGAGTAAAAAAAAAATACTGTTCAAATATCCTCATATATCAAGCATATTAATCATCAAATGCCCCATCCCCTGGTCACTCTAATTTTCTGTGTTGCAATCAAGGCCGGTGAGGGGGGGGGGGCAAAATACCTGGGGCCCGGACTGGTTGGGGGGCCCAAAATCTTGGCAAGAGTCTGGTTATGGGTGCTACTGTCAAGAGGGTTGGGGACTTGTAATGCATAATCACTTGCTTGTCCTGGGACCCTACATTAGCTCTCACCAGCCTTAGTTGCAATTTAAAATAATTGTGGGCAAAAGCTTGAATAGTTATGTTTTCCATTTACAACCATCTATTACATAATGCATATAATTTACGATGATAATACTAATAAAGAGGCCCTGTTAGGGGGGTCTTGAATATACCTTATACCTATTATTAAGAGGTCATTTATACCTTATACCTAAAATGGCAGACACATTTATACCCAAAAGTACCCCAGCAACTCTTGTTTTCTTTTAGTTGCGTTGTACACTATTTCACCCCTTGCAAAAGCATTTATCGGGTTGTGTTCATTCTTTGGATATCACCTGTGACGCCTGTGAATTTAGAGAGTCATTTTGCTCGAAGTTTCCGGTGTAGAAGCGAGAATGTGACAGTTTAATTGCAACTATAATCCAAAAAGCATGTAGCAGTAACACTTACTTTATATTCTCACAAATACTGCCGTGGAACTTCAACTCTGCAAATTCAGGTTGAGACTGTCGAGATATTAGAGGCGATCAGTATTGGTAACTATTGACAAATAAATGCTCCCAAATGCCTCGAATGGCTGACACAAAATGTCTTGTGGTCAGTTTTTGTTATACCTAAAGGAAACGCCAGTGATCATTTATACTTTATACCCAAAAGTCTATCGTTATTTATACTTTATAACTAAAATACTTTGGGTAAATATACCTTATACCTAAAACCCCTAACAGGGCCTCAATAAAATATATGCCTGCATCTGGACATGACCTATTATATTTCTTGTCCAATGTGCCGAATGATTTTACTTGTCAATGAATGTTGGCAGCACTTTATAGTCATGCAGTCATATAACAACTTACGACTTTCGCAGCAGAAAAATAAGAATATTTGATATGTATTCATAATATGGCATCTACATTACAAACCTCATTGTGTTCAACATCCCAGTCGCTTTCTGCCAAATCAGTAGCTTCAAATTCTTCCCCTTGCTCGTGTACGTCGTGTACCTAGTGAATTACAAATCTTTGTTCTTGTTTCACATAGGTTTAACTTATAGTAGTTGGGTCAAACCAATTACAAAATCCCAAAACTTTGTAGCAATAGTAGAAATTTTGTCTGTACTTACACGCACGTTGGCGTCGTGAACATGATCGTTGCCATGTTGAATATTATGTAAATCTCCATCCCCCAATAAATCGTGACGTTGTCTGTATCTTGTCCGGCGTGGAACAGGGATTTTATCATCAATTTTGTAACGCTTATATGGGCCTCTTGGATACATTTATGTAAAGTGTCAAATAATCCATAGAAACGCAAAATTAGATATGAAACATACGCACACTACGCGCACACTCACTAAGAAGACGATCAAAATATCAAAGCTAAAATTTTACCTGCATTGCCTGTTCTACCTGCTAATATTAAGGGCAGCACAAGCTCGTACCAGTCCCTGTTTGTATTGAACTGCATTAAGTACTATAATCCAGTGCAATTTCAGAGATCAGAGACCAGAATTGTAACCAGCATGCATTGTGCAATAGTAACAAGTATCATTTTACACATAGTTTTAGATGTGCTT
This sequence comes from Muricea muricata, assembly GCA_963855995.1. Classification (NCBI taxonomy): domain Eukaryota; kingdom Metazoa; phylum Cnidaria; class Anthozoa; order Malacalcyonacea; family Plexauridae; genus Muricea; species Muricea muricata. The sequence continues at coordinate 60,240,739 of OY979716.1, forward strand.
CTGGTGTCTCCTGAACTAAAGGGTTTGAGCGAAACATTCGTTAATTTTACATTTTACATAGCTTCTTAAGAAAGAGTCAATAGGTACGATTATTTCAGCTTTAAAATGAAGCGGGCTGTGTTCGAATTTGAAGATTTGTCATGCGAAGTTGGCGAAACAACATGGATTTGTGATGAAGATACAAATCTATTCAACAATGACAACTGGGTTTCATCCAAAGAAGTCATTGTCAACCGGCCTAAAGATTGCGCTAAGTGGCGACGAATTTCGACGAAAGCGGCTATTGATATAAATGAAGTTGAAACATAACGATATCCTGCAAAAATTGTTAAATTCAGTGGTAAGTGTATTTTATTTCTTTAGACAAAACAGCCAGAAGAAGTCGTTTGCTTTATCACTATGATGGTCATATTACTAATTTATACCCAGATTAAATAACTGATGTGAAATTGTTTCAAAACCTACCACGCTTTACCAGTAAACACAATTCACCATATACTAAAGGCAAGTGTAGGCTGTGTAATAATGATATTAAATTGAAACATTTTTTTTGGTATTATATGTTATGAACGTTACAATTTTTGAAGCATAACACATGTTTGAATATGAGCCTGCAAGCAAACATTAACTATGACCAAATTAAATCATGTTTTACAGTATGTTTTACCTTTAAAATAAACACTAATATGTACTGCAATATGCCAAGGTTGAGCATTTAAATATAATGTAAGTATTCTAGAAAGTTTTGTAATTTATGTTCAATAATATTCAATTATTTTCAATACATTCTTGTTTTTATACCCTAAAGTTGAAAATTTGTTGTTTTTTTGCTATTTTGATCCCTTGGCCCTACATAATTTGTTGACTTTGTTTCAAATGCTTTGTATTTGAATGTTTAATTCAACAGATAACTATGAAGCAATTAAGGATTTTCTCAAACTATATTTGAAAACTGGCTCTACAAAGACACCAACCAGAGGAAGGGGGCAAAGAATTTGTAAAAAGAAACCCTTTTATGAAGGATCTGAATCTGATGAAGAGAAAGAAAATAGTATTGATCAGGTAAAATTGATAATGATTTCACAGATGTCTGGGCATAGGGTATTTTTGATGAGGTGATAAGTATAACCACGGTTAATAGAAGAAGAATGGTTTGGCTAGTCGGCAAACATCACAGGAATGCGGCAAGTATGTTAAGGATCAAAGAAAAAAATGTCACGTGACTAGATAGGTGCATGGCTGCTTTGTAATTTGATAATTCTAACTTGCAATTTGATACACTTTCTTCTCAAAAATCAAATAAAGGAGTGTTTGGCCGTGGTTTGACAAAGCGAAAGGGTGAAAATGGAATCGACGTCATACGAGGAGAAAACGGAGGGAGAATTGCTTCAATCCCAGAAGCGGAATGTTGCTTTTGAAAGCGAAAAAGGAGCGGAGGAGTTGGGAGTCGATAGCGATGTTGAAGATGAAAGTTTTGTTGTCGACGACGACGACGTGTATAACCTTAATATAAGTGTAATTGTGACCAAAGTAGAAACACCAGAAACGGCCGATGCTTTCGATGATGCTATGGTTGAAATGGAAGGCAAGAAGTCGTTTCATTGCCATGTGTGTTCAAAGGTTTGCAAGTCAAAGGGAGGGCTGACAAGACACCACAATTCAAAGCATGCTGGAGATTCATCGGGAAAAGGCCGCGACGAAAATATCACAGGTATGGCCCTTGATCAAGGCGTTGTAGATGGGTTCGTCGAAAGAATTAAGACTCGCATCATAGAGGAAGATCTTTACGGTGAAGAGATTAACTCAGCGTTGAAAAAAGTAACGTCAACGCCGAAACTATACCAAGCTTTGCTACCCTTATACCAGACATTTTGCAAAAAGAAAAATCAAGATAATTTGTTGAAAGTATTTTATGGTTTGATTCCGCGATCGTGCGAGTTATTAAATTGTAATGACTTCAGGATTGCGAATTTAATAATGATTCAACTTCCAGACTTTTTGGTTGGACGTTACAACACTGAGATTCAACGTCTGAGACATGGTGAATCTAGCACTGGAGTAACTCACGACGAACCTACGCAATTAAATCCAATCGAACGTGGCCCACTTGCGTATATTAGTGGCTATATTATTACCAAGTTAACCCATATTAATAGAAAGAAGAAAGACAATATAAATGAACAAATCCAAGCTCTACTTCAAAGCATGAAATCAGTTGGACCAGCAAATTCGTTCATTGCCAACAGAACAAGGGGTGGTCTCACCTCTCCATGCGATGATTTGGTAAATATTTTGGAAGCAGCAGAACTAGCTTTTAGGGGTGAGATTAACAAGAGTGTGGGGATGATTCGAAATATTGCCACTGATACTATTTACAATGCAATAGTAGAAAACCCAAAAGTCAAATCATTATGGGAAAACATTGTAATGTCATGCAGCATTGAATTGTCTTCAGCAACACAAAAGCTATGCCTGGAGAATGTTTTAAATCTGTACTTGAAAGTTAGATCCTTTTCATATGCGAAGGATTACATTTCTAAGTACCGTATAAATGAAAAGCGAGGCAAAAACAAAGCACTAAGAAGTGAACTAAAAAGAAAACATTCTGACAAACAATAGTTATTATGTACCTTTAAAACATAAAATGAGAATATTATTGGCAATTTTCTCTCCATTATTGGCAACCTACCTCAATTTGGTTGATATAGGTATTACATTGTTGAGGTAGGGTCTGTGTAGGGTCGGTATATTCATATAATTAGGTTCTGCCCAACTAATTCCTTTTGAAATGATTTGTTATTAAAGTTGATTTCAAAGAAATTAGTTGGGCAGAACATGAATGAATTCTCACCCCCAAATTAAAACTCTTAGCACCTGCCCCTATCTGTGCACCAATGTGAACACCATTTTATGTGACTGGCAGGTTACACCACTTCATTATTTAAGAATGATGTTTCGATGTTTCATCAATAGTCAAAGTAAAGAGTAATAAACGATGACACAAGATAAACATCATAAATTTTGTAATATCGACTTATTCTTTACAATTAACTTTATCTGTAGTAATAATAATTATAATACAGTTTATTGAAGTACATATGTTATAGCCCAGAAAGTATTTGTGAGTTTAATCTTTAGTCCAGCCACTAATGTATTAACCTGTTACTACATATACCTGGGTTAAGGCACATTATTAGGTAACAGATTACTAGCACAGCAATATAAAATATTTGTTTCTTACACAGTAAATTTACTAAATTTAGATTTCATAACACTGTAATCTTCCCATGAATAAAGATGTTCAGATTTGACTTCCAATGTGCTGGACCTACCTGATTAACAAATCCGGCTCTTTAAAAATCAGGAAAAGGTAGTGGAAGAGTGAGTCAAATCTGAACCTCTCTAATGTTAAGGGCCAGTAAGGGCTTCAAGGTGGAGGGATAGCAAGTCATTACTAAACTAATATTGTATTTCAACCAGCATATTTTAATTTTAGTGTTAAGTAAAGTTTTAGTGATGAACATACTTGAGAGGGGGTTATTTGGGATGGGGTGGTAGAGAAATTACAGTAGAGAGGTTAAGATTGACGTTTATGGCAGACCGGTAACCACAAATGGCAAACTTCAATTCACATTTGAAGGTAAGTTATACAATTTTTTGAAGGTTTCGACAAGTTTTTAGTCAATCCATTCTTCAATAATAATGCACAAATTATCCTAATTTCGAACAGCTAACACTTCACCTGATAATCCCACTTAAAGTTTGGCGTTTGCGGTTACCGGTCTGCCGTAAACATCAATCTTAACCTCTCTAGTATAAATGAAAACAACCCCTTTAATTGGGCATTAGATAATACAGGATTCCAAATAAGTCAGCACAATGACATGGCCGAGGCACAATTTAGCCTACGTTAATGATGCAAGTTTCCAGAATATTGAAACTTACATCTTTTTCTAACATTTTAATACCATTGTGGAGGTGGAGAAAGGCAAACTACTTCGGCAGGTTTTTAATCTAATCCCTAATTGTCACTACTCTTTAGACTTCTTCTTTACTCGTTTTTTAACCGGCTCATCACTTACTTCCTGCCACTTTCTGACTGTATATCGGCCTCCAACATTCCCCCGAATAACTGGAGCTATGTCCCTCTGAGCAGCAATGGTAAGATCATTATACCCGAACTCGAGAGCAGTTGGGTTGTCTGACCTCCCACCTTTAGCTCTCTGGTGACCAAAATAGTCTTCCAAAACATCCTGCATGAAGCGTTCGGTCAAAACGTACTGAAATCCCTCTTTCAGCAGAAATTGTATGGCCTCCACATGTGCATACACGGATATCTGTAGACCTTCATACGTTTGAGGGGACAGAAACATTTTCCCTCTTTCATCAGCAGAAAACTGCCCTGGCCGATGCAAAGTACTCTTCTTCCAGTCTTGAAGATACTTCAAAAAAACTTCTTTCAACCAGGTTAGCCTTTCATCATCACAGGAAGAATATGGTTTGATCATCATATTCTTCTTTCGGTTGTACTCAGTGGTAGATCTCACATTCGTACAGTCGAAGAAGTCATTTAGCATCTGACAAAACATCGCTGTACCACATACTTCTTCATTGTCACTTTCACGTAGGGCAATAGCGACAGACCTGCTCAACACTTGAGTTGCCAGTTTCACCTTCATCTTACTGTAAGATGTAAGCATGATATGGTCTAGAGTTAGTTTTGGAAGGACATGCAATCCAAATTCCTGGTCGCTGTAGTACAGATTAGCAATGTGCTGGAACAACAAGTGCTGTCCATCATTCCACATAAAGCGACTACGAGACCCAGACCCAGAATTGTATAAACAATTGCGAGCTGTTTTAATTAGATGGGGTGAATCTGCGAAAAAGAATATAAACCTTGACATTGCAAAGACATTGTATGTCTTGTAAATGACAGAGGGTGTAGAATTGCCACTCAATTCAACATGAAGGTTGAAAAATTTCCTGTTTGGAGAAGCACCATCATTGACAGCAGCCACCACTTTCAGATTCAAGGAAATTTCAAGCACAGCTACAATTTTCCAGAAAATTGGCACCAACTGATATGATGTCAGACTTCCTAAAATAAAATTAACAGAGCTACAGAACTTCCCCATCAATAAGTAAAATTTTTAGTGTTTAATTAACAAGTAAAAAAGTAGGCTCCAATTCAATGGGTTAACTAATACAATTGTGACATGCTTTGTTGACTAGAGAGATTGTCACTTTTTGCTAACTTATTAGCAACAAAGTCATTAACAATTAAGTGTAGTTGGGCCCAATGTGGTTTAATGGCATGGGCCATTAGCACTAATGCTGTAGTTAGTGATTTATTAGGTGTGAGGGAAATGGGTGAATATTTATATATTATTTTGTATTCAACTTGACTATTTTTAACCAGTTGTTATCAGGGTTAATTTCAAAATAAATTAGTCAGGCAGAATGCAAATATGAATATAATATTCACCCCCTCACTCAAGCACTAAAACGATTTAATTGTTTCAGGTACATTGTATGCTACCCTTTTGCTAAACCCAACCTACCTTTTTCCAAAACCTATTGTATCCAATAGTATTGCATTACTTTCTATTTTTATTTTTTTGTGGGCAGATAATAAAATAACACAGCTGACATATTGAGATGCAATACCACTTGAATGCTTATTAATTTAGAGTTTGACTGCAAATAATACATTGTATTTGGTTCCAAACAAATTATCTAGAAATATATCACTGCAAAGCAGACTCTTTGCCTTATATATAGTCTATATATTTGCTATCATAGTATATATATATATATATATATATATATATATATATATATATATATATATATATATATATATATATATATATATATATATATATATATATATATATATATATATATATATATAATTGTGCAAAGTATCTCTAAAACTAACCACTGGAGTCTGTTTCATTGTTGGAAGACCACCTGAAGATTACTACCAGATAAAACAGACTGCAGTGGTAAGTTTTTGAGGTACTTTGCACAATTATCTGTCTATATGTCATTGAGCACTCTTTTGCAAACCAAAACTAACTCGTTTATATATATAATATACATATATATACCTGTGAAATAGTATCCAACTATATGTTTCATGTCAGTACATAGTCCTCGAGCAAGGAAAGCTAAAGCATGGGTGGCAACAGTGTCATCTTCTTGGAGATTAGCATAGTTCGTCATTGGGTCTCCAAGGTCAATAAATCCCACTAAGTCACCAGAATTCTTGTCAAAGACCAGGTTTGATTGGATTTTCATTTCATCCATGAGGATGGCAACATATCGTTGAATTCCAACAAATGAGGAAGTTTTCTCTCTCAAATGTTCAATGTTCTCTTTATTAATCCCAGCCTTTGGCTTGAAGTAATTCTTGTAATCTCTCAACACACGTTCACTGGGTAATACTAATGCACCACTTTCTCTTACCTCCCTGTAAGCAGCAGCAGACTTGGCATGGAGAGAGAGGGCGAAGCGGATAACTTGGGGGTGGTATCGCCTTCCATGCTTGTTGGATTGTAGAAGTTTAACCTGTTGCTCCCAGAAAAACTTCATATGTGGAGTAGCATCAAGGTTTTGGTTACTCATAATTTGTAAAATATCCTTATCTATTGCTTCATCCACGGGCACACCATCAGCTTTGATTTTCGCTTCAAGAGTTTGAAGTCTCTCTTCTAGTTCCTTGGAATGGAGACGTTCAGTTCTCACAGTGGCTCTTAGTTTCGCAGGCCCACATGCTGTGAGTGGTGCCTTGTCCTTTGCAGGGGCTTCTGATGCTCTGGACTTCCTTCTACTTGCTCTCTTGATGGCCGTGTTTGCTGAACGACAAGGTTTACATTGCTGCTCCTCAAGACTCCTATCAATAACTTCACAGTCCACTGACCGAAGTATGACTGATGTCTCTATGTGGGTCTGCTCGGGTGATAAGATTTTTGGTAGAGAGTGGCGCAAAATAGTACCAGGTGTTGTTACCTTCGAGGTGGGGTCAACAACAACTGACATCACATCAAAGTCATCTGGCAAGCCCTGACACAATAAGCACTCTTCAATACTACTCAACAGTTCAGACATGGATTGGTACATTACCGAACGTTTAAGTTCTTTATATATAGGATGGTTTTCCTTGACTGGCCAGTTATATACAGCAACAGTAAACTCGAGTGAGGAGTGAATCAGAACAGTGTACTTAGGTAGACTATGGACATTATCGTAAAGTTCTACCTTGACGCCATTGTCAGGAGAACGACTCACTTTCCATGCTGGCATAGTGTCTTGCACCTGCTCAATCACACTCTTCAAGCTTGGCGTTTTAATCGTTTTCGTCGTTGCTTCTAGTGAGCTAGCACACACATCTTCGCTTTGTCTTACTAAAGCCCGTCGTTGTGGTTTTACAACATCAAACTTTCTCGTTGGCAAGTTCTCTGTAGGAGTACTTCCACAAATTAACGTCTTTCTTTTGGGGTCTATTAAGATTCGCAGAAACAAATAAATTAAAATCAAAATAAAAATTATTCTTCAAAACAACTGTTCATTAAATATGGTAATGTCCTGCATATTTGCCGTGGCGTGAATATATAATTTACTTACGAATATTAAAGCATTCTGGCTTGAAATGAAGCTCGCAGAGGTGAATATTATTTCCTTCTATCTGATTCTTGAGGTCTGGTGTAAATTCTCTCGTTCGTAGTATTAATGCGATCCATTCTTCACGAGCCTTTGTCTTCAAACCTTTTGTGTGCTCGCTATCGGCTGCGCAAACAACCGGGATTTTGAAAAGCGAAAATTGGCTTTTCCTACTAGTGTGACAACCATAAAATGCACAGTTTGCTCCAGGCATTGCTGCGTTTACATTTTATCTTTGTAAAAGGGAACCAAAGACAAAACTAACCGGGATAAAAGCGTTTTTCCGAACTTTGAAGATAAATTTACATAATGTAAATATAGAACGCTCGACAATGGCATGCACTCATCTGGTCACGTGACTGTAATTTGAGCTGAACAATAACATATTTGTCACGTGGTACAAGTAGCCAAACCATTCTTCTTCTATTAACCATGGTATAACATGCATCCTGTGTTTTGATATCTGTATTGGGCCAGGCACTGTCTAATGCAGCACATGAGAAAGAATAACCTAGGGCAAATAGCAGTTATTAAACCCCTGAATCCATAGAGTACTTATTTTGTTATATTTGGAATTTACAAAACATTTAACAAGCTAAACATAGCTTATAGCTACATGTCAGCTGTTCAATTACCAGGGGCTGTGGAGGCTATTTAGAGGGGGGCCTAAATTTTTTTATATGTGCTGCCTGTAATTGTGTTATATGTGCTGAATTTAATTATACATTTATACAGGGCTCCGTGGCACCTAATTACCTAAATATTTACAGGAAAGGCCCATTTCTAAACTATTCTTTCTAATTTACAGTAATGTATTTGCAAGGTCCCTAGCTGTTAGTATGTTCATGTAAACACACTCAACATTAGATCCAAGCACTTGCTGCAAGCTTACAAGTTGGTTTAACAATGACTGAAAATTAAAGAAGTTTAAAAGTTAAGTAATGTGCAATTGTATACATATGCCATAATTGAATTTCTTTCAGCAAAAGAGAAAAAAAAGAAAAATCCACAAGAAAGATTCGAGCAGAAACCCAATTTTAAGTTCATTAAAGGAAAAATATAACATTTTGCCTGAAGTGATGCAGGAACAGGTATGGACTATTTACAACATGAGTGATCATGTTGAATCAGATAGGCAAACACAAGCCAAGCCGAAGGTGAGAGTTGTGTATCTGATACAACACAGACACAATGGTGTCACTGCCTTGTGAAACTCTCCAATTTCATAGATCTATTGGCAAAGTAATTTAGAAAATAGGTCTTATGTAAAATGAAAAATTGAAGTTAAAGATTATGCAAATCAAGAGGGATCTGTATCACATATTATATAGACTCCCTCCTGTTCACCATTGCTTTTGTAGGGTTTCTTAAAGGTAGGTTACAGTCGCTTCTGCGCATGTGCGATAGGTTTGTTATGAGGAGCCTCCTCATAACAAGTTTCCAGTCCCATGGCGTAAATGAAAACACGCGCGGTCATTTGAATCGTTCTCTGTTGTATTGCAAGGAGCGATGGTGCATCAAGTCCTGGCATAAAAATTGTTGCTTTTAGAGTTTCAAGATCAAACAATTAATATTGGATTCTGGAAACGCGGCAAATTGCGTCGCCTAAAGGTTTAATTATTTGCGTTCGTTAGCTTTTGCTTCAGATGCTGTGGGTTTCGTTCGAGACTTCGAGTCGCACTACAGAATATTCATGAGTCACGACATGATGCTCACAGGCTCTGTCATGCAATGTGGTAAGCAATATATTGTATTACTTTTACATAATAAGGAAATGTTAAGCTGGTTACGCTAGCTGAGTTCTACTAATAATATTCAGGGTGTATTTAGAAGTTGACAAGTATGTTTAAAACATGAAACAGTGTAGAGTAGAACCTTACATGCAATTACAATTTTGGCAAAGAACCAATTTTATCAAAACAAAAACACGATACTGTATATCACTCAATGAGTATATTGTGGGTATGATCTATAACATAGCTAGCAATACATAGAGGATATTACATGGTGCATGGCGCGAAGATATTATTTACGAGTGGTGAAAACACGTTCGGGTTGGGACAAGCGAACAGAGAACATATAAATCCCAGGGGAAACACAGTCAGGCGTTTTTCAAGCGTTACATATTTTTTCATGTCTTCACTAGTGAAAATATGGGAGATACGAGTGCTTTAGTTTAATAACCGTATAATAAATGAGCTTATTCGATGGCTTACATAGATATTGAGTGCAGGCTTCAACTGCTTGTACAAGGTGTGAAATAAATTATACATTTTATATGCTCTCTGCATAATATGCGATTAAATTGTCGTATTCTCGATCCATTAGCTCTATAGTAACTTTTACAATCCGTTTCCCAAACAAATTCAAAGTAATGAGAGAATTCAAAGCCGCGAAGCGAGACGTGAAAATTGCGAGTGTGAATATCTGGCATTAAAATTGTCGGTGTTCTTAGGCGTTGATGTCTCTGGAAGAGTTAATTTTGTGTTTCAAGCATAATAGCCAGGAATATATTTCAAACTGTTGTACTGTACACAGTTTTTACTACATATTATAATCCCAGATTCAATATAATGCAATATAAGCACAATATATATGTGCTCTCGTCATGATATAGTATCGTATAAACACGATACAATGCTCTCGTCTAGGTGCACGTCATAGATGTGATTTTGGTTGCTTGATCGAGAATTTAGCCTGATGTTTGACATACAGCAATTGTCACTTATTTTCTCTCCTGCTGAATCACAACAAAATACGCGTGTGCGAACCGCCCAATTATGTAAAAAATCCTGGCAACATTTTCATGTATTTGCACCTGGATAATTTTACTATTTTATTTATTTTGAAACTTACATGTAGTAGTTTCATACATTGAAAATTTGAAATATAACACAAGTGTTATCTAATATCATTGTACCAATCGTAGACCTTCTATACATGCTATGAACGTTTATATACACATACACAGGCTACAGTTCTAAATGCTTACAATTCCATTTTGTAAACTAATTTTGTGGAGTAAAAATCAAATAAATGTTGTTTATGAATTTTTTATGAGTTTTTGCTTTCATCACTGCGCATGTCTGTGTCTTCACCAACAACACATTCGCTGCCAGTTAATGTATCCTCATCATGATATATAAGTCTGGAATCGAGAATACGACAATTTAATTGCATATTCTACAGGGCGCATATAAAATGTATCATTTATTTCACACCTTGTATACTCTGTAATATCCTCTATGTATTGCTAGCTATGTTATAGGTCATATCCACAATATACTCGTTGAGTGATATACAGTATCGTGATTTTGTTTTGATAAAATGGTTCTCTGCCAAAATTGTGATTGCATGTAAGGTTCCTCTCTACACTGTTTCATGTTTTAAACATACTTGTCAACTTCTAAATACACCCTGAATATTATTAGTAGAACTCAGCTAGCGTAACTAGCTTAACATTTCCTTATTATGTAAAAGTAATACAATATATTTCTTATCACATTGCATGACAGAGCCTGTGAGCATCATGTCGTGACTCGTGAATATTCTGTAGTGCGACTCGAAGTCTCGAACGAAACCCACAGCATCTGAAGCAAAAGCTAACGAACGCAAATGACTAAACCTTTAGGCGACGCAATTTGCCGCGTTTCCAGAATCCAATATTAATTGTTTGATCTTGAAACTCTCAAAGCAACAATTTTTATGCCAGGACTTGATGCGCCATCGCAATACAACAGAGAACGATTCAAACGATCGTGCGTGTTTTTATTTACGCCATGGGACTGGAAACTTGTTATGAGGAGGCTCCTCATAACAAACCTATCGCACATGCGCAGAAGCGACTGTAACCTACCTTTAAAAGCTGTATTACTGACTGGAAATACTGTCATGTTTTTTTCTTATTGATTGTATTTTTAATGTTTTTGTGTTTCAGGAACAACCAAATATAACTGAAAACAAATTGCTATGTGAAGTAAAGAGTTTGAAGGAAGCAAACAAGTTTGAAACACAAAGTGCAGCAACTGCACCATCTTGTTAAAAGCTTAAAATGTGAGTGTGATTTATATGATCAACAAGCGCAGAAATTTTGCTACAATGCTACTTTTGATTTGTAAGTTTATGCTAATCATATTATTTTTTATATTTTATGGCCTAAAGGTTTACCTGATGTCATAAAGACACTACAAGAAGCAGTAAACAATCTTAGCACCAGCCAAGAGCAAAGATCTGAGCAGAAAGCATCAACTGTACCCAAGACCCTATCATTATCCAGTATGCCTGAGGCACCATCAGCATCTCCTGAACCCAAGGCACCATCGCAATCTGCAGCACTTATGGCATCCAGTGGTGCACAGCGGTTATCATCTAAAGACTCAGGCTGTTCTAGTGCAGATGATGGAAAAGTAAGCACAAATAAATACCTTTTCAAGGATAACCATCTAAAATTCATTCTTCTCAATGTTTTTCTGGTTAGCATCTTACAATAATACAATATGATGCATGCCTTGAGTATTTTTTACAACATATTAAGCAGTTTTCAATGGCCAAAAATTTGCTCTACCTCCTTATTCCAATTAAAGTGTTCAACTTCCTTAGCACATTGTGGCTTGATTGTAAGATTTTTTATTAATGATTATTTCCCCACACCATAATTGTCATGTCATATTATCTTCAAAAAGACTTGTCTGGTATTGAGGTTTATGTATGTACAGTGTACATTGCTGCCTAATTTACATAATTTGAAGCATACATGTATATTGTTTTCAAGGTTGAGATTTGTCGTGGGATTTATGTTCTCCCTTCACAAAAGAAGCTTCTGGACTCAATAGGAGATGCCAAAAACTATGTGTATTCAGTCATGGAAATTATTTGGTCTGGAGATGTCTTAGCTACACATTCTCTGACAGGAAAAGTGTCTAATGCACACAAAAACAAGTTGGCCAAGCCTTGCTTGGATCAAACCAAAGTTGTTGCACTGTTTGGTAAGTTACTCTTAACGCAATAGGTTGTAAAAAAAGTTTAGATCCCGTTTACATGGTACCCGGATTAGTGTGGACACAACATCGATTTCAGTTAGTGGTTTGCAGTCATATCTACTCAATTGCACTATATGCACGTGTTTGTCATCTTGTGTAAAAGTAATTTATAAAAAGCTTTTTAATATTTGTACACAATTTGTAATTGTGCAAAATTAAATATTTGTTGTGACATGCTTTAAGGTACAAAACAATAATTGCTTTGTTGTAACGGTAGCAAAAAAGTGTTAAATACATGTTTTACAAATACTTTTCATTTTTTTAGAAATGCTGAAAGAAAAATTCCCTATGACATCAGTGAAAGATTTAAAGACACATTTTAAGGCAAAGTTGAACAATGTGGAGAAGTGTCACAAGCTAAAAAAGACTTAAATATTGACATATGTTACTTTTTTTATACTAAATTATGTGCTGTAACTACCTTATCAACCTATTTATAAATAATTTATATCGCAAAGTGTGTGCTACGATTGGTTACCATTTTTATAGGATGTCCAAGCAGTGCTAACAAGAATTGATCTTCATTTTGGAGAATGTTATAGGAATTTTACAGTAATATGTAGGGTGCTATAGGAATTCCTATAAGATGCTATAGGAATTCCTATAGGATGCTATAAGAATTGGATGCTATTGGATGCTATAGGAATTCCTATAGGATTTTTTCGTAAGGGTACAACCGTTTGTTTGTTCTGCTTACCTAGTAAATTGTTTATAGTTTTCCAAACCTGTTTTGGATTGTGTTTTTGCCCAGCAATTTTTAAGGAATAATAATCTTTTTTAGCATTTCTTAGTTATATATTCACTTTGTTTCTAGTTTGTTGGTAGTTGTACTAATCTGTTTCTAAATTTGTTAAGATGGCTTTTCTTTTCAATTTGTCCCTTGTAATGATTAGTTTTTTATTTTACTTGTTATCCAAGGAAGTTTTTTTGACCTAATCTTTTTGTTTTGAATTGGTGCATGTTTTCCCAATGCTGACTCAGTAGTTCATTAACAAATTTTTGATCATCAAAATTTTTCATATTTCTAATCTCAATAGTATTTTCTTGTTTTTTTATAATTGAAATTTTTCTGATTGCAAATATTAGACTGTGATCACTAATGCCTGTGTGGATGACTCCAGAATCAGATATTTTCTCTGGTGTATTTGTCACAATGTGATCGATTAGACTACTAGTTGTCATAGTTATTCGAGTAGCCTGTTTGATCAATTGTGGTAATTGGTATAACTCATATGACTTAATTTTTTTTGTTGGCAAATTCAAATCATTATTTGTTTTTAACATGTCACAGTTAAGATCTCCAAGAATATACATTTCCTTATTTTCATCATCAATAGCTTTGATAAGTTTTTCCAAGCTTTCGAAAAACTCAAAGGGTGCATTTGGTGGTCTATATACTGTAGTAACAAGAAATGGTTTGCTATGTGGTTTCATAATTTCAATGCAAACACATTCAAGTTCTTTTGGAATCAAGTCATGCCTTTTTTTATAGTTGATAGAGTTACGTAAATAGATACAAACTCCACCACCACTTCTTGACCTATCCTTTCGAATAATGTCATAATTATTAATATGAACCATATCATTATTTAAATTGGAATCAAGCTGTGTCTCATTGAGGGCAATGAGATCTATATGCTTACTGGACATTGAATATCTTATTTCATCTAGATTTTTAGGTAGGCTGACAATATTTAGGAAAGCCATCTTAAAACCTGTGGTGCTGGGAACCGAATTAAGGCTGGTGAGAAAGTCACTACCTGCATTGTTTGAGATGTTATGACTATCTACTTTCTCATCATCTGGTTCACAAATTGTAGATACGTTGTCCACTCTCTCTTTCGACAATTGCGGTAAGCATTAGGAAAAACCTGTTCATCTCTAGTATTAACAGGTCGATTGTTAATTTTCACTCGATTGGGCTTAAGATAGGTGCAGAATACACTTCCTACTGCCCTATAACCACTTTGATTTAAGTGTAGATCTGATCTATTTAGTAAGGATTTGTCTATATGATCATTACTTAGGAATACTATATTGTGCTGGGAGCATAAATTACTAACTAAATTGTTAAAATGAGTTATGCTGCTTGCTGCAACACGGCCATCGTACCTTTTCACGACACTGGATACTGCGACCATTCTTGCCTTGCTTTTGGTTTCTGTGATGAGTCTATCCAACTTTGTTGCAACCAATTCAGGATCTTTGTGGACCAGATCATTTGTACCCACATGTAGGATGACTGTTTCAAACTGGTCTTTCATGATGCCGTTTTTGATCTTCGTCATGATTTGATCCACTTTTGCCCCACTGTATGAATGGACAACTGATTGGTCACCCGCGGCTCTCTGAATCTTCTCTTGATCAATATTTTTCACCATGGAATCACCGATCACCAGAGTTCTTTTATCTTGTTTTTCAGGCTTTCCTTCATGTTTCTTGGATGCTGGCTCGGTTGTGGTTTTGGATTGTTTACCTTGTGCCTTCGTTTGTTTGTTTTTCTGAGAGGTAAACTTCGATCGTGCTTTGAAACGGTATTCAAGGATTTGGTCATGGGTAGTTTGAACGCTTGACTCTGGTGCTGTTGATTCTGATTCATTTATATTGACTTCGAGGATTTCGAATTGATTCTCTACTTGAATTGGATGAGGTCGATTTTCCTTCGAAAGTTTTGCTTTTGTTGCTGTGTTGACCCACTCTGTTTGCTTCATATCCAAAATGTTTTTTATAGCGCTGTTTTCGTGCGTCAATTCTGTCACAGTAGCGAGGAGCGATTCGATCTCGGTCGCCATTTTTTTCCTGTCATCAATCAAGTATTGAATTTTTTCATTTGATTCAGCTTCTCGTGCTTTGGTGTTCTGATGTTCCTCTTCATGTTGGTTTTTAAGTTCATTTACTATGTCCATTATTTTTGAAATTTCAGCGGAGAAAGAGTTACAGTTCTGACATGTAACTGAGTTACAGTAGCTTTGTAGGGTTTCAAACAGTTGACTTTCATCATTATCTTGTAAGATAACTAGTTTTTTGTCCGTCGACCCATGCCATTTGATACAGAATTCAGGATTGCTGAATTGTATTGATTCACCACAAGACGACGACCAGCATCCGTTCAATTGCAAATTGGTTTCTACAAATGCTTTTAATGATTTTAAATCACCTTTCCACAGTAAGTCATCATCTTGAACACATAATAATTCAGATTTTACGCTCTCTGGATCAACAACGCAGTTTATCTCTCGAGATTTTAGAAAAGCTGAGGAGCACGCGGTTTTGATGTTGTCCGCCATTTTGCATAGTTGATTGGCTCCTTTAAAGGCAGTTAGTATTCCACAACTGGATCTGATGGGTGCCTTAATAAGATTGCGGTTGTGGAGACAAGTTTGTTCAGTTATGAGCGTCACCTTTTGGGTTGATAGTATGAATGTCATTTGTTGGATTCAAGGACAGAGTAGTGACTATAAACCCTTTGTTGCAAATCGAGTTGGTGAGTTACACGAGTATTCCAGTCGGAATCAATGGAGACTTGTATTGACAAAGGAGAATCCAGCTGAATCCAGAGTTAGCTAGTGATGAGTTATGGTGGAGTTGTTCACAATTCCTCCAAAACACCAAAGACAAACGGCCGAAAAGAAAATTGTCTGCTCCAGATTTGGGTGAAGAATTAAAGTTGCAAGTTCGTGTGAATAGACTTGAAAACAGTAACACTCCAATAGAACCAATAACCAAATCAAGTACAGTAATGATGACTACCTTAGACCCAGAATCAAGGCTCTAGCCATCAAGATACTCCAAATGGTATTGAATTAATCAACCAGGGAAATGTTAAGTCGGACTTTCCCTAGTGCGTGTTCAAGGTTGGGTTAACCAATTTATTGATAATAGCAGAATGGTATGAGAGAACGGAGAAAGTGGAGAATTAAAACCAAAGGAGTTGGTCACCAGCGAAGAACAAATCATTAAACAGACCCAAGAGATAGTTTTTCCACAAGAAATGGCTGCCTTGAAGAATGGTAAACCAGTACCAAAGACTAGCTCTTTGTTAAAGTTGAATCCGATGATAGGCACTTATAGTACGTATCCATATAAGGTAAGTGATTGCACAATATGCAAGAGCATATACATAACGCTCAAAAATATACATAGCGCATACAGAGAGAGGCTCAGACATCGAGGTATCTCCATATAAAAGTCACTTTCCTTACCCATCCCTGTCAACTCTCCCCCTAAGGCCTAAGAACTGTTCCAGTTAGGCAGGAGGTATTACTTGATTACTTGATCACTTTATGCTATAGTTTTAGTGTAACCATGTAATTGTATAAGCACAGGCATCCCAGCACATACTGTCAATTATGCCTGTGGTATAAGATAGCAAATTGATTGCTATGTATGATATTTTGCATTCGTTTGTTGCAACTTGTGATGTACCAAAATGAAATTTTAGTCATTTTGGTCAAATGGAAGGAAATTTAGAAACTTTTGGAAAGAAACCACTGAGGTAGAATGTTTTCCACGATGTGAAAAGTTCTTAATTTTGACTTTTTGAGCAATACAGGCTGTGTGTGACAAAGTTTTAAATGATTAGTCAGGGAATACTAACAAAAAAGACCGCAGGGGCAAGTGTTATCGAAAACTTTCTTTTTTGTAAATATTGATGATTTTGACATAGATTAAAGAGCATCTCGATACCTAATCAATCGTGTCCTCCATCCATAATGGCTTCTATGCAAATGAGCAAGCTCTGTGAGTGTTGCAGAACACTTCTAAACATAACGTTTAAATATTGCCCACAATGTGGGCAATGTCATGTAGCTTCAACAGGTGAAACATCTGTGATAAATACTCCACTACGTTCTGAGTCTACGAGCTTGGAAAATAACTCGAGTTTTGGGTCTCATCATGGACGTGTGAACGAAGTGACACCCGCTGGAAAGAAGCAAGCAATGCTTTCTTTGAATGCGTTTAGAAGTGCTAAGGGAAAAGAGAGAAATTCTTTTTTTGTTCGAAGAAAGGGGCAAAAACATTCAAGTAACTAGATAACTGACACACAAGTTGGCAAGGTAACTGACACTGAAGTTAAAATTACCATTGCAATAATGGAGAACAAGAAAGCGAAATGGAGGAATTCACTTCCCCCTGAAGATTTCTGCATGTGCGACGGTTGACCTGAATCTCAAGGCAGCATTGTACATTCAATAAAAGTTTTAACTCCAAAGTCGAATACATGTTGGTTTTTAAAGATGGTTCAGAAGTTGAAACTATTCCCGGGACTGATCCTCCAGAACCCTTCACCTTGTGCAGGTACAAGGAGAGGTGTCTGGTTTCGGTTATTCACGGATAAAGCTCTTCCTTGTTTCTGTATTTCAAAAAAAGCTTGATGATTTAGGATCCCTTCTAGTCGAAGAGGACTCAGAATTCTATTCCAGTGATGGTGACTTGCCAGGTGACCTGCCAGCTATCTTACCGGAGATCGCAAAGCAACATTAGGGCTCGCAGCTCAAATATTCCAGATCCAACAGAGCCTTCTACTTTGCTAAATTATAACACTGCTCTAGCTACCACCCTTACCAGATCAGTTCCTAATGTTGAGTGCCCATTATGTTTTCAGCCATTTCCCATTGACAAGGTTGAGCTGCATGCAAGTGACTGCCAAGGTTCATTTGCTGTTGTAGAAGAAAATAGCATTGAGATCTGTAGTAATGATGGTGAATTTTTGGAAAAAGAAAATTATAACCCTTCATTGGTAAAGTGTATTAACAACCTTATAGAAAATTTTAGAAGAGCAAGAAGTAAATACTATACGCCTAATACACTTAAAATACTATACGCTTAAGGTCACATTTGCTGGTGAGGCAGCCATTGAAGATGGTGGGCCGAGAAGAGAATTTTTTACAGGTAAGTATACAACATACTTCTACTTTATTAGTGTTTTGAATTTTGCATAAGAGGAAAATAATTTATCTTAATTTCAGAGATGCTCGATTTTGTTCAAAGGCATCTCTTCGGAAGGTGCACCTGTTGAAGGTCCAACTATTTGATTGGCCACTAAGAATTTCAAATTGGCTGGTGAGATAATAGTAATGTCCATTCTTCAGGGGGGTCAAGCACCTAATCTATTTTCAGCCAAGATCTTCAATTATTTCTGTGGAAATTTGCAGGCCAAAAATATAGATTCGCCTCTTACTAGAGATCTTTGTGAAAAGGTAATAGAATGAAATTACTAAATAAATATCTATAAATAAGTGCTTACACTGATCATTCATGTCTAAAACATATTTACTTTTTAGCTATTGAGTGCTGAAGATGGTGATGAATTACAGAATATCCTTCTTCAACAGAATGTATTTCCATCTCTTGAGGAGGTTGGATATCAGAGTGTTCCTGCATGTGAAACAAAGACATTCATTAAAGATTTAGTTCAGAAAGAACTTCCAGTATCTAAGTTTTTTGTGCAATAGTTGTATCAGTCGCATCTTGTTTTCACAGTCAACTGTTCTTTTCCAGCTTTCATTTTCACACTTTATACAAAAGCTCTTTTAATATCTTCCTTTGAAGAAATGCTATTATTGTACAGTCTTTGTCAAAAGCGTTGATAATAACAAAAGTCCTTAAATCAAAATGAAAGTTTGGGTATGCATTCTTTTTAAATGCCATGTAAGGGCTGTTGTATATTCTATTTTATTGGGATCCTTCGATTTTGCCTTTATAACACTTTCTTGCTATTTGATAAAACTTTAATACTTTTCATTCCATCTTATAGCTCAATTTGTTTGAAATATATTGCCTCAGCTAATACAACTCCAAGAAGGTCTGCAGACATACAATGAGTTGCTGGAGTTTCAAAAAATACCCTAAAGTTTGGGAAAGTGTATTTGTTATTGGAAAGGGCACAAGGTCACAGCAAACTCATTAATTGATTCTTTCGATGTTGTGCATAGTGCTGGTCAACTTGAGCGAGAGTTAGAAGCAGATACATACACATACTTATGTGAGTTCATACATAACATGGACAATACAGGTGAGATTGAGAAAATGTCCGGTTACCTCTTTTTGAGAATCATTTATGTTTACTGGAATATTTATTTTACACATTCAATAGAAGGACCAATGTGTGTTGAAGACATTCTTAAGTGGGTAACAGGAGCAAAATCAGTGCCACCACATGGTTTCATCACATGGTTGTCCATCTGGGTGTCAATGCAGACCTACAACAAGCACTTGTAATCTTGTCTTTACTCTACCTGTACATATGAGTACAGAAGAAAGTATGAGTGGAAGTGTGAGTGAAATTGATGGAGGAGAGTTAGGAAAACTGTAGTACAGCAAGAAGGCTGCTTGGCTTTTTTTTGTTAAACAGTTATGTTTATTTCAAGTTAGATTTCGTTGATCCCATACAATTTTATTGTCATGTGGAAATTGAAGGAAATCTTCTTTAATTTTATAGGGACAGGAAATGAGAGTAACATAATAAGATATCTTAAAACAATAGTAATAAAATATCCAATCAATATATAAATCAATACATAAATCAACACAAATATAATCTTAAAACAACAGTAATAAAATATCCAGTCAATATCTTACATAACAGATGTCATTCCTTGTGTTATCAAAAACTGTTTAAAAAGTTCTTCAATTCAGTTCCGAAAATATTTGCATAAGTTCTCTGTAAAGATTGAGAGCAGCCATCCATGAAGTATGTCTTCCAATGTTTATATTTGTGAAAAGGTAGTGAAAATAATCTTGAAACCAATTGACCTCTTCATCAAACTGTAATAAATTTTCTGCAACAACTTCAATTTCTTCTAATGTGACAGGATGAACTCTGTGTTCACCCCCTTTATTCTCGGGAAGGAATAATTCATCTGGTTTTCTTGGAATAGTATTTCTGCTGGATGCTGTAATTGTGTGTGTATTCCAGTGATTCTTGACAAAATCCAGGTCTTGTTGGATAAATTCTGCAAAACAGAACCAGAGACTTGAACTTCACGGGGAAAACTCTTGGGTTTCGATTAGGTCCTGAAAAAAATTTATCCACAAGGTTGATTGATTTCTATGAAAATGGGACCACCATCCTTTGATTCTTTAACGTTAATTTTTAACGTTATTTCTGAAGTAACACTGCATGATTGCAATTATTCCATTCTCAGTCCCATTATCTGTCCGTTATTTCTGGACAACCTGCTTGCTCTTTGACACAATTCAAGTAGAAGCTTGCAGGTATTTCAAGAAAATTATTCGATCTACATACGTTTAGCCACAAAATCTTTCTGCTCCAACCATCAATTGCCCCATGGATAGGAAAGCCGTTAGGCTTGAGCTTGTCGTATCCATCAACATGCCAAGAAAAGTTCGGACCAGGTGAAACAAATTGCCTTCGCTTTAAGCCTCTGGCTTTTCTTTCTTCACAACCTTCAGGATCAAGTTCTCTTATCCTTTGCTCAACAATATCTCTAGGAACCTGAAGTCCTTCAAGCTTAAGAGTGCCCAATCGAGCGATAGCCTGCTACACATTTGGGCCCATCAAGTATATCATTTATATGCTGCCTTATAAATTCTTCGTCATACACAATGTTACGGCATTTCAACCCATACTCATGGAGACGACTTTTCAATGTTCGGATTGACATCGTAACATCATGTTCTTTCTCGAGCAACTGAACGATTGTAGAGTATTTGTATCCTTTATTGAAATACTCGGTAATTACTGACCTTTCATTGTAATTAGCATCTTAAATGTCTTCTAAAACCTCAGTACCACATTGTGGACAATAATTATATGTAAGTTTCAACAAAAAAGCACAATTGGAACAGTTCTTAGAAAACCTTGGAATTTCAGCCATGTTTTGATTGGAATACCGAATAACACAAAGTATTGCATGTATTGATTTGAAAATCTGACACATTATCTTAATAAATCCCTGTTGGCTTGATAAATTTCTGTTGGCATAATGAATCTCTGTTGGCATAATGAATCTCTGTTGGCTGAATAAATATCTGCTCGCTTGATAAATCCCTGCTGAACACAACCTCGATCCCAGGGCTTTTTCTTAAATTAGGGAAAAGGCCCTGACATTGGCTGGTCACATGACACCCAGAATATCTGGGTGTAAGAATATGTTAATTTCTGTGGTCTCTGTGAATGTTTGCATAAATAGTAAATCAGAGAAGTAATTTTTAATGTTCCATGCAATACAGCTAGGTTAAGGTAAATAACTTCCTATAAAAGCAACCTTCTACGGACTATACCTGGCTCTACATCTTCGGTTGTATATATGACACTACTGGGCCCAATGAAATAAAGTAATATGTTAAGCCTGATAGAGTAAGTGCTTAGCAGGTATAATACAGTTAAAACTTGTTTAGAAGATTGCCGTGTGTGAGCTGATAACATGCATAAGTTGTCCCTATACCTTCATCAAATTCCGATAATGAAGCATACGGATATTCTACGTATATGACTTGATACCAAGAGTGTTAAGAGTCAGCAGAATAAGTGATTTAAAGCTACATAAACAAACTAAGCAAAGGGTTTAAACGACTTAAATCTCTCTTTAGTTGTATCTTATGAATAAATTATACTCTTAAATGATTTAATTGACAGTTTGAATGAGCCAATGGGATTACAAAATAGACCAGCCAATGCCAGGGCATTTTCCCTTCCCCAATCCAAGAAAAGGCCCTGGGATCGAAGTTGTGTTGAACACACTAATATTTTCGTATGTGATAATAAATAATGTCTGAGGAGTCTTGTAAAGCAGTTTGTTTCAATATTTTGATGTTTGCACTTAATATCTCTGTTGCCTTTGTCGGCCACCGTGGTGGACTCTGGGATGTGTTGATCTTGCTCACACAGAAGACATGGAGCAAGTTTATGGATTAGGGCTTGGCTTAAATTCTATGGAGGGCAGGGAAGCTAAAGACATCTCTACGTCCACGTACTGCATATTCACACCGATGGAAACAGTTTATCCAACACAAGTGTATTTCTCTTATTTGGCTACCTTTACATAATTATGCTAACGTTACCAAAGAATTATTGGATGAGGCTGAGCATGATATCGAGATTTATCCAGACCAAGGTCAACGTTATCTGCAGAAGTGAAGCTGAGGCAGACAACTTTGACCAAGGTATGCATAAATCTTGATACCATGTGAAAGCCAAATTCAATAATTGTTTTATCATACAATTATAAAGCCTTCCGTGCTTCATAAAACAATTTTAATACATTGCTTTCTGCTTTGGTTTTTAGTTCCTTTTCTTGCAAGTTGGCCTTCAAAAACACTCCTCGCTAACAAAGTTGCTCTTTTTGTATTTTTGGTGTCCTTGTTTTCTACAAGCTTGTCCATTGCTCTTGTTGCTACAAGCACCCATGCTTCCTTGCCTAGACCTTGCATAGAAGCTGTTGTCTTTCCAAATTTTGTTGCTTCTCATTTCATGGGAAGAGATGTTACAGAGATCTAGAAAGATGTGAACATCTTTGTTTGAATTTGACTGGGGAGTCTTTTCGCCACATTGTTAAGGGTGTTGCGCCTGTCATGGCTAATTATACAAGGCGAAGGCAACCACGAGTCAGACATTGTCCATTCATGGTGCATGTCAGAAATCGGCTCCTATTGGTGTTAATTTGGCTCAGAATGTACCCTGAAGCTTCAGTGCTAAGCGCAACAACCGTTCAAAGAGAAATTTACATTTTACAGCACATTTTAGAGAGCAGATTCAGTGGCCAAATGTAGAGGAGTGCCTGCAAATGGCAAATGGTTGGGAAATGTTTCCTGGTGGTGTTGCAGTGATCGATGGCACAAGACACCAAATTCAAAGACCACAGACGAAGCCACAGCAACAATTTTACAGCGGGCATTGTCGATACCACAACTTCTCAACCCAGATCATCATGGATAACCAGGAAATACAGTTTTCATCCAGTCAGGTTTTCTGGGTCACAACAACGACAGTGCTCACCTGCGAAATGATGCCACGAATTGGAAATGGAGAAGAACTCCACTTACCGGTTGGTTTATACATTTTGGCTGACAAATGATATCTGTACGAGTACCCAATCCTAACACCATGGAGAGCTGGGGATGTGAGAGACGATCAGCGCCGAAACTTGTTTAATCTGGAATTGCGGAGAGTTCGAGTGCGCATAGAGCATTGCATCCATCGTGTTAAAGAATATGGGGCTGTTAGGCCAACTTTGGAGGCATGAGCGTTGGATGTTTTCTGTCGTGAATGAACTTTGTGCATTTTTAGCGTAGAGACACATAGATCTCTCTCGTGTGATTGAACGTCCACTACAAATTGAACTGTCTGCTATACAAACAAATATTTTGCTAGTTGTGGTTATGTATATACAAAAACTTAAGCCTGGTTTTCACTGGCACCATAAGCATAAGCTAGGAAACAAAACATGTTACTCTAGGATTGCGAAGAGAAAAGATTTTTTAAATTTTCTTAGGTTTTAACTTAGAGCTGCTTTATACGTCGGATTTCAGTCGAGTGGAATGCAATTCAAACAACATATGATTAGATAAGTCATGTCATTGTTCATTGCTTGAACCAACTTCGACACGACTGAAATGCGACGTAGAAAACAGGGCATACCTTACATTCATGTAATGTTGTGTTTATATATTGGTACAGGCTTACTGCGATTCTTTTTTTTGTCTTTTGTCTTATCTTGAGCCTTGTATTTATGCTTACCACGGTTGCAAGTATTCCTTAGTAAATAAGCCAGATTTTCAACATTGCTCTTTGTTTTTATTTGTCTTTGTCCTTTGTCTTATTCGTTTTCTTCACTGCACTAATCATGGCACTTATTTAGTTGGGAATACTAGCAACCATCACCCGCAAAAAGTAGGCTATGTTTAATTGAGCTGACAAAGCAGAACGTGCAACAGTATTGAAAAACTTTAGTCAACACTTTTGACCGCTCTTCACTGAAATGCATCCTTCTGGATTAATTGAGCTGACAAAGCGGAACGTGCAACAGTATTGAAAAACTTTAGTCAACACTTTTGACCGCCCTTCACTGAAATGCATCCTTCTGGATGCTGTTGTGTTTATCGTGCAAACAAAATGTGAAACAATATTACATCGTTTTTTAGTTCATATCAGTGATATGTACCTGCCGTTGTGCCTGCAACTTACATTGTGCAGTAACAATTCCGTTTGCTAACTCAGTGACAAAACAAAATGGCTCGTCTTAAGGGGCTTATAATTTTATATATATTGGCTCATGATATACATTAAAATACACATTTATTTCAGAAAAGTTATACTATTCTGCTTCTATTTTATTTAAGTTTAACGTACTTTCTAAAATAAATAGCCATCAAGTGGGATGAGTAAAACGCTACAAACACTTTACAATTTTTTTCACACACAATTTTATTTTTCATTTGCTTGTACGGTAAATAATATTAATTATCTAGTTGACATCAAATCAACTGGTTCGTGAGCTGCATGGTCTGCTCTAGCTGGTGCGTTAACACCGGGATTTCTCTTGTTAATAATGCATTTAATGCCTCTGCATTTTCCCTGGGAAGTGTGTGGTATGGTCTTCTAACGCCTTGCTCATTCACCACTTGCATTCGCTGTTGTTCAGCATGGCCAAGGTTGTCGAGATTTTCATTATTTTCTTTATCCTCATCCTCATAACCACTCAAATGATTGCGGAACTGCTGAGGTGGAGGGACCAAATTGTTGTCATTCAAAATTGTTGGTGGTGCGTTTTGATTGGCATGTCTCCCCTCAATTTCCACTCTCGGATTCTGGCCTTCAATGTGTCCGACGTTGAAGTCAACAGGCACAGGCCTTGGGTTGTTCAACACTTGTTGCTGAACTGCATGACGAGTGGCTTCCCTTTCCAATGGATGAGCAGGAATAGCATATCTCATTTCGTTGAGTCGGTCTAACAAACCTCTAGAACAAAATATAGCATTTCCATTTTTAATAATTTTTTTATGTTTTCACTTTAGAATTCGTCAGAAATGGAATCAGAAATTGCTTTGCTTGCTGTCTTTTTGTTGTCACCATATAAAATCCCGAACTCTTTGACGTACAGCATTTTGTTCTCCAGCATTTTGGTACAATTGCCGGACATCTCTTGGAAGCTGCTGAAATCGCTCGTCTCTAACAATCTTATTAACGACAACATCCCAGAGAGCACCATTTCTCCTGTACAGATCATATAGCAAGTTTCTTTCCACTGCGGTGATTAGTAGGCATCCTCTATGTGCCCGTGGTGGCATATTGTAGTCAAACTTTTACAAGTGTTATCAATATGTTATGGAAGAGGGATATTGTTCGCCCAAATTGCTTATATTTGCATGAATTGTACTGATATGAAATGTTTCCCCAGGGGGCTATAAACATTTAAACAAATCATTTTTATGCCATGAATTTGCATACATTGTCTTATTTGCACATCCAACCCATCAAAATTAAGATCTTTTAGCTTTGCCGATTTGCTCCCTGAATATAACATCTTTACGTTCTTCGGTGCATGTCAACTATGTCCTGGAGTCCTATCAGACAAAAGAACAGCTTAATAAATGTGCGATCAGGATCACAACTTTTGCCATGTATGATAATACAGTCACATTGAAGGTGTCACAGACAAATAATCTAGGTCACCACGATGCTTAAATTAATAAATTTACATACCTAATTTCGTGAGATCTTCAGCAGGGACGTCTGTAATATGACCAATCTTTGTCACCCCTTCTTCCCAAAGAGCGGGTTCTACTGACTGCAAGTCAGCAATCTCAAGAAATTTTTTTATTTCATCATCATAACTCAAGTGCAAGCTTTCAAGGT
This sequence comes from Muricea muricata, assembly GCA_963855995.1. Taxonomy (NCBI): domain Eukaryota; kingdom Metazoa; phylum Cnidaria; class Anthozoa; order Malacalcyonacea; family Plexauridae; genus Muricea; species Muricea muricata. The sequence continues at coordinate 60,267,265 of OY979716.1, forward strand.
TTTCACCAGCCACCATATTTAGCATGTTTCAGTTAGGCCTGCAATACACTCCATACAGGCGATGTACTTCATGTAAGACCAAATGGTAAAAATGCATTCCTTGTGGATTGCATAGGATACAAAATGGCAGATGAAGAGTTGTTACTGGACGTTGAAATTGTTCAGACTGTAAAAAACCTTTGTTCTAGTAAAAGTGAGCGAAGAAGTGTTTCTGCAGTTTCTGCTGGTTTGAGGAAATCCCTTCAAACATGTAAAGTACAGGAGAATGAAGAAAAGCTCGACAGTTTACTTGAGTTTTACAAGAAAAAAAAAAAGCAACCATAAAGCTCAGGTTATAGAGGCATTATTGTTTATCCTGCATCAGCTTTTGGTGGCAAGCTCAAAGGAAGACACTCGGGGAAGAGGTTTCTTTACCTTCCATGAGGCCTATGGGCTGTGTGTCGGTTTCTTTGGTGGGCCTGTGAAGAAGTCCGCTTTCAGAGATCAACTACTACATCATGAGTTTGGTCTCAGAGTATTTGTTGCTTCTATTCACTGCACAAGGTACATTTAATATAAAATATTTACATTCATTTTAATATTTTACAAGATATAAATGCATATACAATATATACATGTACAAATATCAGTGTTCTATATTTGACTCCACATGCGATAAATGGGACTCCAGTTAACATTAAATAGCTCCAAATCTCCAACCATTTTCTATTAATAGTTTTATCCTGATCGTTTGTCACAGTTTAATACTGTAATTCTACTGCATGTGAATTGTAAAATAAAGCACGTTTGCGAATGCTTTACTAAATGCCATTTATTTTAAAAACTACTGCTTTTGTTGACTGTAAAAAAACTTTGCTTAACGTGTCTTCAATTTTTAGATACGTTATTTTAGAAAATGACTCTACGGACATTGGCTGGCTGCTGCAAGATGTTGAAGTTTCGAATGACTCGAACATTAAACTACGATATCAGCTAACCTCTTCAAATCTTAAAGTCATTATCGACTCAATGGACACAGAATTCGACAAAAATGCATTAAAAGCAGTTCTGTTCACAACAAGGAGCCGTAAAGACATAGAAGATCTAGGAATAAAAGCAGACAGAGCTGTCAAATTTTTAAGGAACACTATCTCCACTTCTGAAGAATGCGAAAATGCCCTTCTCGCTGCGGAGGATATGCTGAATATCAGGCTTACACAGAAGAAAGAACTAATTGACCAGAAAATTAAGCAGATTGATGACAAAATATCTACCCTTGGAGATTGTCTGCCAAAAGTTAAAAAAGATGATTAGCTAGTGGAAAAGGAGATTCTGATGGAACGTGCAGGAAGCATACAAAATCTCCAGATCAAAGAAGACAAGAATAGTAAGGAACGCTTCCAACAGCGTAAAAGAAGGTTGGCCCAAGGGCTTCTAGAAGAAAATCGGGTAAAACGAGAGAAGACTTGCTCGAGTGCACCCAGGGCACTCGATAGTGAAGATGAAGAATTCATACTGAAAGCCGTAGAAGATATAAGAGCACAGCACACGAAAGGCGTCATGATGCAGTTCTATACCTAAACCATCAGATAAAGAAAAAAGATTTTCTCTCCATAGCTAACTACAATTTGTTCCGGAGAAGAAAGAGATTGATAAAGAGTGCAACTACAGTGCTGAACATAGGAAGGCCGAAGAACTTGTCATCAAGACAGGCGAAGTTGCACTTAGGAAAATGGCTATTCTGTGCAAAAAAGACTGAATATGAAGCAAATAAGTGCACACACCACCAGCGAAAGCATGTAAAAAATGCAAAGCTTAACCTATTCAAGAAAGATAAAGATGTTCTTGTCCTTTCAATAGACGATAAAGCGTATCTGCGTGCAGGAACGGATGTTGGAGTGTGCAATGTAAAAGCAGGAGGAATATATGATGTTTCTGACCCAGAAAAAGAGAGGAAGCTTCCCCAGCATGATTTTAGCAATCCCCAAGTTCACATCACACCGTCATCCTTCCGCTTCATGACTGGCCACCAGGAGATCATTGAGGGCAAACCGCATCCTGTTAATGATATAGACCAGATAGTAGACTAGATATAGACCAAAGCATTACATTGGAGGTTCCAGAAGTGTTTGGGCATCTGAAACGATGCTACTAAGGTGGGAGGTCCCTCAGTTGTTTGAAGCGAAGGAAGGCCCAAACCGATATTGCAGTCTTACTTTTCGACGATTAAGTGCCCGTATTCATAACTGTCTTTTTTACTTCAAAGACACAACGATGAAGGAAGATGTGATGGCCATTACACCAAATTCCTGCTGCAAGTTCCAAGAGTACGAGAAGTCCCGAGTGGTTTGGCTTGAAAAACAGTTGTCAAGTGCTCTATGTAGATGGGAAGTCCAAGAATTAGAGGCTGTATTTGGAAATGAGCTCAAAGATTTGTTGACAGTCGTATTGGACAGTCTTTCTAAGGAGTTTCAAGTTATCAGTACCGCTACAAAAGAGCAGTTGTGGCAGATGTATGAAGACTTACTGACAAAGATAGAGCAAACACAGAAGCGTATCAAGGAACTGAACTTACCACATGTCAAGACAGATGTTTTGAAACTTACTGATGCAGGACCTGGCATGAGATGCATTAACATAGAAGTTAGATGTCGAGATGCTGAGATGGCTAAAATTTTGAATTCAGATCGAGTCAATCGAGTTCACAGAGCAAGAGACGACAGTGGACAAAATGAGGCTGAGAGATCAAACGCGTGTATAGGAGAAGCTCTGGTTGATGGTGGTCCTCTGAAGTGGAAATATCATGAAGCTTTGGATAACTTGACGAAAGAGGACATCGAAGAGCTTTCAATTCATGATATCAAGAACGGCGAAGAAGCAATGGAGCAACAAAATGCATGGAAAGTAGCAAAAGATGTGGTAGATAGGATACAACACGAGCCAGGTCCAGCCAGAGATTTTATGCAATCGTTCCTGACACCACAAAGCGATCTACAAGTTTTTTTTAATTCAGAGCAACTGAGACAGTTTGTTTCCTCGGCAGAATCAAGACAAAAACATATACCAGTATTTGCATACTTCAAGAAGATCACTATGTTTCTTAAACAGTGCATGCAAGTGGAAGAACTGTATCTCGAATATCTTAAAGGAGAGTGTAAACAAACAAGTGGCGTTACGTGTGATTTTTGCACTGAATTTCCTCTGTCCATGGAAGCATTTGGGCAGTACCAAGACCAAAGCCTGACGGCAAAGTTTTGCCAGAGTTATGTTAGCTCCCATATGACCAAACACCAACAGCAACATCAAACGGTGCTCGAAGAGAGGTATACGACTACCAGCCAAGAGTACAAATAAAAAAACGCGTTCAGCAAAAAGTACTTATGCTGGATGATGAGGAGTCAATAGCTACATTCTCCAAAACCTATGCAGTTCGGGAAGTCCTTGTTAGAAAATATCTCGAGCATCTTCATTACCTAAACTTTAAGAAGGCCAAACATGCTGATGTGAAAAGAAAGAAGAAAGAGCCTCAGTCACGCATGACCTACGACAATTACAACTGGGTAGAAATGTTTCACACCAGAACACTTAACAAATTGACAGTCCCTGTTTTAGATCTATTCTTAGAAAGGTGCAGTTTAGCACGAAAAAGAATGAACAAAAAGCAGAAAATCCAAGTCATTACAGCCTGTCTGGCCAACAGTGAAGTAAATCTTGATCAAAACCGACAAAACGGTGACATAGACAGAACAAATGGAGAAGATGATGATGGTGCAGGGGATGAAGGGCCGGACTCTAGTGACACTGACAACATTGAAGATGGTACTAGTGGTTTTGACGATAACAAACATGTGGTTCTATGTGAAGTAGGACATTCCAGCACAGACGAAGACAGCGAAGGAGAAATCAGTGATCAAGTATTCTCTGTAAATACAAGATCTGGAAGACTGGCAACAACATATCAAACTCGTCAGTTTTTTGGAGACTGATTAATATAAGCAAAATATTTGTATGTGCAACACATGTAGAATCTATTAAATAGGAGACAAGAAACATTACACTTTAATTCAATTTAAAAGACTTTGACTTTCCCGAGATATATTAAGGTGGCCCCATAGGGTTTTAGTTAAAAACTGCATTGTAGCCGTTAAAACTGTCTCATTTCCACATCTTTCATTATAAAACTATGAAATTCAGTACAAGTGTTATTGAAGTCTTGCTGAAGATTTTAAAGTGGTGATTTTGCGCTAAAACATTGTTGCCATGGCAACAAATGGATAAGAACATGGCTTGCATTTCGTCTTCTTTCCGCAATTTTCGAGATTTCCTTCGGTGAATTACTTTTTAATTGAACATGTTGTATGGTACTGACGTAAGGGTTTCACTTACACACTTTAAAAAGATTCTATCGATAGGTTTTTTTATTATCCTACAAAATGTCAAAAATCATTATGAAAAAAAATCCCTTTGATAAAATTTTTCGAAAAAATAACATTTCAAGCACTTGAGCGATGGTAATTGATGAGCAAAATTTTAGAAAAATTCACCGAAGGAAACGGGCAAAATTCACAGTTTAATTTCATTATATTTTTTTGCTTTGATGTCATAAAATTTTTGAAACTAGTTTTTCACGCGTGGAGTCCGGCACATTTCGTGGACAACAACCAGAACAGCGAGAAATGCGTGTTTTTGATAATAGCCGTAGTATTTTTTCGTTTGAACGGTGCAACCTTATTTAAGAAGAGATTAAAAGACATTCATATTGCCAAAAAGTAAAAACAAGACATAATAAGGCATCAAATCAAACCACTGCTTCTTAAATTTATTCTTGTCATTAAAAACCGGTGTACGAAAATATTCTCAAAACTCATGACTGTATGCACGATAGTTATAAGACTATGTTATTAAGACACGACAGATCTGACCTTAATTAAACAAGAAAACTTACATAAGCTTCGGTAACATTTCAGAAGAGCCATGAAGTCGATAAAGACAATACAAAATGGTTCAGTCAGAGTCCATACACTTTCGTAAAATTTCGAGCAACAAAAATTACATTACTGGACATAAAAAAGCGCCTAAAAATCGTTTTAAAACTGATCTAAATCACCTAATACTTGAACTTGGAAACACAAACGATTGTAAGCAAGAACTGTCGTCTTTTTTGTGTGTAGAAACACAAAAATATCGGCAAAACAATGTTTTCAACTTTGAATGTGAAAAATTTTATTATAGCTGGCCACGAACATTCCACGCGTGATTAGTGCGGACAGCGTCTGATCTCTATAAATCCGGTTATAACTGAACAAAACCATAGTGAGCCACCTTAATGTTTATTATATTAAACGTTTTGGTTTTCTTTTTATTGCAAGTACAGCGAACAATACAGAGTATGAAACATGAGATGAATAAAAGAAATATAAACATAAAGTGATCTATAAGCTTCCAGCCTGCTTTTTAACAGAGGGATGGGTCATCAATTTTTGTGTGAGGCCTTAAGGGTGGGCTATTAATAATTATGCATAACTTTAGGGGTGGGCTGTAAAAAATATGCTTTTCAACATTTGATTTTTCTAGCCCCCCTCCCCCCTACTTCTGTACTTTATGAGCGGTCCCTAATCAGAACTGGATAGGGAATCAAAAAAAGTTGCAAGGAATGGCAGTCAAAAGAGGGGAAAGAGCGAGCACACTGCAAGTGGGAAATCTACAAGCAGAATTCGTAAGAAATCTGCATACAGTGTGTTTAAAAGTAAATTCCTTGCCAGTGAAGCAGGTATTTGTCACAATGTTTTAGTGCATTCAACTACTGAACTGGGTTGTTAGTTTACACGGAAAAAAACGCACAACTTGTTGCAAAGTTTTTTAAAGCAGGCTTGAACAATGTTTTGGTGCCCACATTGTTCATAGTTGTCAACAATATTGTTCAGCATTGTTACACTTGATTCAGGCTCAACAATATTGCTCAATATTGTCACCAACTATGAACAATGTGGGCAGCAAAACATTGCTCAAGCCTGTTATACTGTAGACTCAGCTTTTTTGCTGTGTAGAGTACAAATATAAACTTTCCAGTTTAATAGTAGTTAGAATAACAATTTTGCCATAAACATAACTCATGAGACAGTTTACGTTTTAATATAGCAATTTACTCTGTACATACTACTGGTTGGCTTACTAACTGACCAAATATCTGACTGATTGACTGGCTGACTTACCAACCGACCATTTATTTCCTACTGAAACAGCTCTCTTGTATACAGTTAGCTACCTTTTTTGCCTTGTCTGTCATTTATCGTGTTAATGACATTGGTTTCTGAAAATGGGTTGGGGTTTTTTAGCAAATAAACATCGTTATTAGTACATCAATGAAGTAAATTATTATTTCTATGCAATTCTCTACAGTACACTATATCAAGCTATTGAAGATTCACTTGTTATCTATATGTTTTGTACTTTAGAAACAAATTAGGTAGTTTAGTCTCACATTTGAATTATATGTTATTTTTATCATTATTGAAACAACAGTGAGAAAAATGAAAGAGGACGAAGTCTCTTTTCCTGACATTCAAAAGCAAGCTATCGGAACATGCACGGCACGAGTATGAAGCAGTTGCCACTGATGCAAAATTACAACTTGTAATGTTTGTTGAATACCTCGATTTATAGTCATGTCGTTCTTATACAAAAGTCAATGGTATACATTTTCATTCCTTATCCTTTTGAAAACACAGTATGCCTAAGTATGACTGAATTAAAGTACAACCCCGTAAAAACAAAAAATTGCAGCAACATCCCAAAAACACATGTTTTTTTTTTTCGACCACGCCCACAAAAATACGAGACGACACCCACAAAAATATTTTGGACGGCCAGTTTTGGAATCCTGGCTAACCCCCTGCATGCATGCAGCAACCTCTCGCCACTAACCAAGCATGCAACTATATTTTCGAAATTACATGAATTATTTTAATAGGTTGTCGTCATAGCAACACAGCAATTTTATTGTTTGTATATTTTTTCAAAAGGGCAAAATATCAGTTTTTGTGGGTAGCCACGTAGTGGCCTACACCACTATGTTACCGTAAAATTTCCGTAGGTGGGTTTCATGTCTGCAAAATCTTTAAGGAATCACGAACCAATCAAAACGTCAGACTTTCAATGAGACTGAATTCTTCAGTTCTTTTATATGGCGACGCCGGTGTTGTAAAGAGTCATGTTGTATTATTTTATCGTTCAAGTTCTGGTTTTTAGTTGTTCATGGTGTGTCATTTGGACTTTGGTGGGAGTAATCCCCATGTAAAATATTTGTGTGCAGTAGCAAATTTTTGTGATGAATATTATTTAGTTATTGGGCCATTCTGTATTTTTTTGTTCACTTGAGTACTCGTCGTGTCACTTCGCTGACTCGTGTGTTTAATATCCTCGAGCTTTTACAGATCACCCTCATATATAATCACAATGTTGTTGGAAGAAAATCTTAATGGTTGGTTATATCAGTCTAACAATGCAAATAAAGGTCCATGATAGTTAAATAATCACAATCATTTGCTGCTTGTAAAATTTTTCAATGTCGGCAACTTCTTATATAATAAATCCCCTCAGATATAATCACAATCTTGTTGCAAGAAAATCTTAATGTTTGGTTATATCAGTCTAACAATGCAAATAAAGATCCATCGTAGTTAAATAATCACAATCATTTGCTGGTTGTAAAATTTTTCAATGTCGACAACCTCTTATATAATGAATCCCCCCCCCCCAATATATATTCACAATGTTGTTGCAAGAAAATCTTAATGTTTGGTTATATCAGTTTAACAAATTTATACGATGAACACCTCATGTTGCTGGTTTTAATTTTTTTCCATATCGACAACCTTCATATATCAATCCCCCAATCAATCCATCCAATCATTTGCTGGCTGTTAAATTTTTCAATGTCGACAACCCTCATGTATAATGATTCCCCCAATATATATTCACAATGTTGTTGCGAGAAAATCTTATATCAGCTTAACAAATTTATATTATGAATACCTCATATTGCTGGTTGTTAAATTTTTCAATGTCGACAATCCTCATAAATCATCATATATATTCACAATGTTGTTGCGAGAAAATCTTAATGTTTGGCTATATCAGTTTATTTCATGAATATTATTTATATGATATTAGTTATTGGGTCATTCTGGATTTTTTAGCTTGAATACTCGTCGTGTGTTTACTTAATATCCTCAAGCTGTTGCAGACCCCCCCAATTACAGTACACAATTGAAGGCTATGAGTTATTTAGAAATAATGAAACTTCAAACGTTAATCGTCCTTATCATGGAACGGCTGTTTATTCCAGGCTTCGAATGTTGAATGGATACCCTTATGAGAGAAACTGTCATGGTATCGAGTTAACTATCGCAAAAACACCCGAATATCCAGATTGAATTATAATTGGAATATACAGATCTCCAAGGGTTGTATTATCTTCTCTTCTAACTGCCATTTGTACTACATTGGAGGAAAATCCCTCTTCCCAGGTAACATTTTTGGGAAATTTCAATGTTAATTGGCTTGATGAGCTGGAGCGAAGATCACTGTACAACGTAATGATTAATGAAAATGGTCTCGAGCAACTTATATCTAGCTGCACAACAGATAATAGAGCATTGATTGATCATCTATATACAAATTTGTTTGAAGAAAATGTCCAGGCAGGTACTCTTGAAACTTACTTTAGTGATCACAAATCAATTTGGGTAAAGTTATGGTAAAGAAGTAATGATAGCAAACATATGAATGACATGTTATAAAGAGAACAATAATTCATTGAAGTAGTAAAGACGAAACCATAATGTGGACATGGTTAGATAATCAGGCCAATATGTATTGGCCTGCCTCTGATTAAAATAAATGGTAAGCATTTTGAATGTGCAATGATATTTTCCTTTTGTCTTTCAATTTTATTCATTTTTTTTTCTTTCAGGTATTTCAAAATTAATCATATTTTTTTTTCTCAAGTAATAGGTAATAGGAACCATATTGGTGTCTGGCAAAATAAGATATATTCTGTGACAACAGTCTCTTTGTACATAAAAGGGGCAGTGTAGGTGTAATATGAAATATGATATAGCATGAGGGTGGGTCAGGCCAGAGTGACTAAAAGTAAATATATGAGACAGGGAGAGTAAAAAACAATATCTAGAAATGGAAATACTTAAATAGGTAATAGAAACTGTATTGGTATCAAGTAAAATGGGCAAAATTTTGTAACAACAGTAACAATGAGTATGTAACGAGAAAAATAGCTAGACCTCATGTAGTGTATAAAACACAAAATGCGACAGGACAAGACATATGCAGGTCTGTTATACAAAAAAACTAGTAGGAGATATGTAAAAAGATAGTAGAAGGAAAGAAAGAAGGAATTTTCATGTGTCTAAAGCAGATATCCCCGTACGCGGCGTTTTGTCCTTCGTGGACTCGTCAGCAGGGAATAGGGGCTGGCACGTGTTTAGAAAGATAGAGGAACAAAATACAAGATAGTTAAATGACAAAAAATAAACAATAATGTATCAAATAAGAAGAAAGCATACCAAATGTGTTGTTGATTTTCGACAAGCCAATATGTTGGGCCATGACAAATCAGGTTAACAAAATCTCGTTTACAAAATCTTAAGAATTCCTCACAGTGTTCGCGTTGCAAAAGGCGAGAGCAAAAGGGGAGAAGGGGCCTTAAGCGTCTGAATAAATTGCGTGTCTGGGGGTTGTGCACATCCGTAATTGTGATGTAAAGGATGAGGGTAGGTACGGGATAGTGTAGGAGTCAGTTAATGATAGTTAAGGATACGTTTGTTGTAAGTTTTGTGGGACTTCATGTAAGGTAAGCTTTCATAGATGTGGTTACAAGATATTAAGTTTGTTCAAGGTTGTAAATAGTATAGACAAAATATAATAATTGGAAAGGGAAATGAGGATGTCAAGTTGTATACAACAGGCAGGACACGAGAAGGCTACGAGGAGGGAAAACTAACATTACGCTGAGTGATGAATAAGCCAGAAGATCTGTATTCTTGAAAATTTAGTCAGTATAATATTGCAAAGAATGTGCTAGTAATTAGTCAATCTAAATTATATACAACGTTTTAAGCACCGTCGATCTCAATTAAGTAAAACGTTAAATAGGAAAGTGATTACAATTGTATACAACGTTAATAGAATAGTCAATCATATATATATATACAGCGTTTGTAGAATAGTGGATCTGATTTAAATAACGTTTGTAGAATAGTGGATCTGATATAAATAACGTTTATAGAAAATGTACTGAATATCAAAATTAGTACGATCCCTGGAAACTCCAGGGTAAGGTGGTGTTGTGTAGGTAAATAGGGCAAGTTAGCCAATCCTATTTGCAAGGTAATACACTGTGAGGATATATAGTTATGATATTCATAAATATACGTGAGGTTATGGTCGAATATTTCTAATAAAATGCTCAGCTATGATTAAGTATAGGTACATATGTGTAAACGTGTTCCAAATAAAAATAACCTTTCACTCTTTGGAAAATCATCGTAATTTATAGTTTGTCTCATCCACTTCTTAAACCATGTGCAGTCGAGACAACCTAATGTATGGAATGCCACGACTGTCTTAAGTGGTTAATCATCACTATACGAGGTAGTTTCTCCATTATAGGTGGATTATGGTGCTTTCGTCATTATATGCGGTGCTTTCGTCATATGCAGTGCTTTCGTCATCATATGCGATGCTTTCATCATCATATGCGGTGCTTTCGTCATTATATGCGGTGCTTTCGTCATTATATGCGGTGCTTTCGTCATTTTATGGGGTGCTTTCGTCATTATATGAGGTGCTTTCGTCATTATATGCGGTGCTTTCGTCATTATATGCGGTGCTTTCGTCATTATATGGGGTGCTTTTGTCATTATATGCGGTGCTTTTGTTATTATATGCAGTGGTTGTCTTTATTATACAAAGGTAATTAGCCCGCGATAATTATTTCCAGTCACCTCAACGTTTGGCGGATATACTTCATGTATGATTGGTATGGTACATCAAATATTGAGCCGCATGGCCGCCATTGTATTGCACTGAAAATGGAGGTAATTTTGCAGCAACTTGGCTTGGCTAATCTTTTATGTCGGTTTGAAGATGAAAGGGTGGATGAAAAAATTGTTCTTAGCTCGATGGACAGTGAACTTTCTCGCCTTGGTGTCTCAACTATCGGTGATCGAATTTGGTTGCACGAATTATGTAAACAAGCCGTACAAGCTGTTCAAGGGGCTTCGACATCTGCAGCATCAGCTTCTCAAGAAGTTCGCGATTTATTTCACAGTAACTGAAGAGGAAGTAAAAAAGGACCCAAACAAGCAAAAAAAAAGGACTTGGACTGCTCATATGGTTTGTTTGGCCGATAGATTGGCCTATAAAGTTCCCACCGCAGCTGAAAAACAACTTCTGTTTAAGGCAGGACTTCGCCTGAAAAAGATCAAATTCGAAGTTGACGATGACAAAGAAGCGGTCAGAAAGAGAACTTCGAGTGAGACAAAGTACGACTCTACCGAAGTTATTGGGTTCCCTCAACTTCGTAACTGTGGGGGTTTTGAATTGATGCGCTGTGCTGCAAATTGCAGGGAACTTGTTGTTATTGTGGTTCTTGGGCTGTAAAAGAATTGAAAGCTAATGGAGGTCCTCAGGCAAAAATCTATCTGAGACCAATTCAAAAAAGTCTTTCCACCAAACCGCTTTCTGTTGAGAAAACCTCCCAAGTCAGAGAAAAATGTATTAGTTGCAACAAAGAATTTTTGGTACACGAGTTGCGAAAGCACACTTTTCTTTGCAGGGAAATGTTTGACACAAGTGAAGAAAGTGAAGAGGAAAGACAAGGTGTTCCTACGCAAACAGTTAACCATGTGCTAGCACCTTTAAGTAATGATACACCTAGCATGGCCACCGACATCTTGACATCCACTGATGCTACTCCAGGCCATAGTGCTTCTGCTCCTATTATTATTCATCCAGATGAAAGTGTCCTGGATACACCGGAAAAGACAGTTGATGATATTGTAACAGAATTGATCCATTACTGTTCTGCTAATGATATATCAAATCCTGTAGAAATCCTATCTTGCTATCAGTCGATGTTTGTTCAAGGTAGAGCATTGGAAATCAAAGACCCATCAGTTTGCGAGGAAGGTGACACAAACGTCATTTTTATTGATCGTGGAAATGTATTGGACACAGGATTTGATTAAGTTGACCAGATCCAAAACTTGCAAACAACTTTAGAAATTGAGTTCTATGGTGAGGTACTGCAAGCATAGATTTTTTATATGTGTATATTTGTGTTTGTTTGTTTGTTTGTTTGTTTTCAGTATCTGTGTTTGTATATGTGTGTATGTGTTTAGTAATTTATTATTTGTTATTTAGGGTGCCAAAGACTACGGAGGTCCTCGAAAAGAGTTTTTTCTTATGATTCTGAATGCAATCAAGGAGAAGTTCTTTGATAAAGGATTAAGACAGCACCTTTTTGATAAATATGAAACAATTGGAAAGATAATGGGTGAGCAAAATGGGTAATATCTGTTGTTGGCTTTCAAAGATTATATGAGATTTAAGGGGGTTTATTCAGCATCATTTAACTATGTTATAAAAATTTAACATAATGATTTTGCCTTTTTTATTCTTTACAAACTGTGACTTCATCTATAAAATATTACACTGCAGGTGTTATCCCAATTCCCCTTCACTGCACATTAAACGAAAACGATTACATGGAGGGCAAAGATAAAAGCAACGAGCATGATCAAACAGGTGAATCTCAGCTCCAAGAAATAATGCTTGATCATCAGGAGTACAATGAAGCAGAAAATCTTAAAGAAAGCGATGATGAAAGCCTTGAAAGTAGGAAAAGCACAAGGAATATCCTAGCACAGCTGATAAAGAAGGTAGACGAACTAACAGTAGAAGTAAGACGTAGCAAGAAAGAAGATGCACCAATATCAGCTCCAGAAAGACCAGGAGGTTCAGAAAATATTAGTGAAAATGAGCCGAATGACAATCTTACGAGAGACCTTTTACAGCAATGTACGTCTGTTACCGAAATAACTGATAAACTAAGTGAATTTTCTTTTGATGAAGAAAGGTCGGTCATGATATGCAACGTGTGTGTGACAGTTGAACAAGCAAAGCAAATTCGGCCTGACAAGTCGGTGCGTGGAATGTTTTCCTATAATCCAGTGATGGACGAAGACCCTCTTTCTAATCCGGAGTTTAATCGTGATGTCCAGTCTGAGGCATTTTGAAATCTGAAGAAACACCTTCGACGGCATTTAATTGGGGTATTGCACAAAAGTAATTTGGATGATGCTGCATCTGCAGAAAAGTTGAAAAGCAAGGAAGAAAGGCGGGAACGCTTGGTTGGAATGAGGATTTGGAACTACTTGTTACTATTTGTTTAAAAAAGGAAGACCAGATACAGACTTCCCAAATTTATTACTTCTCCAATCAATGAATGAGCTTGATATCGGTGAGCTCAATCATAGTGAAAAATTCCCTGCTAGGTGTCTCCCCTAAGTCGCAGAAGAGGTTGAGTATAGAGTGAATAATTTTCTGAATAATCGGCTTGACCAAACCGGCTTTTGACCAGTTGGAAAAGTAGTTGCTGATGAATCAACCTACAAGCACAGAACACGGCAGTTTGTCGCTTTTATCACTGTTGTGCCTGACTCCACCGGGCTTATTCAGCCAATATTTCTTGATATCCACGTGGTTAAAGTGTTTATGCAATGAAATTTCACCCCGACGTTTTTTGACCTCAGTGTAGAGATAACGTAAAATGGGTTGGTAACTTCTTTTACAGAAGTTCATCGTCTGGCTTCTTTCGTGACAAATTAAGCTTTGAATAATATGCAAATATCATACTTATGACATCACAGTGCATAATGTAATTTAAAACAACAGATTTTTCGAACAATTTAAGTCTGTCGAACAAAATTCCAAAATTATAACTTACAAATTCCGATTTTCTGTATTTTAGAGCAACTTTTGGAAATTTGCGAAGATTAGCAACAAAAGTCAAATTGCGAGGTTCTAGCATGATTGGATCTGTAGAAACGAAAACATTTGTCAGCAACGGAAAGAAAATTGCATCGAATATTATCCAAATACCTGATGTAGATTTAGCAGCTCAGTACAAGGAATTTTTTAAAAAGGTCACAAACGTAATACTGGAGAAAGATCTTCCAGAAAGTATAGAGGTCTTGAAGATGTTCCTTGACTCGTCAAAAAGGCTTTTATCTCGGAATTGAAATGGTGATTCATGTCCTTTTGGTCGCCTCTGTTTCAATGTCTGTTGAATCGGTGGTTGAATCTCATGTCTCTGTGCATGAAACATGAGTAAATAGCAGAGGAATGTGTCAGAGGAAAGGGGTCGACAGGAAATGCAAATTTCTTTGAATGGTCCCATAGTTTCTCGTTGTGGAGGAGTTGTAAAAGCTGCGATGACCCAGTATTGGAGAATAGAATCAAAGAAAGATAATTTTTGGCATTTTATCAGGAAGTCTGAACGTATCAAAGTTCAGTCATTTGAAGTTTCCAAAGTAATTGATTCGAAGTTGAAAGAACAATCAAAACTTTCCATTATGGACAAATAACTTTTCAGTTTACTTGCTTGTTTTTAAGGTTTAGTTCGTTTTTATTGAAGAATAAAATTTTAAAAGCCTTTGCCGAGTGTGACCAGTGAATTTCTTTTTATATTTCCGTAGTCGTCGTTAAAGCGTGTTAAAACACGCTTAAGAAGCAACTATAGTAAGTTAGTAACTAAGTAACTAAACACCAATGGCTCATCACACGTTATGTTTCATTTTGTATTCAGACATTTTGCAGGCACATTTTCCTGAAACTTTTGCGGTCTCAGGCACAAAAAAAAGTTTTCGACCCCTGGCCATGAAAACATGGCCTTTTAGCAAAGACTCTAATAACTCTCTCATGTACTTTCTCAGATTGAATATTTTGCTGCATTTATATACGGTGACACAATTAACATGATACAATTTTAAAAGACGTGACCAGCTTTATATTGAGCAGTGATGCTCAAAATAGGCCATAAAATGACAAGCGATCATCGACAAAAAACACAACCTCATTCAGTTGCGATGTTTACTCAATTATTTATTTAGGTTATGATTTTAAAATAGTACAGAAGTTAAATCTCAAGGTTGCAAAGTGAAAAATAAAAATTGCGAGTTCTCGAACAAAACTACAGTTTATATCCAACTGTGATCAAACAGAACTTTGAGGAGAATTTTCTTTGTTTATACAAAGTAGATCGTGTTACAAAACTAAATCGGCTATTTACCAATAAACTACAATGTGTTCAATTATAAAATACGTTAATCTTACTTTGATACCGACAAAAATATTCCCCCAAAAGCGAGAACTATATCCTTTAATGAGTAAATAGCGTGTACCAAGGGAACACAGCAAAATACAGTAAATATTGTACCTGTTGATTTGTAGAATCTTACCTCTAGTATGAAAATAAGCTCTTCAGAATTCAATTTATTAATCTCAAGCTCCCATTTTACATAAACGTTTGTAGAATTTTAATCCAAAATTCAGCATACTGACGAAGTCACAACGTCACGGATGTTTGCAGAGCCGAGGAATGCAATTTGTCTAAAAAACGTTCATAGATAAGCTTAAAGCAGTAATTGGCACTTCTCTCACATCCGATGACAGAAAACATGCACAACGTTTTGTTATGCAAATATTCAGATGTTTTTGACGAAACATTAAGTCACACAACGATAACTACTCATAAGATCAATACAGGTACATCTCCCCCAATCAAACAAGCGCCAAGACGTTTACCGTATGCACATAGGGATGAGGCAAAACGCCAAATAGACAACATGTTAGAACAAGGTGTCATTCGTCCTTGTACAAGCGCCTGGTCTAGCCCAATTATCTTAGTTAAAAAGAACTCCGGTTTTGTGTCGATTATCGCAAACTAAACTCAGTTACTGTTGGCCATGCACACCCATTGCCACGTGTTGATGATATTCTAGATATTCTAGAAGCTCAAACATATTGGCCAAGTCAAATATTTTTTTAGTTTCATTTTTTTCCAGAGACAACCAATCACAATTGAAATCACTAATACAAATAAGTCCTTTATTTTCATGATCTATCTTTTGGACAATCAATTTATAATCTATAAACACATTTACCGGCATATTTGGAGGCCTGTACCATGTGCTTAAAAGAAATGGTTTTGCCTTTGTTGTAATGGTAATTTCAACCGCGATTGTCTCTAAATTCCGGCATAATACCAGATCTGATTTTATAATTGGCGTGTTTCGAATAAATATAGCTACTGCACCATCATTGCAGTTCCTATCTTTACGAATTAGGTCGTATCCATCTAAGGCTATCTCATGGTTGTTGATGCTACTGTCTAACGACATTGCATTAACGCATAATTATAACATATTCACTCGTGGGTTCAATTTAGTGCTAGGCATTGAAATTCTAACAATAGATCATTTTCAATAGTTTTTTGGGTTTTTTGGTCTACAGGTAGAAGTAATAAAATATTCTTTTGTGCTTCGCCACCTTAACATCAAAATCAAAATAGCCATATAATACATTCAAAGCAACAGACGAATTCATTTCGGTTGCAAATTTAATCAGAGCAAATTTCCGAGCTACAATGGACCACCACCGAGCTACCTTATGCTTTTATTTGGCAGAAGATTTTAGTAGACTGCATTTCAACCAAAAGCTATATGAAAATTCGTATTACACGATAACAAAAACGACTGGCATCACCAAAACGAGCACAAAAAGGCTGCATATAGGACTCTTAAATAGTGTTTTTATTAGTCGAATAGTTTTTGAGTTTTTTTGTTTTAATGTAAAAATTCGACCCAAATTGCACGACAAAAACTGAGTACTAGCTAAAAATAGGTGTTAGACAACATATAACAGAAAAACTATTTAAAAATCAAAAACTGTTTAGGGTCTTATACACAGTTATTAAGCTCTTTCTAATGATGTCAATCATTTCTGTTATTGTTGGATAAGAAATTTCACATTTTTTTTCTGTAATTCAATATAATAGTACATATAATCACAAATAACTCGTTTTCTTGGCATATGGCAAGTTTTTGTTAGGAACGTTTTTGGCATTAATGTGCCTATATGGCAAACAGGGACCATATATTATAGACTTTAACCGTAATTCAAATACTTATTAATAATTCATACCATTATTTGCGAATCATGTCAACCATACTAGGTCATGTGAGGTGGCCTTATACCTGATAAAGTGCTAATTAGGATGACACTGTATATCACGTTCATTTGTATTTTTTATATGTTGCATTTTAATATAATTAGCATTGCAATGCGACATATTTGAAGTCATTTAATACACTCGAACAATCGCGTTTTATCACATCTAAAACGCTTGGCTGCACCTTACGTTTTAAATATGATAAAACCCTTATAGTACTTACAGTTACAAGTTATAAAAATTGGCGGAGTTCTTTGCTGATTTTTATTTGAAAAAGTTTTATGCATTTTTAGTAGGAGGTTTTTTTGTTGAAAGTGATTAAAGTTTACTATGACTAGTGGAAACGTTATTAAATCAGAACCACGTACTTTGTGTTTCTATAATAGCTTGATGTCAACTTAATGTTAGAAGCCAGTAACAATTGGAAAGATATAGGTTATAGCCTAGTTAGCAAAGTTTGGGTTGTTACCAAGGCTGATTCGGCATTTTTATGGTGAAAATCGAGAGATTGTGATTATCTAATTGTATTAATTAATTAATTGCAAAAAATAAAAAAAATTGTATTCGTCGATAACAAAAACGACTGACATCACCAGAAAGAGCACAAAAAATCTGGCTGTATAAAATTTAGAATGCTCTTTTCAGCTGTGCTAATTGATTTTCTGAAATCAAAAGTTTGTCGAATAGGGGAATGGGTCCATTCCATTTCAAAAATCAACAACTGCGGTCTTATAACAATGGGATAAGAAGTAAAAATTGCACCGTCAGATGGGTAGTGTTGCATAATATTTTTTAGGAAAGAAGTATTATTTTTCACGCTTGGAATACAGGGAGGAAGGTACGCGTATCGTGACTTTAGGAACTCTGCAACCACCCCATCAAAAATCTAATGGTTTATGCCTTATGTGCAATACTCAAGATTAAGATTCAAAAACCAGAAAAATTCGATGATGAGTAGGGAAAGGGAAAAGGGTGGGCAGGAATTATATACGCATTTCTATACTGAGAGTCATAACTTGGTTGATATCAATCTGACACTGTAGAAAACAACAAAGTTCGTTGTCTCGAGCGGGATTCGAACTCGCATCTTCGCGTGTCTTGAGCTATCCAGCCAACTTGGATTAATAGCGAGTCTTATCCAATTTAAGTGCATGAAATATTTTCGTGACGACTTAACGCTTGTCTTTGAGGACACGCAATGTTTCAATTCTATTTCAAAACCATTGTCAGAGATATGAAAAACTAGATTCATATTAATCTGCGAGTTCGAATTCCGCTCAAGACAACAAACTTTAGTTGTTCTTAGTTGTTAATGTATTGAATCTAGTTTTTCATATCTCTGAGGATGGTTCATAACTTGGATTTAGAGGATTTGGAAATTCAGGTTATTGTCGTAATCGATGTGAGTAAGCCAGATCAACGGGAAAGTTTTTGGATAGAGAAATTGAATACGTACAGTAATGTCGTCACAGGATGTCAGCATTGGTACCAACGAGAAGCTGACAAAGAGTTGAACACAGCTGTTGTTAAGGACAAAGTGTGATACATCAACTGCTTATAAGCCATTTTAAGCTAAAGGGAATTCTTTTTGGACGACGTGATAACAGTTGATTTGTAACCAGACGCTATTCAAATGCTTCTTATATGATATTTCAAAACAATGCATCATTCGTTGTTAGCTGATTTGTAATGTATTGGTGATTTACATTTTAGCTGAATGTGCATAACATCTTTAAACACCTCGGGCCAGTTGTTCAAAGGCAGATTAACTTACCCCTGAGGTAAGGTCAGATCCAGGAACAATTTCACAGCAGCTTGTTCGGAAGATTACAAATGTTTCATTTCACCCTCCTCGCAGAGTACCAGTCACTCTAAAAGATCCTTTGAAAAAGGAAGTAAACCGAATGGTTGAAGAAGGAATTCTGGCTCCTGTAAAGGACCCCACAGATTGGGTTTCGAGCATGGTCACAGTGGTAAAACCCGACAAATTAAGAATTTGCATAGATCCTAAAGATCTCAACCGGGCTATTAAGAGATCCCATTACCCAATGCCCACCATTGAAGAGGTTGCTACCAAGTTAAGCAATGCAAAGGTGTTCTCGGTCTTGGATGCCAGAAGTGGATTCTGGCAAATAAAGCTTGATGAAGAATCTAGCATCCTTACAACCTTTAATACACCATTTGGGCGTTTTCGATGGCTTCGAATGCCCTTCGGCATCTGCTCAGCCCCCGAAGAGTTTCAGAGAAGAATGAATAACACATTCGAAAACCTGAAAGGGATGGCAGTAATAGCTGATGATCTGCTGGTATTTGGGGAAGGTGAAGACATCCAGTCCGCAACAA
Source organism: Muricea muricata (assembly GCA_963855995.1). Classification (NCBI taxonomy): domain Eukaryota; kingdom Metazoa; phylum Cnidaria; class Anthozoa; order Malacalcyonacea; family Plexauridae; genus Muricea; species Muricea muricata. The sequence continues at coordinate 60,286,901 of OY979716.1, forward strand.
AAGATCACAACGAAAATCTCAAAAATGCTTTGCAAAGAGCCTGTGAAAGAAACCTCAAGCTGAACAAAGAGAAAGTCAAGCTAAGGATGACCGAAGTTCCCTACATTGGACATCTCCTGACGTCCGAAGGAGTTAAACCGGACCCAAAGAAAGCTGAAGCGGTCCAGAAAATGCCACAACCAACAGATGTACCGTCAGTGAAGAGATTTTTAGGAATGGTGAATTATCTTTCCAAATTCCTACCCAACATTTCAACGATCACCGAACCACTTTGTCAGCTAGAAGCGAAAGACATTGAGTGGCACTGGGATGAAAATCAGCAAAAAGCATTCGATGAAGTAAAAACACTGATCACAAGTCGTCCGGTCCTGCAATACTACGATGTAGCCAAGGAAGTAACCCTCCAATGCGACGCCTCGCAGTCCGAGATTGGCGTGGCGCTGTTACAAGAAGGCCATCCAGTAGCATTTACATCCCCAGCTCTTACCGCTATCGAGAGAAACTACGCCCAGATTGAAAAGGAGCTTTTATCTATAGTGCATGCCTGTGATCGTTTTGATCAATATGTATTTGGACGCGAGATCACCGTCGAAACGGATCACAAGCCACTGGAGGTGATTTTAAGAAAGCCTCTCTTTGCAGCACCAAAACGGTTGCAAAGAATGACGATGCAGTTGCAGAAGTACAACTTGAAAGTTATCTACAAACGAGGATCAGAAATGTACATCGCCGATACTTTAAGCAGAGCTTACCTGAGTGCACCCAACCAAATTAGTGTAGAAGAGCAAGAATTTATCAGGGCTGTCGAGAACGTCAAAATGACTTAGTATCTTTCCATTAGCCCAGAACGCTTGCAAGAGATTCAAGAGAAAACACGAGAGGATGCAACCCTCCAAGACCTGAAAAAGAACGTTGAAAATGGATGGCCAGACCAGAGAAACAAAGTATCACCACTAATAAGAACTTATCATAAATTCCGCGACGAATTATCAGTACAAGATTGCATTCTCTTCGAAGGTGAGCGAGTTATTGTGCCCGTGTCGATGAGAGCTCAAATACTAGAAAAGATACATTCTAGTCACATTGGTGCTGAAGGATGCCTTCGACGTGCTCGAGAAGTGGTCTTTTGGCCGGGTATGACTACAGAACTCAAAGAATACGTATCCAGCTGCGATACCTGTAATGCCCACCGACAAGATCAACCGAGAGAGCCCCTCATGTCTCAACCAGTGCCGGACCGCCCGTGGTCGAGAGTGGCTGTTGACCTGTTCACACTAGGCAATAAAGAATACGTTGTGATGGTGGACGACTATTCAAACTACTTTGAAGTAAATGTCTTAAAATCAAACAACGACTGCAGCAATCACTACTTGTATGAAGTCACAATTCGCTAGACATGGCATACCCAAAGAAGTACGAAGTGACAACGGCCCCCAGTTTTCATCAACAAGCTTTGAGAATTTTGCCAAACAATGGGACTTCAAGCACATAACATCGTCTCCGCACTATCCGCAAGCAAATGGAAAGGTCAAGAGTGCGGTAAAAACAGCTAAAAAGATCCTAAAGAAAGCGCAAGAGGATAAAAGAGACCCATATCTAGCCCTGCTAGCATGGAGAAACACACCTACTGAAGGGCTTGATTCATCCCCAGTTCAGAGGCTGATGGGCAGGAGAACAAGAACACTCTTGCCAACTTCAGTAAATTTGTTGAAACCGAAAGTTCCAACCATGGTTAAGAAACAGATAACAAACAAGAGAAGAAAGCAAGCTTCATTCTTTAATCGGGGAAGTAAATCGCTGTCAGAGCTAAAACCAGGTGATATAGTTCAAATTCGACCAGAGCCCAACACTCGGAACAAGACTTTCATAAGGTCGCGGGACCCGGAAGTATAGAACGAAAGAACTCGTTGTTATGGTTACTAACTAGAAGCATGGGCTTAGTGAAATACACTTGTAAAAGAAAGAGTTTAAACCATTAAATACATAGTTTATAGCACAGTGCTCGTTACAGTAACCACGTAGTCATAGAAAAGCTCAAATTGTGCGTAAGAATCGAACTCACACCATTCATAAATGGTAATCCACACACAATTGTTAGAGCTTTTCCCGCGTCAAATCTTAGCGTTATATTCGTATTTAGATAATAACCTATTTCATTCACATATTAAAACTTAAGGAATTTACTTCTCATCTTGAACCCCCCCCCCTAATTTGACTGGTGCAATAGTTTCACTCAGTCATAAAAAAAACAGGTTTTATTAGTAAGTATTACATTATTTTTGGTGTGGTCATTTGTAAAACCCTAAAAAACATTGACATTGTGGTGTTTTCATGATTTTGTAAGTGAAACTTTTCTATAGTTAGCCAGTTCACTTTGCAGAAACAAGAATTACAAACAATGTAGAACCTATTTTAAAAAACTTTGCTTTTGAAAATTCACACTTGTTCAGCTAAAACTGAAAGTAGGCAACGTTTCTGGAAAGCAAAACTTCTGGTTAATTCCAATTTTTTAACCCAGTGGTTTGAAAAAGAAGGCCCCCTTAAAATAAGAAGTCCCCCCAATGTAAGCGCTTCTTAAGGCCAATAATTTCGAAAGTAAGCAAGGAATTTAAGATCAGAAATAACACTAGAGGTGCATCATAATATTAACTATGTAAAAGAGAAACACTGACATTTTAGGAACAATATAAGTGTGAAATTGAGCTTTCATTGATTAGAAATTTTACGTCTGGCCAAATTAAAATTGTGTACATATTTTAAAATTCCACTATTTGCCTCACTAGTTTTGCCAGCCCCCACCCCATCTCAAAAACTGTTCTGTAACAGTAAATTCAGTATTTATTTCACATATTAATATAAGTCTACCACTACAACACAAAAACATTACAAAAATTCTCTTCTCTCTCTCCTCGTGCTCCCATCATGCATTGCGAGCATTCTTTAACCTTATGATGATGCAATTTCTATTACATTCCATCCCTTCTTTAAAAGAGTTCCTAGTTACTTAAGAAAAACAAAAGTGTGAATGTTAAACTATAAAAAAGTCACCCTATAACTTAATCAACGTTAACCATAATGTCACGCACATAATTAAAAGATCAAGCTCATCAATCTTTTCTATACTTTCCTCAGCAATCTTTCCTTTATCTGCATCCATCTTGACCAAAATACGTTGTGGTGGAACAAGTTCAAGACGAGGTTGTCCGTCATCCATTACCGGTCTAAGTGGCTTTTTCCACGAAGTTCTAACTGATTTTCTGATTGGAGAGGGGCTTACATCTTGCGATGAAAGTTCGTGATTGGTTGCATTACTCGGCCGGTCGCTTTTGCTCCATGGTTCCACACGTACGAGTTTGTGGACATACGTTGGATCAAGTAGTTTTCCCATGTCAACGTGTTTAAGGCGGTAGTTGTCTGAATTAGGTAAACGTTCTGTAATTTGATATGGTCCTTCCCAACGTGGAAGCCATTTTGTAGCAATACTAGAGGTTTTTGAACGTGGTTTCCGATGTACAATGACATAGTCACCGATGTTAAACGTCTTCCAATATCGTAATACTTTTTCTGCTGACGTCGTAGCTCTTTTGCAATGTCAGACATATACTTGTGAGCTTGAGAAAGTCCAGTAACCATCTCTTGTGCCTAAGCAGTTCGGTCATTTGGAATAACAACGGGAGGACGAACCATTGCTTCTGTAGGCATTACGGCATCTTGTCTATACGTAAGACGAAACGGCGTGAGACCATCGGCACCTGATATAGGGGTGGTATTGTGGACAAAGGCAGCTGCGTGAACCCAGATCTCCCATTCGTGAGTGAACTCGTGAACAAACATCGAAACACTGTCATTAAGAAAGCGGTGCACTCTTTCTGTAGCTCCATAGGCTTGAGGACGATATGCGCTAGTATAAATTTTCTTAACGGATAACATTTTGCATAGATGATTAACGACTTGGTTTAGGAACTCTGTACCTCGATCACTCATAAGCTTCGAAGGACAGCTGTGTACGCCAGGAACGTGAGTAAATAACGCTGTGGCAACGGTTTGATCTGATTTGTTTTGGATGGGGACTACCACAAGGTAATGGGTGAAAAAATCGACGACGGTCATCACATATTTGTATTTGGTTACTCGTGTTTCGGGAAAGGGTCCAAAGAGGTCAATACCGATTGTTTCCCAGGGTTTTTGATAAAGTCGAATGTGCATTAGACCGTGGTGAGGTTGGGATGTTTTCCGTTTGGCACAGGCTAAACATTTCTTTACCCATCGAGAGGTATCACGAACCATACCAGGCCAATAGTAACATGATCAAAGCTCAGCTAGTGTAGCATCTCAGCCCCGGTGGCCGCCGGTGAGTGGGGCATTGTGGTGGGCATACAAGAAATGGCGTCGTAGGCTTTTTGGCACAACCAAAGGCTTCACACGTTGGATTCACCGTTTTCAAGCAATGGATCGTCACAGTGAAGGCAGTCATCGGACAGATCAATGAAGTAAAATTTCGATTTTACATTAAGCTTCCTGTTTTTTTGTTTGGCATTTGACAAAGTTGCTTTTAAATGCTTGTAAATCGTTCCTGTTTCTGGGCATGATTGCTGTTCAGTACGAAATTCATCGACACTTGGTTTCAGAGCAATGAGCTGCTCAGGAAGCAAATGGCTATCACGGAAGTCAGTTTCACTGAAATCACTTACGTCGGTATCAGGAACAATCGAACTCATAGCCAGGAGGGTATCACTTGGAAGTAGGTTAAGATTTGACATGTTATATTCAGTATCGATTCCTGCGAGGGAACAGAGTACTGCGCATGTTGATATGTCCATCAGAGGTGGAACTTCCGGTGTAGGGTGAGGGTTTCGTGAAAGGGCATCTGCATTAGTATTGGATTTGCCAGGGCAATGCTGTAGGTCAAATTCGTATTCGGCGAGGCGAAGTGCCCATCGACCCAGGCGAGGTTTTTGTGGACTGATAGATTGGAGTCATTGCAGATTAGCATGATCAGTTTGGATTGTGAATTTCTTGCCCCAAAGGTAGTGGTGAAATGTTTCACATGCCCAAACTACAGCAATCAATTCTTGTTCGCACCTGGTCCACTTGGCTTTGAGTCAAGGGCTTAGCCAGAGGCCCATCCACCCGTCTTTCGGACGGGCACTTTTGAAAGTAAACTGAAATTGGACGGGCAAAAATATTTTTGAAAAATCAACAAAACTTCAGTATTTTGTCATTACTTCATTGTTGACATTGTAGAGACTATAAATATGCCAAGATATTTTGAAAATAAAGGCGTACACCTTGACTCCAAGACCAAAAAAGTGCGTTTTTACGATTTCTCGAAACATTCTGTACTATAGACATAAAGTTTAATGGCTACTGACAAGTCAATAAAAAGAATATCACGTATTTTCCATGCCGTATTTCGCAACCGCTGACAAAATACATATGCTCAAAATAGCATTAGCATTGAGCGCGAAGCTCAACTTCAGCGAAGCAAGAAGGTTATTTTAAAATGAATAAAGGACAAGTCAGTATAGAGCCACATAATGCTACACACGCGATTGGATAACGTTCAAAAATAGACAGAACTTTGGAGCGTTACTAAATTATAAATTCCTAATACAGGAACACTTAAACAGATTATCTTAAACCTTTTAGGAAGTAGACCCGCCTAGACCGATAACCTTTAGGCCACAGACAAACTTGTTACATACTTACATACTGTTATCACTAACTCACTGATAACCGTGCCCTAACACTCCATAATTATCCTGACACTAATCTTAATTGTCTTTCCGCCTCGCCTTTATTACCTGCAGTACAAAAGGACTGGCAAATACGCTTGGAAACATATAGTATTCTCTAGACTCTTCAGAGTAAGATTAAAGTTACGTGTTAGTGTCCGAGTATTTTGACTAAATTGGAGATCATCTCTACTTCAAGACCTATCAATATTCGTAGTAAAAGACTTTTTTGATAATGCCACCGAAAAAGCGCTTAAAGAACCAGCGGGCTATAGATTCCTTATTCAAAAGAGTGAACAGTGATAGCGAATCAATGTCAACAGTGACCTCTGGACAACTTACGGAAGAAACAAGGCCGAGTGTCAATAATGAAAGCGAGCGAGAGGAACTCACAGAGGGAGAGGGGTTAGAAAGGTAAGTATTGTTACTTTCCTTGCTAAAGAAAAAAGAAAACATGTATTGTATTACAGTCATTTTTTAACATTTCAGGCATGATTCAACCACAACCACTTCAACAGCTTCAATTCCTTCAAGGGGAAGCGAGGAGCCAGTCAGAGTTAGGTCACGAAAATTTCCTGTTTCTTGGTTAGATCAGTATACGTGGATGCATTATGACAAAGGCAGAGACGTTATGCTCTGCAAAATCTGCAAAGACCATGGATTAACAGGGCAATGGAGTACAGGAACCAGCAATTTTAGAAAGAAAACTGTTTATGATCACCTAGCCTCAAAAGAACATGCTCTGTCAACAGCTGCCAAGGATCCTGCTCAACCCACTATATCCAAAGAGGTCAAGAGAGCGAAAGAAAGGAGAATGAAGGCTGTTCAACTTGGAATGAAGGCTTGTTTTTGGGTTGCAAACGAAGAGTTGCCAAATTCTAAGTTTAAGGCTCTTCTCGAGTTTTTAAGGCATTTAGAAATTCCTGAAGCATTCAATTTGTTTAAGTCGGGCAATGTTAAATATGACAGTCCAGACATTTTCAACCAAATGCTAAGAGAGCTTAGCAACACCATTGAGGCAGACCTTACAACTCAGCTGAAAAGCAGTCCCTGTGTAGGAGTAGGTATTGACGAATCAACTGATCGAAGTTTGGAAAAGCATCTCGTGGCTGTTATTCGCTATATAACACCTAGTTCCGAGGTTAAAACAACATTCCTAAAGTGTGTAAAGGTACCTGACTGCAAAGCTATTGCTTTCACAAAGCAACCAAAGATATCATGGAACAATACAATATCGTTGACCAGAAAATTGTTGGTTTCGGTTCAGATGGCGCATCCGTGATGGCTGGAGAAATGGGAGGAGTTGGTGCTCTTCTAAAGAAGGACAATCCCTTTTGCATCTTTGTCCACTGTGTTAGCCACCGATTAAATCTAGCTGTGTTGCAGGCATGCAAGAATAACCAGCATATGGCAACGCTACAAGAAATTCTTAGAGGAATATACAACTATGTCAACGGTTCTGCAAATCGTCTTCAGCAATTCGAAGACATTGCCTCTTTGTTAAAGGTAAACAGTCTAAAGTTCAAAAAGATCTTTGATATTCGCTGGCTGTCGATGGGAGCATGTGTTTTAGCTGTAGTGCGTAACTACAAAGCATTATCAGTTCATTTGAGTCAAGATGCAGCGTTAGGTAATCCTGTCGCCATTGGATTATTTCAGCAGATGCGGAAGTATAAGTTTGTTGCACTTATGTATCTCTCAGCCGACATTCTTGCTGCTACCAACCATCTCAGTAAGTTATTCCAGCATCGGGACATAACATTTTCTGCTGTGCGATCTTCAGTGGAAGACTGCATGAGTATTCTTCAAGGCTTTTTGACAACTGACGGTACCTTTCTTGGGAAATTTCACAAAGAGCTCAGTGAAGATCCAATTGGCACATTTCAAGGCATAGAAATAGACGAGCGTGCAGAGCGAGGACATCAAGCTCAAGGAGAAGAAATTGGCCAACGAGCTTCTTTCCACCAGACCAAGACTGACCTCATCAACAATCTGCTGGAAAATTTGAAACAACGCTTTCCACAGGTTCTGCTTTTAGATGCTATGCAAGTGTTTGATCCCAAAGCCTATCCTGCAGATATAGCGGATGTGGACAGCTGGGGCTGCAATCATCTTGATACCCTGCTTAAGCATTTTGGTGAAGAAAAAACCAATGTTGATGGAATTCAATTTGTGCGAATGATTGATCCTGTTCGTTGCCGTGGTGAGTTTCTCACTTTCAAACGAAGATTGCACAGAAATAGAGGGGTTAACAAAGTGGATGAAGATGGTAATCAACGCTTTCATTTCTACAGACCAACAGAGCTTTTCGGGGTTGTGTTTGGAGGACCCCACGGAGAAGATAACAAAGTCATGTTCGTGTCCATGTACAATCTCATGGCATTTTGTATTTTCGTTATGGTTGGCAATGCAGAAGCTGAGCGAATCTTTTCTATCCAGAACCGAATCAAAACTCATCTGAGGATGAATCTTACGATTGAACGTTTGGATCAACTCATCCGACTTAGCAACACTGAAGGGACGATCGAAAGCTTTGACTTTGATACTGCTTTGCATAGTTTTATGTCATCGGCTAAAAGACGGATATAACTAATGACAAATTGCAGTACTACTGCTTTGCAACTTGCCAGACTGTCGGTTGCACTTTCTTTCCAAAAATGTAATTGATTTTTACATATGTTGTGGTTTGAAATTGGAAATTCCCATTTTTGTAATTTTTTCGTCGTTGACTTATTTTAACGTAACTTATCTTTGTAATATATATCGCCTTAAAATTTACAATATATTCTTCTTTGATTTTTGCATTCGTTTTACTGAAAACTTTGCCAAGCTTGCTTCACTGCACCTAACAATGGCTAACATTGGCTACCAAAATCGAGTGCATTTTTGACGAGTGACTGCAATGCACGGCTGGCATAACATACTGGTCGCTTTTTTCCGGCGTTGTCAATCTGAGTAAGAACGGCGCCAAGGCCTTTCGCGCTGGCATCTGTTTGAACAATAAACTTGCTATCCCAATTGGGGTGATGCAACATAACAGTGTCTGAGCAAAGAATAGATTTTAGGTCCTGAAATTCCTGTTGTTTCTTTTGTGTCCACTGAAACTGAGTGTTCTGTTTTGTAAGTTGTCGTAGGTTCCAGGATCGAGAAGCGAAAAATGGAATGAGGTGGCGGTAATATCCAGCTAAACCGAGGAACTGCTGAACGTCGGTGGTTTTCTTAGGGCGGGGAAATTGTGCTACTGCTTTAATCTTCACTGAGTCGGGCTGTCATCCCTCTGAGTTAATCTTGTAACCGAGAAAGTCTTGTTCATGTTGACAAAGTTTGCACTTTGATGGTTTCAATGCTAAACCTACCTTGTGGCACCGAATGAATACATTCTCTAAGTGTTTAAGATGTTGTTTCCATTCAACACTGTGACACCGAAGATCATCTACATAAGCAGAAAAGTATGGATCTTCGTCTCTGGAGAAAAGCATATCAGCAAAGGTAGTGTTCATTAGCCTTTGAAAAGTGGCCTGAAGCATTGCGAAGGTCAAAAAGAAGTCGGCGAAATTGATACAAACCCACATGTGTGATCACGGCAGTCTTTTTGTGGTCTTTTCGGCAACAGGGACATGCCAAAACCCACCGAACAGATCTAGTTTACTAAACCATGATTTACCACGAAGTTGGTCAAGCAGTGTCTCACTGTTTGGAAGGGGGTAGACATCAGGCTTTGTTACTTTATTTAAACGACAATAATCATAAACTAGTCTTGGCGGAACAGGCATACCGTTTTCTGGCTTTTTCTTGACCAGAAGGCAGGGAGCACCCCATGGTGATGAGGAAGGCTCTAGAATTCCTTGTGTTGGCATGTTCTGTATTTCTGTATTTCTGTTTTCATAATTTGCAACTGTGCAGGTGACTGAGCAAATGGTGGTTGATACTGGGGTGATGCGTCACCAGTATCAATAGTGTGTTCAGGAGAGGCCACTCCACGTAATGGTGCTCCTGGAAGCATGAAAATGTGAGCATACTTTCTGACAAGAGCCTCCAGGTCATTTTATTGGTCGGCATTAAGATTACTGTGTTTCTCAAGGTTGAGTGCCTTGACAACCATATCTTGATACTCTTTAGTATAGGGATTAAGAGTCGTAGAGCTTAATGGTGGCACATCTCTGTCGTCGTCTAATAGTGGTCTTGAAGAACTATTGGTGATGAGGTTCTCAATGTAGTGGGGGCCAAATGCCATTTGCATTTCTTGAGTGGCATCTTCAGGGAAGAATGGATGAAGTTGGTGGTTAACTGGTGAGGGTTGTTGAGGTAAAATGTTCAAATTTCTATATTGAGGAGCATCAAGCCACTCTTCAGAGAGGATGTCAGCAGTGTTAATTGCAGCTTCATGAAACAGTTCAGTTTTCTTAGTTGTGACTGGTTGTAATTGGGCTACTACCGCCAAGGGTAAGTCAATTTCATTCTTGCTCAGATTGTTAACAGCGACAGTGATATGCTTAGTGCATGGTTCAATGTTAATGTCATCATCATGAGTTGAAGCAGGAATAACTTCCAAATCAAGGGAGCTGAAGGCTGGATGTTGGGATACCCAGTACTGGCTCATTGGTTGGGTGGTTAGAAAATCAGAGATAACTGGGACTGTGGAAGCAACAAATCTACAGGTAATGACAACAAGACACAGTCGAACAAAGTTAAGACCAGGTACTAGTGATTGAGGTGCTACTGTAGTGGCACTGAGTGATACAAGATTTGATTCAACTGTTCCATTAGGGCAATGAGGGGGCTTTGCTGGACAATTCATGACAAATTGCATTTGAGGGTGGTTAAAGGTAACGGTGCGAGCCTTGTGGTCAGTGAAGGCATGAGTAGCTTAAAGGTGGTTGTTACCAAATAAAATGTTCCAGAATAGATTGGGTACAACCAGCATAGTGTGAACTAAGGCTTTGCCAGGGCCCCACTGGGTTATCAATTTATGTTTCGGTAACTAAGGCAACGGTTAGGGGTAGAAGAGGTTAGGGTTAGGCGTTTGATTAAGGTTAAGGGTTAGGGTTAGGGGATGCTTGGGGATAGAATCATATTAGTGACCGAAACATAAATTGATTACCCCCCACTGGATGGGTACATCTTGTAAAGCCATGCCATTAAGGACGCTATCATTATCAGCTACACTTACTGGGATGGGTTGCTCTAGTTTGACTGTGGATAAGTGAGGGCATTGCTCTTGGATACGTTTTGCATGATCAACCCAGCTAGCACACGACGTTATCCCAACGTTGGCTGAACGTCGTATTTACGTTAGTCGTGACCTAACGTTAATACAACGTTCCCACCACGTTGTCTTTTTTACTTAAAAGCCACAGACGTTGTATCAACGTTGGTTGAACGTTAGATGTTAACGTTCGCCAAGGTGTCATTTTTACGTTGTATAGTAACGTTGTATCAACGTTGGTTGAACGTTGAGATTGACGTTTGATAAGTGTGATATTTTTACGTTGTATGCTAACGTAGTATCTACGTTGGTTGAACGTTGAGATTGACGTTTAATAAATGTGATATTTTTACGTTGCATGCTAACGTTGTATCAACGTTGGTTGAACGTGGAGATTGACGTTTGATAAATGTGATATTTTTAGTTGTATGCTAACGTTGTATCAACGTTGGTTGAACGTTGAGAATAACGTTTGATAAATGTGATATTTTTAGTTGTATGCTAACGTTGGATAAACGTTGGTTGAATGTTGAAAATAACGTTCGCTAATAAGTTGATTTTTTACCTGTGGTCGTGTATAATAACGTTGTACTGATCAAGACAACGGTGGTTGAAAGTTGAAATTAACGTTTAAGAAACCGTGGTATATAACTTTGTATAGGAACGTCAACTTTCGCATCATATTTATTGCAACTTTACGTGTTCAGACTAAATATCAAGACAAAATGTAGGCCGACCTCTAAGCGCTGAAACACGACTGACTAAGAGCCCGAATTAATTATAGTTTGTCTAAAATTAATGCTTGAAGATAAATCCGATTTCTTAGATTTACATAGATATTATAGATATAAGTTTTATACCCAAATACAGTGACAATATAGTTCATTAGTTCATATGATCAGTTCAAAATTTTTATGCCGTTTACATATTGTCATTTGAGCACACTAGCATATACGCCTGCGTCATGTATCGTGTTGGTACATACTGGGTACGAGCAAAAAAACCTGCGTTCAACCTGCGAATGGGTGTTATATGTGACATTGCCATATAGGTCAGTGGACATTGCATTATCGCATTGCTTTCACGCAAATCACGTGTGTTTATTACAGCGAACGGTGGTTATTCAAAGCGCGAAAATTTATCGTTGTTATTTTTCTGCTCTCTGGAAAACATTTTGTCAAAGTTTTCAATGTGAGTATACATTGTTTCATTCATTTTAACACGTGTAAAATAATACTTGAATAGATGAAAGCGCGTCCTATGTATTTGTGTGTTTACAGCGTAGTAAACAGAGGAATTATAATTTCTACTTTCTCTAATAGCACATCTGCGTCGTCGTTCAAATTGAATTGTTGTTTGGATTTGGCTAGCTAAAGTATTTCATATAACACACGTCTTAAGGTAAGAATATATTCATAATTATTTGATCATAGCCTTTGTAGTTCACAATATATGCCACTCTGGCCTTTTCCATGAGGTAAAATTTGATACTGTAGATTGAATTATTACTATTAAGCGTTTTAGTGTCTGATTAGCCGAAAAAATTGTAGCAATATTCTGTTTTGGTTATTTTTGATATTATTTCACATAAAAGAGCTATAATAGCCGAAGGATGGTTAAAATATTTTACGGATTGGGAATTTGTATGTGAATGAAATTTATAGCTGCCAGCAAAGGGTATCCGGTCGTTTTGCCAGCGAGTCGTTTCGCCTAAGGTCACTTCGCCAACGTCTCGGGTTGTTTCGCCATCGGCCAGAGCATTATATAAACTACAAGTAAAACTACATTTAAAATACGTGCTATATTACAAACTGAGTATAGCTCTAAAGCATTTTCTTAGCCCATGCTTTGGCACTAAAAACCACCAAACATCCTTAGTTCAAAGTCAAGTGCATAGTATTGCAAAATCATATCATATCATGTATCATATCTTAATAATTACTAAACCTTCATCAGTGCCAGTGAGTAATAGCATTATTGTATATAGTTTTTAAGACATAAATAGAAAATAGATCTATCGAGTATTGTGTAAGGAGTCTGTTTGTTAGGTAATAAATGTCTACCATCAGGTTAAGGGACTGGTCATAAAGTTAAAAGGGGGGGGGGCTATGGAAATTGAGGGGTGGGTCATGAAAATTTTAAGGATATACCGGGGGGGGATGTTTAAGGATTTCTAGTGCCAAGTAGGGGGTGGGTCATGTATATTTTGTAGGAAAGTCAGGGGTGGGCCACACAAAATTAGCCTTTCAATAATTAAATTTTTATAGACCACCCCCCCCCCCTTATACTTAATGACCAGTCCCTAATATTACATTTGCAGAATATTTTTACACAAATTGCACTTCAACTTTTTTGCATCATATGTAGAGTAATTTCCTTATGGCAATAGTGGTGTATGGGGACCTAAAGTATCAGGAAAGGGTGTTTTACTCCCCTAAGGGGGTTAAGTTGACTGATAACAGATATTAGCATCACCAGAGTATTACTAGTATATACACATTCAACCATTAATCCATGGTCTTTGCAGATTTTGCAGAGCATAACGTCTCTGCCTTTGTCATAATGCATCCACGTATACTGATCTAACCAAGAAACAGGAAATTTTCGTGACCTAACTCTGACTGGCTCCTCGCTTCCCCTTGAAGGAATTGAAGCTGTTGAAGTGGTTGTGGTTGAATCATGCCTGAAATGTTAAAAAATGACTGTAATACAATACATGTTTTCTTTTTTCTTTAGCAAGGAAAGTAACAATACTTACCTTTCTAACCCCTCTCCCTCTGTGAGTTCCTCTCGCTCGCTTTCATTATTGACACTCGGCCTTGTTTCTTCCGTAAGTTGTCCAGAGGTCACTGTTGACATTGATTCGCTATCACTGTTCACTCTTTTGAATAAGGAATCTATAGCCCGCTGGTTCTTTAAGCGCTTTTTCGGTGGCATTATCAAAAAAGTCTTTTACTACGAATATTGATAGGTCTTGAAGTAGAGATGATCTCCAATTTAGTCAAAATACTCGGACACTAACACGTAACTTTAATCTTACTCTGAAGAGTCTAGAGAATACTATATGTTTCCAAGCGTATTTGCCAGTCCTTTTGTACTGCAGGTAATAAAGGCGAGGCGGAAAGACAATTAAGATTAGTGTCAGGATAATTATGGAGTGTTAGGGCACGGTTATCAGTGAGTTAGTGATAACAGTATGTAAGTATGTAACAAGTTTGTCTGTGGCCTAAAGGTTATCGGTCTAGGCGGGTCTACTTCCTAAAAGGTTTAAGATAATCTGTTTAAGTGTTCCTGTATTAGGAATTTATAATTTAGTAACGCTCCAAAGTTCTGTCTATTTTTGAACGTTATCCAATCGCGTGTGTAGCATTATGTGGCTCTATACTGACTTGTCCTTTATTCATTTTAAAATAACCTTCTTGCTTCGCTGAAGTTGAGCTTCGCGCTCAATGCTAATGCTATTTTGAGCATATGTATTTTGTCAGCGGTTGCGAAATACGGCATGGAAAATACGTGATATTCTTTTTATTGACTTGTCAGTAGCCATTAAACTTTATGTCTATAGTACAGAATGTTTCGAGAAATCGTAAAAACGCACTTTTTTGGTCTTGGAGTCAAGGTGTACGCCTTTATTTTCAAAATATCTTGGCATATTTATAGTCTCTACAATGTCAACAATGAAGTAATGACAAAATACTGAAGTTTTGTTGATTTTTCAAAAATATTTTTGCCCGTCCAATTTCAGTTTACTTTCAAAAGTGCCTGTCCGTGGTGACTCCAAACCAAATGATTTAGAGTTTTTGGAAGAATTGATAAATGATCTAAATAATGTTCTTGAGAATGGAGTGCAAGATGGAGAACGGATTTTGTCAGTTACCATAAGATGTGTTGTTTGTGACGCCCCTGCAAGAGCACTAGTAAAAGGCACAAAGCTTTGTTCTGGCTATTATGGCTGTGACAAATGTGCACAAAAAGGCATGTGGGTTGGACTGGTGACCTATTCCCAGGTTGATAATTTACAATTGCGCACCGATCATTCCTTTAGGGAACAAAATCAGGAGGAACATCATCGTTGTTTAAGTCCTTTTTGCAAATTACCAGTTGATATGGTTAAGCAATTTCCAATTGACTACATGCACCAACTGTGTCTTGGAGTCATGCGGAAATTGCTGTTGGTGTGGATGAGGGGAAATCGTGCGGTGAAAATGTCTGCGGGGCAGGTGGAAGCTATCAGTAGAAAATTATTGGAGCTAAAGCCTTTTGTCCCTTGTACATTTGCACGAAAGCCGAGGAGTTTAATGGATGTTGACAGATGGAAAGCAACAGAATTTAGGCAGTTTTTGTTGTATACAGGTAAAATTGCTCTGAAAGGAGTCCTGAGGCCTGATCTGTATGAACACTTTCTAGTTTTGAGTGTTGCAAGTTGTATTTTGGTATGCCCTTCTTTGGCCCAGGCTTTCAAAGATTATGCTAAGCAATTAATGAAATTTTTTGTAGAGCAGAGCAAGTTGTTATATGGTGATGAATTCATAGTGTATAATGTGCACAGTATGATTCATCTGGCTGATGAAGTTGAGATGTTTGAGTGCTTGGATGCATGTAGCTCATTTCCATTCGAGAACTACATGCAAAAATTGAAAAGAATGGTTCGGTCTGGGAAAAATCCAATTGCCCAAATCGCTAAACGTTTGAGTGAAATTTCTGGCACTCTTCAGCAAATTGATGATACTTCTATAAGTTGTAAAACCCCAAACAATGCTTTCTTGTTGGATAATTTGTCTTGCATTGAAGTGGTTGAAAGGGCTGGTAACTGTGATGGCGGTGAAGAATCATTCCTATGTCGAATTTACGAAAACACTGAGTCCTATTTCACAAGTCCCTGCGACTCGTGCCTCATTGGTGTCCACAAAGCAAGCTCTCGATGGGCTACCATGAAGGTTTTGCCCTTGAGGAACCTAACAAAACGGGCAATGATGGTTGATCTTGGTTCTGGGAAAAAGTTGTTTATGGTTATTCTGCATACCAACAACTAATTTAATAGTTGTTCTGGTCAACATAGCATGTAAGTTATAGTGTATAGTAAGTTATGACATTGAGATCAAAACCATTGAAGTTTTGTGGGGGATTCAGTTCTTTCCTTTTCTTAAAGAAATGTTTAGTGGGCAACACGAGGATACATATATGTGTTTTAGTTGGTTAATTCTTGTTCACTTAATTTAATTCATTCCTTTTTTTGGTGCAATACCTATAGAAACGTTTTATCCAATCATGATGTCAGATGATAAGTATGCAGTTGTGGAGTTTGTGGATGAAAAGTCTGTGGAAGTTGTGGTCAAAAGCTGGATTGAAACTTGCGATGGGGTAGGTTTTTATTCGTGCATATTTTGATTTTATATGTTGTAAAGCTATTTTTTCTTTGTCAATGGATGGTCCCAATGAATATGCTCTACTACACCTTTTCCTGGTCATTTTCAGTGACTTTTAAACAAATTTCAGAACTGTGAGTTTCAGATAGTAAAAGTCTATTTCAGACATTGATAATTATGTTCATTTCAAAATTGTTAAAATGAATTTCAGGTTATGGATGTGCAGTGAATTTGAGAAATGTTCAAGCAAAAATCAGATAATGTAATATAATGTCAGACAATTCATTGTGGATTTCAGACCAATTCGTTTTGAATTCAACAATATTACACAAACAATTTTTACATGATATATTTGCAGTCATTTGGAGATATACAAATTTCATGTGGAAAATCTGGATAATAATTAGAAAAGTCTGAAATTCATTTGTCCAAACTGAATGTTATCTTAAAACGTTTAAATTTCATCTCAATGTATCTGAAAATGAGAAGGAAATGGTGTAGTAACTTAAATTGTCCTTCGACTTTTTCCCATAGGTTGCTCATTTGTTACTGGAATTTAATTTATTCTGACTTGCATACTAGCTAGCTGCTTACAATTTGGACTAAAGTAGACCGAACCCTAATTTATTTAGGTTTTGTATTGTTATTGGCCAAGGACAAATGTTCCTGCAAGGATAAAAAAGTTGGAGTTGCCAGATAAGAAGAGTTGGAAAAGCTATAAAGTTAGAATTTTCACTTATACAGGTAAATAAGATGAATTCCCACGTCAATTTGTTTTTTGACATCCATGCGTCTGATATTTCATTTTTGTTATTTATTCAAAGATTAATATGTTTATGTTTTGGTCAATGTAAATTCCTGCACCCCTAAGACCGACAGTCCTATTACTGAATTGTTGTCAAACGTCAATAAAACTAATCCAATATTAAACTGGCATAAAAATCAATAGAAGCTCTGCCTGTCATCAAAAATATAATGCTATTGCTATGTATAAACTGTTGCCTTACCCCATATTCACTAGCTTCGACATGTTTGCTTCGAATATGTTTTGTACGGCCTCCTTTAGACTTGCACACTTTTGAGCAGTATTTGCAAGGATCTTCGTATTGGATATCGGATATTCGTATTGTTTTAATCCTTCAAGCTAAAACAAATATAACATAAAAACATTACACTCAACACATCTCACTACTATTGTAAAAGATAGATACACTTTATAGTGACTTCAGCTGAATGCGATATTTTGTTGAACAACTCTTCAGCGTTGTTTGCAGCAATTCAAGTGTTTGCTGAAAACCGTCCACATCTGCTGTATTTACGACTTCAGAGCCCAGAATTGTTGGTAACTGGCTTTCTAAATATTGTGCCGAACTTGTCGAAGCCATAGCAAGACGAACAATGCTTTATATCACATTTTATAAACACAACATCGTATTTCCGTAATACTACGCTCTAGTAATTTCTGAAATCAATGCACCCGTATTGTCACGTGACCCCGTCTTTCAACATCTGAAACCAATTAGCGCAAAAGCCTTTGAAGTTTGCTGACCTCCCAAACCCTCTTCTTTATTAACTATGGTTTGACTGAATAGAGATTGGCGTGCTTTCTCCAGATGTAATATAACTCAGTGGTAGGTGAGTAGAGAAAAACCATTGAACTATAAGTAAACTGGAACGATAAGTCAGGAGGGGGGGAATTGAAGCCAATTTGATTCAGTTTTTCTGAGTTTTGAGTTGAAATACTAAACGTGACAAAATGGGCCGTAGATCAAATGAAAGCTATTAGAAAGTTGACTTTTTAATAGCTTCAATTTGATATACGGTCCGATCTTTGGCGTTTAAGTATTTCGTCTCAAAACTCGGAAAAACTAACTTGGCTTCAGCCATTAACTCAACTTTTGAATTGGTATTGAGTTAGCGTTCCAGTTGTATTACAGCCACAAAACTGGGGAGACATTTTGGATGGTTTAGCTGCTGCAAATGCTGTACGTTTGAACTTAAAAGATGAGAAGAGTGGGCTTGATTATTACAAAAGCATCGTTCGATAAAGATTTTAAGGAGCAGATGTTTTGACCGGTTTCGTAAGTGTGCATAGATTATTGGACTTTTAACACTTCGAATCACGATTTATCGCATTTATTTAGGAAATCATGTTTATTATGAATGTTTTATTAGATGTGAACTGGAAAGCGGGTGCCAAAATTTTTAAAAAATATCATGCGATAAGCTAATATTGTTATCAGCTACATATGCTTGCTAGTATGACTGCATCATAGAAATAATAGATATAGAATGCGTGCTTGGTAACCTAGCCGGTACCCAAATTGAAAAAAAAATTGCCCTTATAAATCCGCCATGTTGGATTTGTCCGAGGAGCGGTCTATGCGAATTACAGTGGGGCGAGTTTAATTTGCCCTTATAAATCGGCCATTTTGAATTTTAATGTGGCGTCATTTGTTCACCTGAAAATAGATAGGAGCGCGCATTCTATATCTTTTATTTCTATGGACTGCATACTACCCCAGGTAGAATTTTATTTGTTTGTTGAATATAGACCACATTATTAAAAGTGTAAAATTGCTGATTGTGCAAAATCTGCTGACAAAGTAATGTAGATATAACAAGTGAAATAAGTACACCTATGAAAGAAACCCATGTTTCCATAGGTTTCTATTAATTTATAATTCATATCAGCTGAGCAGACAAGCTTAGTTTTAGAGACTCATATTATTAAAGGCGTACAAGACGAGAATAACTCCCATCAAAATTACGTTTTGTGTTATCAAAATACAGAAAGTGTCTGGTATTATGAATTATAGATGGCATCTTAGTAAAGTTGAAAATACAAATTGCTGGTTGCAAAAGTGATTCTCATTTTACTAAAAATTAATTACAATATTGGAATTTACAAAAGAAAACCAGTTGTACCAGTGACAAATGTGTTGCAAAGATGAAAACAATTTGTGAAATACTGTGATTTTATAAAGCTTCTGCAAGCTTGTTAACAAGACATTTATATAAAATGCTGTGTTTACATTCCGACACATTTTAATAGGAGCATTCATATAGATGCTTGTATTAAAATGTGTGGGAATGTAAACACAGTTTTGGCAATACAATATATCATAAAATCAGATATTCTTCAGGACTGCTACAGAAATGCTTAAGCACATCATGTAATATTGAGTTTTGCTAGGTTATCAATTTACAATTGTATTAAATATGACATTCCTGCAAGCACACAGCAGAACTGCTGCAGGCCCATTATTGGCGTATGTCAATTTGCCAACTGCAACTATGTCAATTTGGAACCAGTTTGTTGATTTCAATATTTTGGTCACATATTTTTGCTGGTAGAAATTCTACCAAGCAACTAAATATACTGCAAATTTGAGACAGATATACAAAAACCATTGCAGGAAAAGTCATGAATAGTATTTTACTATAGTATTATTTGGTTTATCAATTTAATGTTTTAAATGTATAATTACATCAGTAGCTTGACAGGAATCCACCAGTAATAAATCGTGCGTCAAATTTTTTAAAAGATTTTCCAGTATAGATTTACATTATATTTTGTTGCTTGGGAGTATTTTTATCACAGAAGCTTTGCAATGAAAATATTCAAGTCAACAAATTTGCTTGAAATTCACACCGTTGCAACTTCCCGTGCAACTTGATTGGAGCAATTAGCGCATGAACATTGCAATAGCGACGGCAATTTTGAGGGAAACAAAACAACTGATTTGAATGTAAAAGTCCAACAATCCGCATAAACTTACCAAACCGGTCAAAACGTCCAGTCCTTCGAGTCCTTCAAACTTTATCGAACAAAATTTTGTAACAATTAAGCCCACTCTTCTAATTTAAAGTTTAAAACCTCCGCAATATTGATCTTTTTTCAAAAAAGTCCACTTGAACGGCATTTGCAGCTCTTAAACCGTCTAAAATGTCCCGGTTGACGACGCCATCTTATATTCTTCATATATGTGCCACAGGTATGCGTTGGGTATCTAGGGCCTACTATATCTATGGTTATCAACTTTCATATGATATATAGTTTGTAATGGTTTGCAGTTAACCATGATCAGTTATAGCCATTTTAATGTACTGAGAACTTTATATTACATATTTACCCCGGCCTTAAAAGTGTAAAGTGCAAAATCGTAAGTGAGAAATCATAAAATAGATTATTCCATGAATTAGAAAGATCATACGAAAGCAGATAAACACCGCACAAAAAGAAAGTTCCCCCCTAAATACATCAGAATCGCTGTTAATCAAACCTAGAACTACTTGGACCTATGGTAGGTTGTTTAATGGAGTGTGAAGAATTGGGTCACACATGCGTGCAATAACGAGTTAAACCCACTGATTTCATGATAGACTGGATATAGCTTCTGTGGATATCAAAAGTGAAGCCTAATTATACAATACGAAATTCACTTCCGGGGACCACTTGTGATGTAAACTTGTCACAAACAACTTTGTTTTCTGCAACAATGTTGATAAATAATTGCAGAGTGCTTAAAATATTGCAAAATTGTACGCTCTTGCTCTTTTCCCACCAAGTATTCCTTTACAAATTTGTATCACACGGGCTCTGTGGTCCCCGGAAGTGAAATTTGCATGTATAATTAGGCGTCACTTTTGATATCCATAGAAGCTATATCCAGTCTACTATGAGATCAGTGGTTAAACCCCATTGAATACAAAAATACTCGATTTCAAAATTAACAGCTGAATATGCTAGTATGATCCGTCTCATTCACCATTCATTGGTAAACACAAAATCGTAGTGCAATCGTGTAAAGCCATGTAAATCATGCCCAGAATAGGTCCAATTAGTTCTAGGTTTGATTAACAGCGATTTATTTGTTTAGAATGTATTCTGATGTATGTACAGGGGAACTTTCTTTTTGTGCGGTGTTTAGAAGTGATAGAAGCAAGTGCCAAGTGGTACGAATTTAAGTGGACTAGTGGAGTGAAGATTTTAATGTTGACTACTCATTAAACTTTTTTGAAATACTTTTTTTTCGATCTTTCCAATAGTGTGAGTTTATTTAGACAAAATTGAACTTTAATTTGTTCTTTTTACAACAATGGAAAATATTTTAAATTCTGAAATTTTTAGTTAAAACTTTCGGCTAAAAAATCATACATAGTTTACATATCATAGTCCTACATTATTGAGTAAAAACTAGGTAACACAACAAAATTCCAGCAGCATGGTCATGGGGGTATTCGAAATCCAAAAAATATGTACAGGCACCCCATCGAATACCTCAAGGGGAACCGTACAGGATCAATCTGTACCCGACTTTTTACCAGTGTTGCCGAAAAAAGCTCTTCAGTTTATGGCCAGCCTGACCATACCCAACTATAATCATGCCATTTTAGGGCGCGACAATTGACCAATCACACAGCTTCTTTCACTGCGAAGGCGCCAATTTTGATTTCACTTCTTGTTCGAATACAAGCTGAGAGGTCCATTCTGGCGGTTATTCCGATTAAAACTCGTTATTTCACAGCTGAAATCCCTACAAAAGTTAAATTTGCACCATCAAAATAAAGGTTAGTATAATTTGCTATGTTTTAGAGTGTGATTTTCTTTCAAACACTTGTTTTCACAGTGTTTCTTGATGCTCGTTTACGTTCCATGGTTGTAACAAACACTGCTATATTTTGTGTGCTGAATATGTCGTTTACGCTATATTGAAGGCTTAAAGCCAGCTGAAATCCGTACTAAAGATAATTTGTTTTATCAAAATAAAGGTTAGTATAATTTGCTTTGTTTTAGAGAGTGATTTTCGTTCAAGCACTTGTTTTCACAGCGTTTTTTGACGCTGGGTTCTGTTTTGTTGCTGCAACAAACACTGTTACATTTTGTGCTAAATATGTCGTTTGCTTAAATATGTTGAAGGCTTCAAAGCTAGCTTAAAGTTGTGTTAAACAGCACTAGTACTATTGTAAGCGTTTTATTTGGCCTTCATGAATATTATCCAGTTGTATTTGGTTTCCTTAATGAAATGGAGATCCTGTTAACAATATATCAATTTACTCAAATGCCAAATACAGTACATATTAAATTTAGTCTTCAATTTCTGGTTTGTATTATGCTTGCACATGTACAATATTGTACCAGTGAAACGTTCACTATCTAAAGAGCTATATGCAGTAGAAATTGTATATTTTATCATCACTGAGATACTCAACCACATATTAGAGAGATGGGTAAAATATATAATATAGATTTAAAGACGCAAACATGAAGTCTAAAAAGGAAATGCGTGTTATTTGAAAGTGTAGGCTGGGAACCACTTACCAAACCCCAGGTTTGATTTCAATTTTATAAAGATGCAAAATTGTTTCCTCTGTAGGAACGTTAACCGTAACCATATATCGGCAGCCCAATGTCACGGCGCTATGGATTACGTACATGTGATCACATGTAACATGTAATCCTGCAAAGTACCTCAAAAACTTACCACTACAGTCTGTTTCATCCAGTGGAAATGTCACACAGGGAGTCCCCAGGTTGTCTACTACTTTGCACTATAATAATAATGATAATATTCACCGGTGAATAATGCATTGATTTCATGACTCTCACGTGATTTCATGACAAACACATGAAAAGAAAAACTTTAATGATTGGTATATAATAATGCTTCATATTTACTAGTCAGGCAACCAATCAAAATGCTTCAAAATTATTTCTTTGTGTATTTTGCGAAGAAAGCACCATATGATAAAATGTGTAGATGTTTACACAAGTATGAATGTCAGATAATAGAAGCATCAGAAAAACTGATATGGGGGCCTCAGTGAAATAAAGCCAAGTAAAATTAAGAATTTCTGACATGTATAGATACATTTCTTCTACTCATAAAAATGTTAAAATTTCAAGATGGACTCCAGAAACAACGAGTTGTATGATTGAGAAATAGACAAAAAAACTGCCTATATCGCAGCTCTGGAAGTATCAGGCAAAACAAAAAACTTGTTGAATGTTCTATAGACAGTTTTTATTTACATTCACGTCATGCAACTCATTTCCACTTCTAGCTGCTTGAAATTTTAAGGGTTTTTTCAGTAATAGAAATTCATAAATGCCTCCGTAGCTGAACTTCACATATTGTACTTGAATCTAAGCCAATACATCCTGTCAGTTCGAGGCTTTCTGCACAAAATGCACAATGCTTTACAACGCACTCGCTTCATAACACACAGTTTACAAATTAATATCATACCTGGAATTCTAAGAAGGTTTGAGGCAAACGCAATTGGCAGAATTGTTTAAATCTTCCGTAACAATTTCGTGCAGTTTAGAATACCCTGTAAAAATGAGCAGAAAGTGTAGCCTGGATTGCACAATAATCCACACTGAACATTTTTTGGAACAAGATAAAAATAAAATAGATCTCAGCACATAAACAAAAGGTTCTCCCTAAATCCATGTTGCTCATCCCGGTTCCAGCCAGAATTTGATATACAGCATGAGTTCTGGTGTATCCCTAAAAATAAGATGTTATATTAAAAATGCCACTGTCATGCTCTTAATCAAATATCATAGGAAAGGAAATCACCAAGACACATTTAGTTCTTGACATCTTGCCTTGTTTTCGTTCAGCTCATTGACATCTTGTCTTGTTATTTAAAATATGTACATTAAAAAAGTGAAGCTGTTTCTAATGCCATTTAGTTAAGTATTTGAAGTGAAATTTACAAGATAAAGAGTATGACAAAAAATGGCACACCTGAGGCAATTCTATATAGGTACATGCACGAGCATGTACCTATATAATTTATATTACTTATAGTGGTGTTTATTCTATGTATTCTGCATGTAAGTATTTAGTATGCGTAAGTAGATGATATCATATTTTTTCCTAATGCACGTCAGCTAATTAAACTGCTATCAATGTTTTGAGCGCATGCATGCATAACTTCATCTGCATAATCTTGAGCTAATCCACGCGCAGATCCATTGTCGCAGATGCCAACCGTTGTATCAAGTGAATGTAGTTGAATTAAGATAAAGATGTGTAAAAACTTATTTTACAGAAGTTAATTCTGCAAAAGTAAATGCCTCTTAATCACACGCATTTTAAAATTCAAGCCGGGAACATTTGACAAAAGGGATACAAACCAGGCACCTCATCGTGCATAAAATCTCTCCACTACACTAGATTGAGGATCACTCATAAATTTTGGTTTAACAAATCTATTTAAACAAGTAGAGAGAAATACTGTTCATATAGATAGCGATATCGACATAATGTCCCAATAAATTTGGAACCGCCGTTCTAAATGGGCAATATCCACTATCAGATTTGGACATATGGGGTCTTACTAGAGGACTTAAACTTTCCTCACATATTTTATCTTTGTATTTCATTGCATCGTATTTTTTGCATTGTATCAAATCTCATCAGACTCATTTAAAAACCGTACGGTTATAGATTTCTGAGAGCTTAACTGCTTAATTAAAAATGGAAGATAATATCATGTTTAATTTTTTTGCGTAGGGAGTCCAATTCCGTGGAAGAGGGTCCCAATCTGTGACGCTGGTGCACGGCACTAGTCAGAAACAGCCAACACGAGAAAACGTAAGTGTTCAGAGTGTTGATGCTTGCATATATATGAGGGGTAAATCAGTGGTTTTGTAGAACCGGTAGTTCACCTTTATTTATTAGATAATACTGAGAGGGAGGGGATTATACACACGTTGAAATTTAAGCTGCGAAAAGTTGATCTCAACACACTCGCAGACATATGACCCTAAGTTGCTCTAATGTTAGTGGTATTTTAGTGTAACATGTCGTATCAATCAAAGATCAAATGTTAAATTCACTAGTTTCCAAGTTTTTTTTAACATAACTTTTTTCGGTCCACAGACTCTGACCATCATCAGGTACTCAATT
The DNA here is from genome assembly GCA_963855995.1 of Muricea muricata. Classification (NCBI taxonomy): domain Eukaryota; kingdom Metazoa; phylum Cnidaria; class Anthozoa; order Malacalcyonacea; family Plexauridae; genus Muricea; species Muricea muricata. Next base: position 60,312,135 of record OY979716.1, read on the forward strand.
AAATTAAGATTTCCAACCATGTCAGGTTTGTCACGTACACCTCTGTAGCTTAGTGGTCAGAGTAGTGGACTGGAATTGCATAGGCGAACATGCATGTACTGTATATAAGTTCAATTCCAGCTTTGGCGAACTTTTCTGAACTGTTCTCTGCTTGAGTTTAGAGAATAACTGGTTAAGACATGTTTAACCTTCGGAAATCGGATACATATATATATACCAGGTGTTGGCTGTTTTGTTCTGTTTATACACCGATCAAAAGTACCTGTATAATTAAGATTTACCTCATGCAGTCATTCAAGTTGGTAATTCCGATTTCCGAAGGCTAAACAGGTGAAGGAGGTTTTGAGGTACATGACGGCATTAGTAAATAGTTCCGAGCATTTGATTAGAGTGCTCTTCTTCCGGCCTTTTAAAATCAGGAGGTTTTCTTCAGTAGGCATAAGCGACATCTTCTTGAGCCTGTTTGGATTTGTCTAATGATTTTCCATTTGTTTGTGCAGTTTGTTAGTAGGCAAGAAGTGTTTGTTGATTGGTTGTAGAAATATGTGCAATGTTAGTCGATACGTTTTTACTGCAGGGAGGGTTGTACCATAGAACGTTCTGTGTTCTGTTGCGTTGTGAGTTATCGTGGCTGTTTTGTGTTTCGTAGTTAAGTCGTCTGTTGAAGTTGCTTTTTTAAGGCGTCGTTGTATTACTGTGCTGTGTTAAACATTTGATTGTCCCAAGGTAGTGTGTTAATCCGCTTGTTAATTGAGTGGGGAAGTTCTCGTAGGATAGGCGGTGGTTAGTTGTTTGTCGTTTGGTTTTCTGTAAGGTTTGTAAGTGCCGTTAGTGAGGTCGAATGTTACGTCAAGGAAGTTAGTGCTTGTTTGGTTAGTTAGTGCAGTTATACATAGTTCGAGTAAGAGATCTTTTCTTCCTTTGTCGCAGTCTGCCAAATTTAGTATTGAGCACAGGTAAGCCATCGTTGCGGTACACACTAACAGTTTTTCCAAAGAGCTTCTGTAGTGAGTTTAAAATGAACAGGCCGACAAGTTCGGATACTTCTGCCCCATCAAAACTTCCCATTGTCACATCAATGATGTTGTCTGTGTGGTTGTTATGGAAGAGGACTGACCTACGAGCGTGCTTTATAATCGTTATGTCGTCGTCGGATATTGTAGTAAACTGTCTCGACAAATCTATCGCTCTGCATTTTGGCAAAATGTTAAATTCCTTGTGTTTATTAGTGGGAGGCATTTGCCTCCATAAACAAGCATTTCAATAATTAAATTAACCAAGCATACAAGTTATCGCCTAGTTAACAGTATATAGATAGTCAAAAAAATTAATTTTATGACCATCTATACTAGTAAATAGACGTACAGTATACTGACAAGTGACATACGATAACAAACTGTAACAGGAATACACTGTGAGACATGGGAGATAAAAATACATGGATAAATAAAACTAATGTCAACTTACCAAAATATCAGACTTGCAATGGAGCATTGACCCTAAAAAAACAATGTTAAGTGCAGTAGTAATGCTGAAAGTAAAACGTTTAGTCTACTGGGGTTGGTTGTTCAAAGCTGGGTTAGCACCAACTCTGGGTTAAAGTTTTACCCAATGTTTCAGTTCCTGTGTTTCTACATATCCATTTATTTTAACACTTAAACTAAACTAAACCAAAACTACTATTGATCCAGACAAGATTTCTCAAGCAATATCTCGCAATATTATCAACAAGCTACTGGAAAGTTTGGAAAGAAATTTTACGTTAACCCAGGGTTAAGCTAACCAACTTTCAACCAACTGGCCCCAGATCTCGTTTCCCTGAGGTACTTATTCTTCTAAGTAATTTAAATTGATTGCAAATTCGAAAGTTATTTTTTTCGATTGAACATAATGCAGGTAAAAGAAAATGAATATTCTTTCGAGTGTGATCAAGATGGCTTCGAGGAACGATTCATTGATACATATATAGGTACGTAGAGTTCACTGCACACAATATCATAGTTTTTTTACAGTTGGTGGCACTATGGCATAAATGAGCTATCCCAAACTCGGTTACTAAAAAATTTGCTTTTTAATTTACTCTCTGGAACTCTGTATTCAATGCATTCACCTGTGAACAGTTAATGTTGCATGTATGGGGGGATTGCTTTTTCATACAGATTATGACAAAGGTCTAAATTTGTTGCTTATCCTTTGTTTTAGTCCAGGACGGAATCCTGTTGTTAAGTGGTATGTGAAAAGTTCTGGTGCTTTTTATTATACTGTATATGCTATGGCCGCGATAACCATACTTTGTTTCATATTTTTGCTTATTTAGCAACACGGAAACACAGACAGACAAAGATCCTTTATGTATGTCCTCACTGTTACCGGCAGAATCACCAATAAAACCAATAGAGCCATGTGAGTATCAATTTGTTCAACTTGTGTAGCATTTCTTTGAATGTCTAATATAGCGTATTTTTGAATGCTTTCTTCCTTTAATAGTGATGATGTCCACTCCTATAAAGTCAACCCATTACCCAAATGAATCTGAAACAGAGGAAGCTCATGGTCAAACAGAAGAGCCGTCCAGGAAGCAGCGACGTCTTGTAGAATCTTCAATTTCTGCGTCTACGCAGTCACGGTATATTTTATATCATACATATGCATATTCAGTTTTTTTCTTGTAACTAGGGTCGAAGGGCAGTAGGTATGTGACAAAGAACCTAAAAGCTAAAGAAAGCCCAATATCGAATTATTCCTCTAAATATAATGTGCTTATCAGTGTAGTCTGAGTTCAAAACTGTAAATTTGTGTTCTTTTCTCATATTGGATGCAAGTCAAGATGTTGAGAGAGCACTGACAGGCACAGAGTTTCCATACGGTAGCTCTGATGACAGTGAGGAATTGAATATTAATGAACAAAGTATGTTGTAAGTATTTAGATGAATTAAAGTTGCATAATATTTGTTTATTGGAATACCCATTTTATATTCTATGCTATGCTTTCAAGTTTCCATTTTCAGTCTGAACATTCTTTTCATTACTGTTACTGTATGTAACCAAATCGTTATTGATAAGTTTGTTAAACTGCTGAAGAAATGCCACTTTTCCAAAACCAGACATTTTATACACATAATGTACATTATATGGTATCTCTACAAAACTGATGTCACCATTTAGCACATAATTATGCTATTTTATGTTTTTAGTGATCATTTGATCTGTGGTAATTATTCAAGTTTGCTTATTCTTTTAATTTTTTACGACAAATGTTGATGAATTAAAAAAGATTTCTTTGGAGGAGAAAGTGTTTGACACATTTTTGTGTGAAGAAGAAGAAGCAGAAGATCCAGATGTCACAGACGACCCACCACCAACTGCTAATGTACTCACAGATGTTCCTCATTTGCAACTTGTACAAATGAAAAAGTGTATCGTGTTTACAGATCGCATACTTGAACTGTTGAAAATGGTGCAAAGTGTTAATTGTAATAGATCAGATTGTTGTCGGCAATGGGAGTACATCAAAACATATGTTGGTAGCTGTCTTTTAGTGACATGGAAGTGTTCATCAGGCCATTTTGGAGGAAGCTGGTCAGCTCAACCTTTTACTAATAGAATGCGTGCTGGAAACTTGTTATTATCATCTTGCTTATTGTTATCTGGAAATTCCTACACTAAAACTGCACTATTTTTTAGATTCCTCAATGTTAAGTTTATTTCCAAAAGCCTTTTTTTATCGGCACCAAGGCCTTTTTATTGCACCAGCTGTACAGAGGTATTGGGATTTAGTGAGAGAAAATCTGTTGGATGAGAGAAAGAATAAAGAGATTCTGCTTTGCTCAGATGCTAGGAATGATTCACCAGGGCCTTGTGCACAATATTGCACATACACAATTGCAGATATGGTCGATAAAGTCATACTTTGGCAGAATGTACTTGATGTTTGTGAGGTACCTGGGAGGAAAAGTACCGACATGGAAACTATTGGGTTTCAGCGTGGAATGGATGCTTTGCTGAGCACTGACGTTATAGACAGCGAGTCAGATAGTCTGATAGTCTATAGACAGCGTTTTTATTTACCGAGCAAAGTGACCTCCATATAGTTTTGTGGTTAAAGAATTCTAAGTCAATCTTTACTAATTGTCTACTTATCAAAATAAAGCTAAGGACGTGCTTCACTTCTTCAACGCATTTGGGAAGTGGTTTAAATTAATCGAAAGGAATTATTTTGGATTATTTGTTGTGGCCTTGTATCATATTTGTTGTGTCGCTTGCTATAGTCTGGTTTATGCTAACAAGATCTTTGTCACACTTGGTGCTATTCCTCTGAAACTTTAACTTTGGACTATTATTTGTGTTGCTGTTCTAGAGTGTGAATTTCGTGTCACTTAGATGTACAGTTCGTGATTCATTGTCCGTTTTTATTTTTTTGTCCGTTTTTATTTTTTTGACCGTTTGAACTTTCAAATTTAATTTTTGCCTGTCGCCGTGTTTCTTAGCAACAACCTATTGGGATTAATGTGTCTGATAGCTAATCTACTTGACCTTAGACTCCAACTCATCAACTGGTAATTAACCAATTATTACTCTGAGCCTAAGTAATATGGCATCAAGTGATCATTTTTGGCAGACACTTCTACTTATCCTTCTGATTCAACAAATCAATATATGTTGTATAAATTGCTGTGAAAGTCATCATAACTAAATCAAAGCAATGATTTAAATATTTTTGTGGGTCGCCAAATGGAGAATTCTTGGCAACTCAAACATCCCCATTTTTCTGTTGCTAAAGTTCCTAGAAAAAGTAACTCATTGTCAATGGTTGTTGTCGGAAGCAAGACTATTTGTTTATTAAAGTATTCTCTAGCTGCTATTATCTTACAAAGATCTGGTGATGTCGCTGTTTTACTAAATCCAGGGCCCATCAATGCTGGAAATTTGTCAACTCGCACCATCCTAATCTGCTCAATCTGCCTAATCCAACATGTCACTCCTGCCAAGCGGTTATATTATGGCAAGCAGATCCCATATTCTGCTCTTACTGTGATTCGTATTTCCACACCTCGTGCGTCTCCTCTGATCAAGCAACCAGTGGCGAGTTCCTAGATTGGATTGTGGTAAGTGTTTTTCAACATCTAACTGTAGCTTCAACTCTTCAACCGGCAACACAACCTTAGAATCTGATTTGACCTCCGAAAGTGCATCTGAAGATCGTGATGTAATCAGTAATCAGCAGGGCTCTAATAACTTTAGCTATTTAAAGTTACATCTGTCCAATAAAGGACTCCGTTTTGTTCAGTGGAATGTAAACCATTTAACTAGCAGTAAATTTGAACAAATTAAACTTCTCACAACGAACTCAGATTGTGAGACATGACAACTACAGTACTGTAATGCTGAAACTTTTGCTGTCTAATGAAAGTTATTTTACTTTATAGTCAATGAGTGCTCTGGTATTTGGTCTGTGTAAAAAAATCAATCTTTGGAAATAACTCAATCACATGGTTAACGAAAATTTTATTTTTGAGGTCAGATTGCCAAAGAAAAAGGGAATGAAGATTTAACCCAATGGGCAGGGGCTGTGAAAAACCATTTTTGGTATTGCAGTAGGCATTGTGATGGAAATGTAGATGATTTTAAGGTAGATGTAAATATTGCAAAAGTTGTTTGGTAACATGATATACATTGCTTTGAGGAAGCTATCAATAAATGAAAAAACATTTGCAGGATTTGTGGAGAGGAATACTTCACCATGTTGTAAATGAACATGAATGGGCATTAGATGATGGAAAGAGTTCAGGAAAATGCATTCACGAGTGCCTCACTGAAGAAGAAAGAAAGGAGCCGTGGTTGAAGAAAAACAGTAAAGCACACAATGCATTGCAAAAGGTTGTGTTGAGCAAGCAATTCCTCAAACACATTTCACTATTATACAAATTTCAGGTTAGTCATCTTACTACATTTTGTGTAACTTTTTCCTATTAAAAAGAAATTTTACTTTTAGTCACCATCTTGCACTGTGTGCTCAACTGTAGAAGTACTTATACATTGAATGTTTTTTTATTACTTTAGGCACACTGGTTTCCTTGAATCATTTCATAATCACATGTTAATGTATTGTCCAAAGAGACATGCATATTCGTATGTATATAAAATAAAAGTTGTATGTCAGAAAACAAAATGATTTATAAAGAATGTGTAGGTTTATTTTGCATGTGTGCTCTACATTTAGTGTATTTTGCAAGTGTGCTTTAAATTTTCCTTTTATAATTACAGGTATGTTGGGTACAAGCTGCGCAATCAACTTGCTGTGATTGACTTTAATAGTCATAGAAATCGTGAGCCTTACAGGAATTATGGTGGAGAACTTGTGTAAGTTTTCACGGTCGTATCTTTCTTTTCACAAAATAATGAATTGCTATCACTATATCTGTACTGGTTCATCAAATACAGTACAAGTGAACACCGTACTATTATAAGTAATCAATTACTACTTTTGAGTAGTTCTTATTATCCTAATTAATCTCCATTTTAAATAAAGCAGACATCGTGCTCAACACAGTAAGCAAACTAAACAGTGGAGACCAGTTACTGTTCTTGTTCCCAAAGAATATGCATATATACCTTCACTTATTGTAAACATATTTGAGGAACAAGTAAAAACTGGAACAATTAACCAGAAACAAGTGAGGAGTGAAGAGGATCCGAGAAACATTGCCCCCAACATTGCTATGGAACCAAGGCCAAGTGTCAAACAGCTATTGGAAGTACATAAGTCTCGATTTTGAGAGTTCATGTTGTGAATATTTGTGTATACATATTAGAAAAAAATTTTACCTTTAAATGTTGTTGCAATAATCTGAGAAATCTTATACTATGTTTCATTCTGGATAACTCAACCACCAAAACATTCCTCCTCACACAGTTGCAACCACCTTTTTGTGCTACAATTATACAGTGACAACAAAGAGCTGGATGCAAAATGTGCTAATTTAAATTTTATGCAATAATTTGTAATCGTGCTGGCCTGAAACCCACATAAACACCATTGGGTGATGGATAACGATTTCTGATTGCCTTCACACAGCAACTTGGAATAACTCTCCGGTTACCTTGTCCAAGTCTTCCGTGTTGCCAAAGTACAAACTGCCTGTAGGCTGTATGTCGAAAGTTCTCATTATTTCGTGGATGTTTCATTGCCAGCATATCCTCTTTGTACCTCATTGCCACATCTAAAATATTTCCATCCAAGACAATTTGGTAAAACAATGGGGTTGTTGTAATACAAGGTCGAACACTTCGTGTGCAGCACTTGTTCTCGGCTTGTGTTGGCATAGGCACACATAAACCACATTTGTACCAATCAGGTGAATTCTGGTTACTACCTTGTTGCTCTGGGTCATGTGGCACTTCTGGGTTGTCTGATGCTTCTTGGTTTTCTGGTTCTGGTGGATTCTCATTAATGTTCGGTAATTCACCATTTATTAAATCAGCAAACAATGCTGGTTGTCGTCTCAGCAGTTCGACAGCTAAACGTCTCACAGCTCCCTCATTTAGGCCATTTATAAGTTCCTACAAAAATTTAAAGGATAATTATAAATTCATTTTGTTGAACACTTAGGTACTGTTACTCTGTATCATGGTAAACCAGCTTAATGTTAAGGTATTTAATCATAAAGTTGAATCCTAATCCATTGCTAGAGACAATTTGCATCAGCTTTGATTATTTCTTTTAACACACTTCATTCAGTTCATTGATAACTTGCAGTACTATCATCACTGAAAAATAAAATGGTCTGGTGTGCTGGCATTGGTTTTACTCATCTACTAAACAATAAACTGGCATTACACTGAGTTAATCATTGAAGTAGCATTTCTCAAGACCTATTCTCAAACTTGCCTGTATTTGTTCTTGATGCTGAACCTACCTTTCCTCAGAATTTTCTTCTGCAACCAAACCACCACGCCCTCTTCCACCCCTTGTTTAACCACGACGACCACGAGTTCCTCTAGGTTGCCCAGCTCGACCTCTATATACTGCTGACCCTCTAGATAGCCCAACTCGTATCGAATGTTGGCTACTTGATGATCCTTTACGTCTGCCTCTTGCACCCTTTTTACGCTTTGGCTCAGGGGGTTGGAAAATCTCATCCGAGGATTCCTGTTCCTAATAGAAAATAATCACAATATAAGTTATTTTAATGAAATCACCAACAATGAGGCAGATGACTGTAACACATCTCACTCAGATCCATTATTGCATTAAGATGGATTTTCTTTTGAAATACAAACAGTCAAGCGGAACGCATTTCATTAGCTGTGGTTGACGTTACACATTTCAAAAGGAAGCCTTGATAAAAATCGCTCGCGCGACAATTTGCACTGAATGTAAATCCACCTTTATAAACTTGATCGTACAATTACAGCATGACAAACTACAGTATTTCCTTGTCCTCGTATCCTTGGACAATGCATGCAAGTGAATGTAAAATGCACTGTTGTAAAATGAATTTAGCACTTTAAATATTAACTAAATATTAAAAGCAAGTAAAAAAGTAATTGTAAAGTTTATACCAAAGAAGATGAAGATGAAGAAAAATCCCCATCTAGTAAGCTGGTTCTCTTTAGACAGGCTTTCATTCCTTGCCCAAGGAACGCAGAAGAACAGGAACGTCCAGCATTCTTGCACGGACATGCATTACGCACCCTTTGCCAGCTTTACATTTACAAACCGTAGTATTTTCGTTATTAAACGGGTTTTCAGATGCTTGTAAAAAGTTGCTTTCGTCTTGTTGCTCTACTGTAAACAAAGCGTCCATACCGGCAATACAGCGAGTTTGAAAGCAATCTTCTTTCCATATTGTTTTTAATATATCCACAATAAGACCCGGGACGTTGTATAAATACACACAGGATACGGCCCATCTTCATCATTGTACGAAAGTGTCGCGCAATTCACAAAAAGTGTAAATCAATCATAAATCAAATTTCCTTATTGCCACATAGCCACCCATATAGCCCATTATTGCATGAATTTATCGTTGTGTGTTCCCACCCTTTCTTAGCAATTAATTTTACCGCATTTATTGATATTTCGGCAAGGAAACAAAAAGTGAAGTCTGCCATTTTACATTTTTAAGTTTGTGCTAAAGTCGTGCAATACTTCGTGTACACACATACATAATGGTTGTAAACAGTAAAATATAAACAAAGATCGTGCATGCTCAGATTCGACTGGATATCATCTTTAAATAATTATTTCAGCATAATTTACCTTTAGGAAGAGGTGCTTTTGCCACAAAGGTCTTTGAAAAAGATAGTTTTCTCCTGACCTATAATGGAGAACTAATTGATAAAGATGAGGCAGAAAAAAGGGAACAAAGTTATCCTACATCAGCAGGAAGCTTCCTGCTCTTTTTCCAACATGATGGAAAGTCTTTGTGGCAAGTATAACATTTTATCATTGAAGAGCATTGCTACTACAGCAAATATTGTTTAACAAATAAACAGCAGAATGTTCAGCAAATATACATACTGTAGATTTTAGAAAATTTTGAGTTAGTGCTCATTTAGGGGCAGGTCATCTTGAGTTTTATGCAATCTCATACTTATCTTGCTTAGTTGGGTCACCCTACTAGTATATTAATCAAAACTGGAATTGGTTGGAACTGTACTAACATTCTGGTCAGAACTAGAACTTGCTTTAAATTTTCATCTTTTGGTGTTATGTACTAAGTGAGAGTGATGTCGGTGATGTTACACAGAGTTTACATTCAAGCTGAAAAATACAGTAAACCTACAAACATTGAAATGCTAGCCTAATTGTAACAACTCAACCACCTGGTCCTGTGCTTTGGAGTACATGTTATTGAGTCTAGTTCCTTAGATGTGGATACAAATACAGAGTCACAGCCCAAACATCATTTTCACTAAAGTACATAGCTGTTACAGTAAAAATCATGATTACATTTAAAATTATTATGATTCTGAAGAAATTAGACCCTAAAATGTGACGTACTGTATTCTCAAACAAACCTGACCACATAACTCAGTTGGCAGAGCACCTGACTAGCATTTCAAAGGTTGTAGGTTCTATCCTCGCCATTACCAGACATATTTTTCAGCTTGCCTAGTGTAAATATAAGCCTAGGTAACACATCAAACATCATAACTCACATAAACTGGTGAAAATATTTTACATTTATAGTCTCGATGGAACAAATTTGTCTGGTCTGGGAAGACTTGTAAATGATGCGCCTGCTAAAGAAGCCAACTGCAAAATAAAAAAAAATAGAGAAGGGAAGGCTTACTTAGCTCTTTTTGCAACAAAGGCAATTCGAGTCGGAGAGGAATTGCGATATGACTAAGGTGTCAAAGATCTTCCATGGCGATCAAAAGCAGGTTAGCTAATAATTAACTAGGATGCCGAACATGTAGTACATGGTGCCATAAAAGTCTACAACAAGAATCACTAAATTGATTAATACATTAAGCGCTTGCATTCACAACATATGTTTGAGTGACATACGCATAAAGCCAGAGTGATACTGTACATCTTTATGATATGTGACACTTTCAAGTCAGTGTGCAGAATGCAATGCATCTCTTAAAGCAAATACTGCCATAGAGGGCTATGGTAGGAAGAAATACCCTTGATGAGTACATGCATCTATCAATAGCAGAAACTTGATACTCTTGGTTTGCATGTGCCACATATGCATGTGTTAGCAGGATGCAAGTTTATTATATGTGATGTGCTTTGCCAATGAAAATGAAATCTTTAAAAAATATCAATGGATCTTGCTACAATCATAAAGCACTGAAAACAGACCAACACAAGTTATACCAATGAGTATTTAATTAAACAGATACAGTAAGAACACATGCTTGGAGAAGTTTGCTTATATAGTTGCGTGTTGCATGGTGGTAAAATGACTTTTAACGAATGTGCTTTGCGGCTCAGGCAAGACTGAGATTTTGAGTAGTTGTACACAAACTAAATATACTCTCTTGGTCACATGTTTAATGTTCACTTGCTGCGGCAGCACAGTTAGTAAATTTCTTAACATTAATTTATCAAATTTATGTTAGGCTATTTCATAATAGTTTAACTTATATCCATGAGCAAACAATTTTCTGCAAACCAGATTTTGTATGATTTAGACTATTAACATAAGATACATCATGAAACTTGGAAATACAAAACCTCAGTTTCATCTGAACACACAAAACTATTAACACCAAAACAGTTGATATATAAGAAACATTGTGCTTAAACATCAATTATCAGTAAAAATGTCTGCTAAAAACATAGGAACAAATACTGAAAAAGTAAAGTGTTTACAATAAAAAAATGGCTGAAGGTGGAAAACATTACCACTTTTCCTTTTGTCAAGGGAATGTTACACTGAGCGAACGCTCTCGTAATTGTTTTTGCACATTTTGCTAGCATTTTTCTTGTATCTACAGACGTTTCACTACAGTGTTGGCATAAGGACCTACTGTATAACTATCATGATAGTGAATTAGCTTGCCAGAATTCTGGTTTCTTGATTTAATTTGTTTTGTTGCCATGCCTAGCCAAATGAGGATGAGACTCACAGGAAATATAGCGTTACAAAGTTTGCACATTTAGTATATAATTGTACATACTGCATATAGGAAGTAACAGAAAGTATACCGGGTACCATTTTTAGCAGAAAATAGAAACAACATGAATTACTTGATATTATTATTAACAAGATATTTTGCAAGCTAATCAGATTGAACAAATAATGAAGTGCATCAAACACTAAAATTCCTTTCAGGATTTTCGAAAGTATATTGATAATTTTGAATGGGTTTCAACTTCAATTTTAACATCTTAAATTTACCTTTGATGGGGCATGAGAGTTCGCGGCCAGCCAAAAAATCTGACACAACCTTAAAATTGTCTTTGGCGACTCCTTGTCGTATTGTTTTACGTTATCTAGAATTCACCAACACGATAAAGTTTTTATGTTCAATGAATTGTTCAACAAACAATCTCGTTACAATTTCATTTGTTGTGTTACGCCTGAAATTGAATTTTCAACTTGAGACCATCGTATCCAAAACAAATTTGCACAGCGTTTCCACTCAGAAAAAACTTCATTCTCGGCAAGTCAAGTTTTTCTTTTTTCTTACAAAAAAGATTGAAATCTCCTTCCACATTATCGTCAAAAATATCAATTTTAGAAAATCGTAAATTTGCAATTGAACTCTTGGGTCACTGTTGAACATACAAAACACCGCGATCATAAGACAATTTCAATATAAATATGAACCTTTTTTCATGTCAAGGACGTGCTCTTCCCATGAACGTACGCGAGGGCATTGTTGAATCATGCAACCTAGTCTAGTAAAATTGCGGCAGAACTAAAATTGCTGTTACGAACAGTTTTGAATATGGTTTATTGATAACAATGGCAATATACAAACAGCAATTGAAGCACAGAAATATGCCTCTAATGCAACTTTAACTGTGAATTTATTAGTCAACATAGATGGGATATCCCATATTTAATTATTTAATTAGTATTCCCATGGCCTATGGCCAAATATGTGTACATAATGACTCCAGTCTCTATACACACACATTAAAATCCTTCACTCTGGAAACTTAAAGTAATACAAAACTTTAAATAAACTTACATTTTATCGCACCAGATGAATACTCCATTCGTTCGCTATGGTTCGATTTTATATACTTCGATGAAAAGCACGAGGTGAAATCAACGTTGAGAAATTATTTGATTGAAATTACGGAAATATTTGTTTGGTCGTTCTTATGGTCTTAAAATACCTCAATTGTCAGTTACACTTTCAAGCTCAGTAGATTTTCAACTTCTGTACAAGTGCTTGCAAAGCAACGAAGTGAGACAGATGTTGGCCCAGCAATGACACTAGGGACTAAATTTTATTAAGAGAAAAAACATATGTAGTGAAATTGGTAAAATTACAAAGTTTGGTTGGAAATGCTCATTACAACTAATTCAATTAAGGTTTTCCCTGCACTGACGACTCAAAGCCGCAAACTCGACCTCAAGCGAGGACAGCATGTGTTCGCATACAGTTTGTTGTAATTCGTAATTCTGAATCACTGTTTACAATCGCTATTTACTAGCCATTTTGGTTTTGTATGAAAAAGCGGCTTTTGATTCAGAGATTCCTGTGCTTTTCACCCATTCGTGATTCTATTTGCCATACAGCCGAAGTTAAGACCCAATTCAACTTTAAACAGTCAAAATTTATTCGATTTCCTTCTTGCCTAGAATGCTACACAAAATTGTTTGTCGAACAATTCAATTCAAATGATTAACATAAATATAGCTTAGATATCGCACAACGAACCGTTCTGACCGTAGGTTCGATTCCCAGCGTGGTTAGACAAGATTTTCAACCAACCCGGCATGGTTTTCACTCAGAGTAGCAAAGTGATATCAGGCCAGCCCAACATGTTTTTAGAGCTTATAGATGCTGAAGTTTTGCAGTTGGAAGTTCTGAGCTTCAGGGACAAAGAATTTAGCCTTGTGAAATTTCCAAATTTTGTATGTTTGTAAAGACAATTCCCGAATTTATTCTCTGACATTTACTACATTCTCAGTAACTGTTTTCTCTTGAGCACATCAGAAGAAAAACAATTAAACCTTTTCCAGTTTACGTATTTATATTCCAGAATCATCCGCTTAATATCCGATAAAATTTTACTGGACACTTACCGGTTGTCCATTTTTATACGGATCTAGCACATCGCTACGTTTCATATTTTGATCAATGGAGTTTCTATAATGAAGATGGGATCTGTAAGAAAGAAATAAGTAACGATTAAACCACCCGTCGGGCAGTGATAAAACATTAAAATCATAACATAGACTAGCAGGGTTGCTACTATCCAATCAGCATTGATAAAGTTAGTCAGAGTGCTTTATCTAACATCAAAGAAAAAATCGATTAGAATTTTCCACCACAGCACTCATTTGAATGAATCAGGTATATTGTGTTTACAATACATGACCCTCGGAGCTATTAGCAAGTTGGAGGTGGGAGCTACGATAAAAATACATGAAGAAATCAGTTCTTTTACTACATGAAATGATAAAACAGAATTCAAGGTTTCGAGCGAAGGCCCTTTGTCGAGATGTTAATAGACGAAGGGCTTTCGTTCGAAAGGTCGAATTTTGTTTCATCGTTCCGGGTAGTGAAAGAACATATTTTTGTGTAACTGCACTACGTCTATACTGGCAACGTTAGTTTAAATCATCTATAAATTATTTAAATATATTTAAACAATTTGCCAGTTTCTGCTTTAACTTAGTTTATTACATATACCCGTATATTGACCCTCTAAAAGTGGGGGGAGGGCAAATGACATATCGTCAAGGATGGGACGGGACTGTCCACTCTCACGAATCTTCCCAGGGGAGTGTGGCAAGTTCTCTCTGGTCTTGATTTATAGTCCTTAAACATATTTCCTAATGCCCGTGACCGCGTCAGTAACAACGATTACCATCTACTTTACTGTTTGCAGATAAAACAGATACGAAAATTTAAACAATGAAGACATGTGCACGCTTAGTGCACATATATGTACCCTAAGCATTTTTACTTTTTTCAATAAATCCAATCCCTTGACACATGGCTACATCATTTGGTTTCTAGCTTCGAAAACAACTGAAGATAAAAGCCTGAAAGCATGTGTTTTTGCAGAAGAAAATGAAAATAGTAACATGAAAAAATTTGCTGGGAGGATTACCCAACACATTCTGATGAAGTTGAAGAAGGAAGTTTCTGTGCATGGCTGGTTGATCAACTGATTGCAATTGACTGTTTAGGTAAACTGCACTTTTAATTGAAACACAACCAAAATTATTATAATTTTAGGATATTGTTTGTAAAAGTAGAAACTTAAGCAAGCGATGTGTTTGTCAACACGGACGTCGACCGAAAGTCAATTAAGCCGTTGTAGATGGCGTAAGCCGTTTAGTTAAGGCACTTGCTGCGTGAGGAATCATAATGAATAGCATGCACTGACGCGAAAAACACTGAAGATGACTTTCCGTACTTTCTATTCTGTGTCTCTACTATGGTGCTAGTTTAATAAAAATTTGCTATTGGCTTAATAAATTGATCTGATTTGTTTTGCGATGAGGCTGAATTTGACTCTATAGAATTCGCTATTTTGAGTAATGGCTTTTTGTCGGGAAGTTAGTACATAGTGGTGAATTACGACGTGGGACCTTCTGTTTTACTTCGTGTACTTTTGACTGCAGTGGCAACATTATAATGTTGATTTCAAAGACGGTTAAATTAACTTTACTAGGGTTATTTTGAACCTAATTTTACCCCACAATGGTAGTAAAATTAGGTTCAAAATAACCCTACTAGAGTTAAATGAACTCCTTGAAATTAACAGTGTAGTTCGTGATAAGTTGTCTGTCATATACTACAACAACATTTTAAATACCTGTGTATTAGTTTAAAGAAATAACCAATTATATAAACAACTAGACATTAAAATTCTTTTCAGTTTGTTAAATGCACATCTATGATATTTTTTGTTTATTTACCGCAGCGCAAAATTACCCTAAACTGATGACAATTTAAGCTATTCTTTGGTAATATAGCTAATACTTAGAAAAAAGCTATTCCCATACATACTGATTTTTTCCTGACTTAGAACTACAAAACATTTCCATCCAAGATGAGAAAAAGCTGAAAGGAAAAAGAAGAAAAATATTTGTGAATGTAAGTTCTTTTACAATGTCATATTTCTTGGTCAACCTATTAAACAGCTAAGCTTCCTCATAGACGAGTAAAAATATCTCAATATATGAATAATGCAATGTTTACAATACGATCGGTCGTGTTGTAGGCTATGTAAATCAGTTACAAACACTCGTGGTTGTGTTTTTTTGTTATACATATACCGGTGATTAGCAAATTGTTTATATTTTACTATATAACCAATTGAGCATAGCAAAAAAGTCAACATACGTTTTGGTGGATAATACTTTATTCTCGCAAATTTTGATGCCCTAAAATATTAATCTTGTGACTATTTTTATACATATAAAATCTACTTTTCCCAAATGATCGGTAAATTGACATGCCGCCATCTTTTTTGCTATGGTCAATTGAAAAACGGTTGTCCTTCCAAAACTATAAACCTTAGATTTTGGGCGCGCACGTGGTCACGGCTAAGTTGTCAACTTCAGCTTTAAATGAGGAACGATTGCTCTTTTATAATTTTAGTTCATACAATTAACACATTCCATGCAGCCTAATTTAATTGACTTGCTCAGTTAATAACCAGCGCAGGGGTGCGATTGGGCAAGCACCCCATCATCCCTGGCACGATCAAAATTTAAGATTTATAGTTTTTTGAAAAACAACCTTTTTTGAGTTCGCTGTATATATATATATTATATAATACAAGCAATTAAATTATGTGATTTTAGGCCTCTTAATTGCCTTATTACCTGTTTTTGCAACTCTAAAATCTGAAATAGTATTAGTGTCCCGCGTATGAATGGATTAAGCACACTTCGTTTTTACGCATTAATTTCTATCTTGAATTATTTTTCGTTTAAGGACACAATCTTCCCAAATTCAACATATGATCAAGAAAGCGATGCAAGTAGGCAGGGGCGTAGCGAATTAAGGGGAGATGGCTTTGTAAATTAATTTTTACTTGACCCTTTAAATAAATTTGTTTTATTATACATGATGTCAACATTCTTGTCAATAATGGCCCCAACTAGCATACACAAATGTGTTCACATTTGCCAAACGACAACCTATACAATTCTTTTAGGATGAAAGTTCATTTAGTCCATGGGAAGAAAACACTGATAAATATGGTAATATAATAAATATCTAACACTCAGTATTTCTTCGGCTCCATACAACTCTATGTTTAAGTAAATAAAAATAACATACTACACACAACCTGTTCGGGGTTGATGAAAACAGCCTTGAAGAAAGCTGTGCTGCATTGTCAACAATATTGCTCAGCATTGTTGAGTGTGAATTAGCCTGCAATCAGGTGTAACAATACTGAACAATATTGAGCAATGTGGGCAGCACAACACCGTTCCAGGCTGTTTTCATCAACCCTGAACAGGTTGTGTGATCTTACGCGTGTAAGCAATAGCAGTTTTGACCAGCGACAATAGATGGATTTAGAAAACACGACGCGACTTCTAAGATGACGTGGCGTCATATTTCCATACATGGATGTCGCCAGGCCATTTTCACGTCATCTTAGACGTCATGTCGTGTTATCTAAATCTATCTAATATATACACAGAGGAAATATCATACACAGGTAGTACTGGTGCATATTTTCGTACCCCTTTTTTGTGTGCATGCTCGGCAAGTGTCTAGAGGCATGTACTCCCCGGCTTCACATTTTAAGATGGCGGCTCATATCTTATCTGAAGCTTGACTTTTGAAAATGCTCAAATATGAAAAAATATTAAGATTCTACAATTTTAAAGATCCAAAAATATTTGGACAAATGTCTATCAAGAATTCGAGAAATTACAGTGAATTTAAATGCGAATAACATACATCCACTGTAATCCCGCCATTTGGAATTAGGTTCAGGGGGATGAATGCCTCAAGACACTTGAGGTCGAGCATGCGAAGTTGATCATTTTTGCAAGTCTGCCAGAAAAAAAGGTGGGTACACGAACCTCAAAGGTGCCAACAACTAGTTCGACCTCTGTATGTCTCCTCTGTGTATATACTTTTCTTCCTTCGGGATCAGCAATACAAATTCTCAAATTTCAAACTCTTTCTTTTTTTTCGACTCACGTTAAGAACGCTAAAACATTACCGACATAGCGTTGTGCATAACAAAAAAAAATACAATGTACCCTAATTTCGAAGGAAACAGGTGTGTTGGTGTGAACTCACTGTTATGTGTTACCCTCTAAAAATACAGTTTTGCATTCATTCATTTATTCATGCACCAGAAAATTCAAATCCTACAACTTATCATATTCACAGCTTTCAATGTCAATAACCCAATCCGCATTGATAAACTTTCTTAGAGTGAACATATCAAAAACACCTTATGAAGGTTACTGCCTTTACTATATACATACGTTGTCACGGAGAACCTAGAACCACAAGAGGTATATGTCACGAGTTTGGTTTCTGAAAAAAATAACAATGGTTTAACAATGGTTAAATATTTTCTTAATTAGTACACTAGAACACCCTCTCTATATGCCATAACTTTAGAAATAATATTTTCCGTCTGGGTGTCATAAATGCATAAAGGCAGAAGGCAGTATCTCACGTTTCACGAGTTAAAATTTCAAATAAAAATGCATCCACGACGTAATATCGAAACCATGGTGTATTATACGTTTGTCCATTTTATTTACAAGGAGCTATGTGTCCACGTAGAAATTGTTGCAACAATTTATCAGATTCCTATGATGAGTCTAGTTGTAAGTAGTTAACATTTTTAAAGCAAAAACCACCGTTTACGCACCAATGTCTATCTGTATGATTCTATTACATTAGGTCAAACACAAACCAATTTCTTTAACTGGTTCATCTTTTTTAGTCGTTGCAGATGTATCACAAATGAAAATGAGGTGCCGTCAAGTAAGTTTTGTATTCACAAGACCTATGTAAAGTCTATGCAACTATAATATTGTCTTTTCAAACGACCGAAATTCACAGCCAAATTTGTTAGGTATATCATATACCCACGAATTGTGATATCTATATGAACACCGCTGTGATTGGCTGATCCATATAATACAAGACAATAAAAATATAGGAATTTAATTTTTAAAGAACGAATGGCACAAACACTGATAATTATTGTCTCAGAAAGACAATCATAGTAAAGCCTATTTTCCACTTGGCGACTTTGTTCGCGGACGTGGAGCGAAAACAAGAATTCAATGACGTAATTAGTTAAAATTGGTTAGCGAAAAAATTCGCCGCGAACAAGTAAACCGTTCCTGTTTCATGTTAGGTACTAGGTATTTACCGTATAGCGGTCATGGATTTACCAATATTGATTTCAGTAAAGAGAAGCCAGATTATTTGCTGGAAACTTACAAGATTCATTTTGTCTTATACAAGATTCATTTTGCCAACTCGCACTTGACGCATACGGCGTAACAAGCAAATATTAAAATTTTCAAATCACAAACTTCATTGGAAATTTGAGTTTATGGAATCCCTAAATATACATTTTCTTTACGTTTGTTACTTTATTTTCAAAAAAGAACCTTAAAAGTACATGATGTGTACACGAGCGATGGAGATGAAGATGGTATGAATATAGAGCAGGTATGTGTACACAACAGGGTCTATTGTATGTATGAAAGATGAATAGCGCTATCCGCCTGAGGGTGACTTTCTCAAGCTTTCTAAATACGTCCAGTAACTACTATGAAACCCATGTTCAATCTCTTTCAGTGGTGTCATTGCTTTTTATGCCTTTCTGCGAGAGTGGAACCCACCTTTCGCACGAACATGCTGCCCCTGTGTGGTCCAATTCCTGTTGTTCCTAACTAACAGTTTAACAACTATTTTGTTTGAATAAAGGAACGAAATGAAGAATACTGCAGTAATTCATCACAAAGACGTTTAGGTACGTGGATATATCACATAATATGACGAAAGGTTCACAAGAATGCAATGGAATATTGAAATATTTGGTTTTTTACAAATTAAGATAAAAAACCAAGCTTATCCTTGTCTTGTTTTGATCTATAACTAGAGAGCAATTTCAAGATACGAACCTCCGGATTATGTTCTTAAAAGCCTTACTCTGCGATTTCTCTATTCATTAAGACCTGGTTATACGGACCAATTTCACTGTGATTTCAGACTCGGCTTTCTCTGGAGATGTGATCGACTATTAACGCGGTTATAATGAGTCAGACTTCATAAACGGGAACATTTCAGACAAATATTCACACATCGTTAAAAACAAAATCGCATCTGCATTAGAGGGTAAAATCTCCTTAATGGATTTTAAGGTTTGCTTGACGTGTGTATTAGATATAACCCAAAACAAGAATAAGCATAACTAATTATCATAGCACATCAGGGTGATATTCTAATAAATGAAACTGATAAAAGTTTAACCAACTAATAAGTCAAGGTTCGTATATGCATGTAAATACGAGTAAAATTCAAGGACGTTTTAAGGACTTTAAGGCCTTTCAGGGCTATACTGTAAATTAAAAAATTTGAAAACTGAAATGAGTTGTTAAATAATGCTCTAGCAGCAAAATAAATTAACTTAAAACAGATTTAGAAGCCTTGAATCATTGCAATTTAATTTTCGATGTCCGAAACCAAATCACATAAAAATTATAACCAGTTTTAGCACCGCTAGGCGCTACGCAGCAAAAAATGAACAAACTTAAGGTCCAGTAATAAAATTAGGATTAACCGATATTGCCAACAATATTGTTCATCATTATTGAGTCTCAATTAGCCTGCAATCAGGTGCAATGCGGAACAATACTGTTGACAAAATTGAACAAAGTTGGCAGCCAAAATATTGTTCAATGCTGTTTCCATCAACCCTAAATAGGTTGTTCATTTTTTTCCGTGTAGCCACTTCATCCCGGAAATTTAAGTAGAACAAGATAACTTTCTGATGAATTAGAATGAAGAGTTTGTCTTTTAGCAACATTTTCTTACACAATAAATAACTTTATATGCGTATCACTTCAACATGACAACTTTGGAAACTGGAGAAGGCAAATTAATTGTTGTGACTTCCTGCCTTGCGAATATTGCCTCGGTTTCATGAAGAAGTGGGACCTTTGGAAGCATCAGCAATCCTGTGAGTTCAAGATGGGATCTGAATGCGATCGTAGCGGCAAGCAATGTGTACAGCAAAAAGCAAAGCTAATACTAGCTCCAGCAACAACCGGCACAAACAATGTTAACCTAAACAGAGTGCTTTGCAGTATGAACTATGATTCTATCTCAGATATTGTAAAGAGGGACCAACTAATAAAAGCATTTGGGTTGATGTTACTAGAAAAGAACGGACTCAAAAATTCTCAGTTTGTCTCCCAAAAAATGAGAGAGCTAGGCCGCTTGGTCGAAGGAATTATGGCAATTGAGGAAAATAAAAATGTTGAACTTTCTAATTTCCTTCGGCCCGAAAAGTTTGACACCATTGTGAAAGCCATACGAAACGTCGCTGGATTCAGTGGAGAGAATGGTCAGCTGGAAGTGGGTATCCCATCTCTTGCGTTAAAGGTCGGGTACTCGCTTCAAAAATGCGCTTCAATTTTGACTGGCCAGGCACTGCGTTCCAAAGACAAGTCAGCTTTGAAAGATTCTAAGAACTTCCAGCGTTTGATGAAATCAGAATGGGAATATACAGTATCACACCACTCTCTAACTACCCTCCACGAGTGCAAATTTAACAAGGTTAATGTACCTCCTCTGGCTGACGACATAGCCAACCTTAGAAACTACATAGACTAAAAAATTGAAGAAGAATCAATGAGTCTTGAGCAAAGTCCAACAACAAAGACCTGGACCTCACTGGCAAGACTGCTGTTAGCAAGAATAGTTATGTTGAACAAAAGAAGGGGTGGTGAGGCATCAATGTTGCTACTTGTTTCTTACCAAAATAGGCCTGAATGGATTCAGTGCTCCAGCGGTGAGATATTGGCTAGTTTAAGCTCATTGGAACGACGGCTTTCAGAACGGTGAGGCAATTAATATCCAAGTGATCAGTAATAAGTGGATTTATCGTAATGTAACGATAGTAAAGGTTTAACGTTATCATGTTGACTTTAAATATGGCTTTAAAAAACAGGGTCATCATGAACATCCTATACAATATAGCATACCTAAAATATGCAAATAGGCAGAAACAATGCATAAAACGTCTTTTAAGCACCTCAGATGTGTCACAGTGGCCCAATTTTTTACATAATCATCACAGCAATTTTTTGTTAAAACATGCTGTCAATTTTTCATGAAAACATCCCGAAAAAATTATGTGAAACGGGAGGTAAATTTACTAACCAAAGTAGCTGACAGCAGAAGCAACTTCCCTGCATGTAACTTTGCGGACGTGATTTATATTTGATTGCTTAATTCATTGCTACGGAGCGAGCGAACTAGAGGGAGGCAGCACACCAAATTTGTGTATGAGAAAGAATCTATCTCAAACCATTGTTATAGTGAGCAGATACGTGCAAAATTCCAATTATACAAGGGCTGTAAGCCTGATGTATAATTGGGGTTATATGAGTGAACGAAGGGAGAAATATATGAGAAAACAAGCAGTATGGCTTACCTGTTTGTGCTTCGGATCACCTTTTAACACCAGGGTACCCCCCCAAAGAAAACAAAATACCCGCAACGGCACCCCCCTGAAGGGTGCTGTCCAATGAACCTCCATTGGCTATTTAACACTAAGCGTGCTCGCCACACTGGGAGGGTATACAGGTAGGGACTCATATAACCCCAATTATACCATCAGGCTTTACAGCCCTTGTATAATTGGAATTATATTTCATGAACTCCGGTCGAAATATGAGAAAACAAGCGGTAGATTTTAACACCACAATGGATACGCGAAGGGAGAAAATATTTAGTGTCTTCCCAAATCGACTGATGACGTTAAATTCCATGGTAACAACAATAGCAATAACAATAAAAAGCAAATAATAATTATGGTTTTGAAAGAACTGCATGACCAAAACTTGTGGAGAATACTGGTCTATAATAGAACCATTGAAAGGTTGACGAATTAGACCAATCGGCCATGTTCAAAATCTCTTGTAAAGGCACGAAAGCATTAGCCGCTGCTGACGTAGCTGCTCCTCTGACAAAATGTGTCTTTAAGATAGATGTGTCTACCCCCACGTCTTTCAAAATCGAATGGATCCAACGAGCAACCATTGCAGTGGTCACTGCCCGATGGGGTTTAATATGTGAGATAAAGAGGATGTTTGGTTCTTTCCCTGACAGATTTCGGAACCGCTTTGTGATCGAAATATAGGAATTAAGGCAGTCCACTGGACACAAAACAAGATTTGTTTGGAAACTGGAGAAAAAAGCTGTTACAGTCTCATCCGGACGAAATGTCTTAGTCGGTGTCATTAGGGTGAAGGTAGCGCCTTCTGGAGAAAGTCGAAGATGGTTGATATCCAGTCGGGCCAAAGAGGAAACGCGCTTAGGACAGGTGATCGCTAGTAAGGTAGCCAGCTTGAGAGATAGTTGTTTTAACGATAGAGAAGAATTGTTGCCCATTTTTTCTATATATTCCGTTACCTGGCGAACGTCCCATGTATATGAGTATCGCGGTTTAGGAGGGCGATTGTTAAGGATGCCCTTCATGAGGTTAAGAACATAAGGGTGTTGGCCCACAGGGTATCCGTCAATTTTAGGATGTGTCGCCGACAACGTAGATCGCAGTACATTTAGGGATCTATATTGAAGGCCCTCGTCAAAACAGTCTGCTAGAAAGGATAATATACTATTCAAAGATGCTGAAATAGGATCAGTTTTCCTCTGATCACACCAGCGTTTCCAGCTGGACTCGTATGTTTTCTGTGTGGAATTTCGAGTTGCTGAGATGAGTAATTGGGTAGCGTTTCTCGGAATGCCCTCTGCCTGATATCGTTGCTCGAGATATGAAATACGCCCAGATGAAGACGAGGGAACATCGGGTGAATGTGTTGGGGCATGCTGAGCAGGAGGGGCCACCAGGGTTGCACTTGCAATATTGGTGCTACCAGAACAAGATCCGTCTTGTCCATCATCACCTTGTCGAGAACCCGCACGATGAGGTTGAACGGAGGGAATGCATAACTCTTTAGGTGTTTCCAATTCACGCTGAAGACGTCCGACTGGAATGCTTGGGGGTCGGGCCTCCAGCTGATGTATCTGGCAAGTTGATGCGTCAGACGTGACGCAAACAGGTCTGTGGAGCAATCCCTCAGAAAGGGAGAAATGATTATCGGGTCTATTTTCCAGTCGCTGTTGTCGATAAATTCTCTCGACTCGCGATCTGCAACCACATTGGTTTTCCCTGGTACATGGTATGCTATTATGAATAGGTTGCGCTGAATGCACCAATTCCAAAGTCGTAGTGCCACCTGGAGAAGCTCTGGAAAGTGGGTGCTCCTCTTGTGGTTGATATAGGCCACCGCTGTAGAGCTGTCCATATTCAGGGGTATTATTTTCGAACTTTGATTCTTCAGAAGCGACTGTATTCCCAGCATTGCCCCCTTCAGTTCAAGAACATTTATATGCAACTGTCTCTCGGTGGCAGACCACTTCCCGTTGATTTTGATGTTCCCACAAGCAGCTCCACATCCCGTCAAAGAGGCGTCTGTGAATATTGTCAGATCTGAAGATGGTGTTATAATCGGGCTGCCATTGACTGTTTCGAGATTCTGTAGCCACCAGTTGATTTCTGCTAGGGACTGAGAGCATAACGAAACTGGAGCCTCGTAATTGCGATTCATTTGGTTCAAACCTCTGATGAGGAGAGCTTGTAGGTAACGAAAATGAAGAGGTGCTTGCCACACGGCTAGGCGATAAGATTCCAAAAGACCCAGAAGTTGGGCCAGGGTTCAAAGGAGAACCGTCGAGTTTGAAGGAATCTGTCGGCACAGTGTTAGTAATTTCTGCACTTTCTCGGAGGGTAGAGTAAAGCGCATGGTTATTGAATTGATTGTAAAACCGAGAAACGTTATTACCTGAGTTGGGGTTAGAATCGATTTGTCCAGGTTGATTATGAACCCCAACGCTTTTAGGAGATTCACAGCCATCTGGGTGAAGTCGTTGACTTCGCAAGGGGTCGAACCAATTATGAGCACATCGTCCAGGTACAGGAGTAGGCGAACGGCTCGTTTCCTCAGGAAACCTGCTACTGGTTTCATGAGGCGAGTAAACAGAGACGGTGCAATGTTCAGACCGAACGGAAGAGAACAGAACTGGAATGCTTTGTTTTGCCACAGGAATCTCAGGAATTTCTGACTCCGAGGGTGAATAGCTATCGAAAAGTATGCGTCCTTGAGATCAATCTTGGTCATGAAGTGACCTTGCCTGAGAAGAGACTTTACTGTAGTCAAGTTCTCGATAAAGCGATTTAGAGGACTGAGGTCTATAATTGGACGCATGCTTCCGTCCCTTTTTGGGGTTACAAATAACAGACTGTAAAAACCGCCCTAGCAGAACGGGACTTCGCGTATTGCCCCTTTCTCCAGCAAGTTTTGGACTTCCTGCTCTAATAGTGGATGTAACTCCACAACTGTTTTTGTCACCTGTGGTGACTTTTGAAAAGGAACACAATGAAAACGAATGTTTACTCCGGTAACAATTTCTAAAACCGCAGGGTCGGAAGTTATGCTCTTCCATTGTTCGATGAACTGAGGGATTTTATGCAGCTGCCCCTGCTGAGACCGAGACGAAAAATTTTTTGCCTTTGCCGAAAATTTTGATATTTGCCGTTTTTTGGAATGGTGCTGGAATTATTTGAAGAGGTCGCTACATACCTTGAATCTCGTGACCTGTAGGTCGTTTTGCTCTTGTCGAGCTTAGGTGCTAAATTCTTAGCAAGACCATGGGATAATTCTGCCTCTTTAGACGCAATTGACGGAAAATCATCCCCAAAGAGCCACTTCTTGGCATTTGGAAGTGGCTAAGTAGCCAAATCAATTTTAGATTTATTAATCGAGGCAAGTATTTTCTTGTACCGTAATGTAGATAACTGAGTGTTGGCAGACCCTACAAGACAGAGTTTTTGCTGCAAAATTAATTTGAGGTCTTGAGGCTGAAGGGTAACCCCCTGTTTGAGTTGATCATGCAATGTGCATAATGGCCGGTAGCATTAAGCATAGCGCGTTGAATGCCAGCTAATTCCCTGTCGCGCTCTTGAATGAACTTTTTGTTCAAAGCTGCGACATGTTGGAGCATTGAAGGGTCAAAGACAGGAGCTACAAGAGCATTCACTGAAGGAACTGCTTGTTCCTCCAGTATATTGCAAACTTGGTCAAATGTTAATTTTCTGCAGAAATGTTTTTCCAGAAAATTTTTAAACTCCTCTGTGGGGGTTCAAGAGGTGTCCGTAATTTCAGGGTCGTATAAACCAGGCGAAGTACCGATAATCTTATCTTGTGGTTCCTGGCAAGCTTCTGCTTGAGCTGTAGTTACTAGCATTACAGGCTGATTAGCCAAATTTGGTGGCTGAAAAGCCCAATCCAGTGGCTGAGTAGCCGATTTCTGCAGCTGGGAGGCGACGTCTAGAGGTTGTAAACCTGATAAACCTGTTTGGACCGGATCTGAGCCATCGAGATTGTTTCCCGCCTCAACTGACAATGTGTCGCCATCCCATTCGGCGATCCCGAGACTTCGATCCTCTTGGCGGATTTCTGAAACGTTTTGAGGCATCTGGCGGTTTTCCAAACTAGAAATTCTCTTATTACACAAGTTTATCTCGTATTTTAAATCCAGTAAAGTACTCAACATTGTACTGAGCACCTCCTGACTGTTGTTATTACGACTGGAAGATTTGTGCTTTTTCGAGCTCGAGTGTTGACGTGGGGAATCGCGCGAATGAGATCTTTTTCGATGACGATTGCTTGACATTACTTGTAAAATGCACAAAGGAATCCCGTAAATCACTAAAAATGTATAAATAACCTAGACAAAGGCCTAAAAAACAACAAAATTAATGCTACAAAAGCACTTACCTGTTGGTGAGCAAAGCACAAGGTAAAAAAGCCACTGGAGGTTCATGGGACAGCACCCTTCAGGGGGTGCCGTTGCGGGTATTTTGTTTCCTTTGGGGGTACCCTTGGTGTTAAAAGATGATCCGAAGCACAAATAGGTAAGCCATACCGCTTGTTTTCTCATATATTTTGACAGGAGTTCATGAAATATAATTTGGTACAGTGACTTGTTCTCTACCTGTTAAAAAGCATCATACTTGCAGGATGTTAGCTTTTCGTAAAATGTATTTTAGTTATAGTGCCAGCTGCAAAAATAATAGTTTGAACCTAAAAAAAGGAATTTTGCTTCAAAGCCAACAACGTTTAAAAGTGAAATTTCAAATTCACGAAGTTTTTACATATATCAAGTTACATGACAATTACACACAGCTATATTGAATTTGCTGGTCAGACTTGAGTTATTCTAGCACAAAATTTAGATCGCAAAATTCGATAAAAAATTGCGTACAATTTATGCCTATTTTTAAGCCTGCATAACTTCATATGTACAGGTAAACCAGAATAGCTATTTAATTTACTTATATACTTTTGCGCAACCTTTCTATTGATATAGGTTAGACGTACAACATGAATTGACCATAGCAAAAAGATGACGGCATGTCGACTTTATCGTGATCCTTTACAAAAAGTAGATTTTATTTGTTCAAGTATTATCCACCAAAATTTATCTTGTCAAGCCAAACTTCTTGCAGAGCTAGTATATATTATTTAAATATAATTTAGGCTTTCAAAGAGTCACGGTAAAATCGACCAGGTTATTCTCGTAGGTTGGATATGGTTGAGATTAGGGAGAAAAAAGGAAGGAAAGTCCCAGTAATCCTCATACCATCCATTAAAAAGGGCACAGACCTGTTAAATTCTCATAGATGCAAGGTTGGCATAGCAGAAAAGAACCCCTACGTATTTGCAAGAGCAAACAGGAATTCACTGAAATCATTGCGGGGATGTGATTGCCTGAGACAGTTCGCCTTGGAATGCGAGCTGAAATTAAAGAATCCTGAGGCCATTACTAGCACCAAGTTGCGAAAGTATATTGCCACTATAACTCAGGTTCTTTCGCTCAAAGAGCAGGAGATCAATTGGCTCGCAAGACACCTTGGTCACGACATCCGAACACACCGCGAATATTATCGCTTGCATGAGTCAACAATTGAGCTGGCTAAAGTCAGTAAGTTGCTTTTGGCAGTTGACGGCGGGAAGGCAAGATCCCTAAAAGAGTCTCGATCAAATCGACATTGAAGGTATGTGATGGGTCGCTGCCCATAGTTATGACATACTCTTAGCCTCATTAAAAAAATCAACGTAAAATGACTCCTTTGCAAGTTTGCATGGTGAACACCAATATATCAGTTTAACTTTATGGAAGCACTACGTAAATTTATTATTGCAATAATAAATTTATGGGAATGATGTTTCCACAATGATAACCTGGTAACATGAAATGAAATACACACATTGACTAATAAAAGAGGCTGAAGAATGGATATATTTGCAATGGAAAAGTTAAATAGACGGTGTACTTTTATAGAAATATCTGAGCCAGATCTCAGCGACGATGACATTGATTGCAAAATTGATGCTTCGACTGTTGAATGTAATTTAGGCGGGTATATATACTCTGAGTGCCATGTGCTCTGCATAGAAATAACGGTTAGAAATAACGCTATTTATTATATAGTGGACAGTAAGATACTAAAAATACACAGTAAGATATTTTCCAGATTTTCACTGGTAAAGATATCGATCAAGTGATCATTTCCTACCAATAATTTTGTGTTTTCAATATGGCAAAGTTTGTGAGAGCAACAAACCAATTTTATCTTAGTTAAAAGAAAAAACATGTTTTTGTCAAAAAAATGGAAATAGTATAAGGCCTACAAAATACCCGCCGTGGTTTCGATTTCATATCGTGAAAAAATCAGGGTCGTTAGGTCGGAAAAGTTTTTTTTCATGGTTTAACGGATTTGTGAGTACACAGGTCAACAATAACTATTGTGACAACTACGCCATATGATCATTCGGCAACCACCCGGAGAAAATGGGTACGTAGTAAGTTGCGTCGAAAGAATAATAGGTAGGCAGAAAAAAAAACAGGGCGGGTCTGAGAATCGTAACCACAGATATTCTTTTTAGGCCCAATGATGCACAAGTACTCCTTGAGTTTAAATGATATGATGTAATTAATTAAAATAAAGCTACGTTTTTGGCATTATTGATCGAAAATAAATATTACTGACTTGGGATTTTAATTAACAATTATTCACTGAAGGTGAAGTGAGTATCGGCGCATAATATCCGAGACGTAGTCGAGGCTATTATTTACCTATATTCATTGAGCCTGAGGCGAATATTTGTTTTAGTATAAATACACAGGTGGTTTCGTGAAATAGGTTAAGTTTTTATGAGGCGAAAACATTTATTCTATTATGTGAAAGAACTTTTAAAACTGTAATACAAGTTCTTTTGTACTTTTGTGCTCCAACGTTTTGTTGATGAGATATTTCAGTTTGAATTTTTTGTTTTGTCCGCTAATTACGTCACACCTTGCATAATGAGACATGAAAAAGTGGATTATAAAGTTGTTTTCCTATAAAGAGACAAGGTGAAAAATTAATGGTCTGCTCATGCTTGTCCTTAACCTACATGTCATGTCAATATTTCAAGAATTTTGCTTGTTGATGCCATAAATAACTGGTATTCAACAGCAACTCATTATGCATAATGTGACGTAATTAGCGGACAAAACAAAAAATTGAAACGGAAAAATCTCACCAGCAAAATAGTGGAGCGCAAAACTAAAAAAGAACATGTATTACAGTTTCAATAGTTCTTTCACATATAGGCCGTAATCCCAGCTTGATTATCTTTCAGTTCCGTTGCCATCGGTCGGGCACTAATTTTAAATAACATAAATCTGTAGTTTTTTGTGTGCTGAAAACGAATCTACTTGTTGTCACTCGTACAAACCTGAAGTTTTTTCACAATTTGTCGTTGAATGTCCAAAATTCCCGCTCCTTCAAAAGTTATTTTCCTCCATCTTGTTTCAAGAAACTTCATCACATATTCTGGACTAGTTCTAGTCCCTTTGCAGGGGGTGTAGGGGACGCATTCGCTGCTAAGTTTACGTTTTCTGCTGCTATTTTGCAAAGATATATACATCTGTTATGCAGGTATGAGATCGTTCTGTAATTTTGACAAATCCTTTGATGCAAATATCCGTTCAAGCCAACATATATAAATACTGTTGTTTTGATTCAGATATGTATTTTGGGCCCAACCCTATTGAGTAAGTGAGTAACTAGGTGGTTGGCAGGTGTGTTTATAATCGTAGATATCAATATAATATTATTTCATGCATAGAATACCTGGTGTTTGGATACTTCAACAAAATTCATCACAGCTGTCCTCATCTGAACTGCTCATTTCCCCTGAGACATCTGACAATCCTTCCTCACCCCCAATTTCTAGTACATTGCAGCAATCAGAACAAGAACATAGCTCCGTGCAGTTTAAATTAGCTTTCTAGCACGAGCAACGCTGTGTTTGACATCCTGTTTTACACTTGCAATTGATGCAATCAAGCAATGAATCGGGAGCTGGAGGAGGTGTCATCCACACTAATTTTAATTCTCCATTTGAAAGCTTCCATCCATTACCAATTGGAGAAGGAATAATTGGGTTAGGTAGCAGGCAGCGAGACCATATTGCTGATTGGTTGTTCACACGTTCAGAGTGTTTAACAAGTCTATCATAAGTTGGCAGCAATAAATCATCCGAACACTTTCCTAATTTGAACAGGTTGCATCTGCAAATGTTGACATCTACTGAAGTTGCATCCCCATACAACAGGCATACAAACCTGCTTAGTTCACTTATAAGTCTGTCAGAAGGAGGAAATGTATGTCCAAGCAATGAAAAACTTTCAATGAATTGTGGACAAGATGTCAATGTTTTCCATGCTTTTTTCTTGCCTTTACCATGAAAGGAACTTGTGCAGTCACTCCCTAAACAGCAAAAATATTGCTGTACTGTATATTACATGCTTTGCATAATTCCTCATTTGGCTGGGCCCCAAGCACAAATGAGGAATTCTGCATAGCGTGTGTATAACTTACAGCAATTTAAAATTAAATGGAACTATCTTTAACCTAGCAATCCAAAAAATTCTTGGATAGAAATGTAATTTTTTGTATCATGCAATATAGGATAGGTACCATTAAATTACCTACATACCTGTGAATGCATGGAAGCCTGGTAAACAAAGACAGAGTTTCTCACACAAGGCACCAGAAATCGAGTTTATATGTATGACGCGAAATTTGTTTCCTGTACCAGTGATCATGAACAGATCTTTTAATCCAAGACTGTGCAGCATTGCAACTGAAAGTATGAAGACGTCGGTATCCGGACTTTTGATCAGAGTCGTATCATGGGAATAAGATGCGTGTTTAGCATGTAGCAACATTCGCGTGTCCGCTTCCTCGTGGTTGTTTTTCAATTCAGCACAATCAGAACACACAATATTATCCTCATCAGATGTATTGGATGAAAAAACACAGCATTTGTCTCTCGATGTAACATACATAGTGGACAGACAACCGAACTGAAATGATTTGTAAGTGGCCCAATGTTGACATAAAAATTCAACGAGATTCTCCTTGTTCTCTCCGCAACTCAGGAATTTTTTGTTTTGGAACAGTCTGGTCTTTGCTAAAAATGCGGATTTTCTGAACCCCTGTGCCAGCTCTTTTATTTCTTTCTGCATTTTTTTATACTCACTGATGGGTAGCAGTCTGCCACAAAATTGATTCTGGTTGCATTCCATTGCCGCGCGTATTCGATGAGAATATTGAAGATGGAATCGGACAACTCACCGAACGTTTTCCATTTACCTGTGAATCAGAGACAGAAGTTGACAATTGATACCTGATGAAAGAAAACAACTGCCTATCTGTATAGTAAACTTCAATATGTGGCCAGTGTTGGTAGCGGATAGTAGCATCAAAATCGGCAAAATTTTCCACTCACTGCCTAAACGATATAACAAATTCGACGTTTCGAGCAAAGGCCATTTGCTCGTTCTATCTGTTAGGTAGTGAGTGGAATGTTTTGGTGATTCTGATACTACCGTATCTGTATAGTACTATTCAGCAGCCGACTGAAGTACATCTGTTACCTTTAATGGCTTGGAGAGCTGCCATAGCATCAACAATAAGTGCATTATTGAACTGGCTACTGATGTCAACTTCACTGTCGCCTGCCTCACTTTCTAGGATCTCAAACAATTTAGACTTGACTGTTTTTACAATACTTCCAGTTCTGTAGCAAGAGAAAGAGGGTAAATCTCGAGACTGTACAATGGCACCTCCTTCATATCAATTTGATGACTTTTTGCGAGAATTAACAGCCTGGCGAAAAAATGTCTGTTCATTTTTACAGTTATCTCTTTGCCTTTGCTATCCTTTACAGTCGATTTCTTGGCGGACGAGAAAGTTTGAAGTTTGTTTCTTTTGAGAGTAGTGAAGATGTCCGGCTCGTCACTGAGCAAGTTTTTTTTCACAATTGCGTTGAACTGTTCTTCACCAATTTCCTCTGCCCTCAGAAGATTATCTGCAACATTATCTTCAAGCACAGCTCCAGATGCCAGGCTGACAAGCTCTTCCTGATCTGCTTTGAATGGGTTAATCATTTGAGCAACTGTGTACATTGCATCTTGAACAGACTTTTTGTGGCGTTCGCATTTGGATTTATCAAGATCTTTTCGTTTTCTGTAATTAAAAAATGACAAATAGTTCGTGATAATTACAGTTCAATGAATGGGTATATAGTGTTGATGGATACAAAATGTTTATTGATACAACATTCCAGAAGTGTTGATTGATATACAATGTACAAACCTGGGCATGCACAACATCCCTGCCAAGTATTTGCATTGTCTGGTGATTAATGCCCTCTTCGACTGCGACACTAACCATCTATGAACAGCTGCCGGATTCATGGAAAATCCAGTTAAGCCACCTTTCGTTTTAGAGTCGCGATTAGCTGTCTGCTCGATTGTTTGGTCACAAGCTACCGCGGAAAATCCGTGATCACCCTGACACTGTACGGCAAAATTTGATGATATTTAGGGAAGTATTCCTATTTAATAAGATGACAAGACAATGAAACATTTTCACCGAGCGAATATAAAAAGGTCGTTAATTTAAATGACACTGTTTGTCATAGGTGCATTCTCAAACCCATTTAGATAACACTGGCCATACCCAAAAGCTCATGTTTGAAAAACAAAGGTAATTAGCAGTCCTAAAGACAAACCTGGATGTGTATTTTCCAATGCAGTCATTTCCAGCCAATAAGCAGACCCATATCTTGCGTAGTTTTCTCTATTGCAAGCAAAAAACCACGGAAGCATAGCTGTAAATGATATTAAATGAAGCTGCCAGTTGATTTGTCTCATTGCTCTGACAAACCTCAGTAATACTTCTGCAAAAAATAGAAAATAAAGCACTCTAAATAGTCGAAATAAGAAGGGTGATAGCTGAGATATTTCCCGATTATTCTGTGATACGATCCACCATTAAAGGAAACAACACAGAATTTTAGTAACATGACGAAGACTGGTTTTGACATCAAGGTAATTTATAAATGATATTCTTTTACCTATTGCTTTGATGTACATACTCCAAAAGGCAAATGTTCTGGACTTGGTCGATGATTCTGCAACATATGCTTCATAATCATCACATATTTCTTCCATCATTTCATTTCCTACGCAATCGTGAAACCTCTTCTCGGGAAAGCAATTCACCATTTCCGTTGCAAACATTATAATTCGTTCATGCTTTTCCTCTACCAGCTGATTAAAAAATGTTTCGAACCTTAACCGCTGCATTGCTTCATACATTGTCTTATGGCAAAATATGGAGCAGTTGTAGTGCTTGCCAGAGAGAACTCCATTCACGGACCCTTCACTGACAATGCCAGACTCGATAAACACATCCTAGTTGTAAAGAATAGCTATTAGTAACTGTGTAGTAAATGCTGTACCTAAGGACGCACTGAGGGCATTTTGTGAGTATTAGGCGGGAGGGAGAAGGGGGGGGGGCTTCCTGCACCCTAACTGTTAAAAATAGTGTTGCACATATTGTTCCACATACATAAAATCGGCCGATTGTTGCTGTTTAGCTGTTAAGTTTACAAAGTTACATTTTTACATAAATTACCTTAAGTCCTCCGTCTTCAAAAACCTTTGAAATAGCAGACAGAAATGACATGATGGTATGAAATTCGCCAAGGCGCACGGCAAATCTGTTAAAGAAGATGGGTTCTTTCCATCGAAATGTGTTGGATTTTTCCATACACTGCCTCGTCGAACACCAAAACAGCATACTTTAGTTCCAATATATACGCAATGTCCTTACTTCTTTGGAGGATGGTATTTATTGTGGAGTATTCCATTGGCAGTGCGTTAATTACTGGCAAGTAGCCGACCCTTGATACATCTTGTATTTCTTTGTGATCGAGCATTGTGTTGAAGCCAGTCCAACTCGGCAATGGCGATTCATCCATGGAGCAAACCATTTTGATTAAAATATAAGCTAGATCTGTCTTATATGCTTTCGTTCGAACTCATTATTTGATTCAATCTGTAATGAATGCTCCTCAAGCTGCATGTCACGAAACGTGGGGGTTTTCTTGGGTCCGACAGAGTATGGCACAATGTCCGTTGTGGGTACTTTTACAGTTTGTTGTTTCTTGTTTATCACGGTCGTATGTGTTTGCGTACCTTGTTTTTGAACTTTAACCTTCTGCGTGATGATACCATTTGTAACATGTGTTTGCTTTGTTATTTCTTCGCCAAAATCTATGTTGTCGTAAATAAGATTAACACATTCATTTGGCACAAAATCTCTTGGGATAATGTTTGATGAATCGATACTTGATTGTGCTATTGCAGAATCGTAGGCCATCGTCGAAGGCAAGGAGACACAATGCCCTAAACGATTTAAGATGGTAATCAAGCCAGAGCAACCTGAAATTTGCCTGACAGCCATTGCCAGGGCAAGAGATTTAGGGGTCTGGATCCTGCCTTTATTGCAGATATAAATCAGGTCTTGGCAAACAGAAGAAACTTTCACTTCGACATTCTCTTCAACATTAACTTATTCTGATTCTTCCGGTTCATCTGAAAAACCAAGAAGCTATGTTGCAAAGTTAAATAGGAGAGGTGGAACTAACTTCCTAACATTTTCACCGATAATCTCGGAGCCTAGTGGAGGTCAATTTTCATACCAAGATGCCGTACAACCGCGCAAGATATCTCTTAGTGTCAGAGCTGCGTTGTAAAGATCTTTTAGCATTGCTTTCTTGGCATCATTCATGCTTTTTAATCTCTCATGATCCTTGCTTTCATCATCATTTTCAGTTTCCATTTCGCTTTGAGACGATTCGAAGTCTTGATTTAAATAGCTCTCTGCTACGTTGCCAGTGTTTATGCACTCTGCGAAAACAACCTCGCTTTTATTTCATCCTTTTGGGACATGAAAGACTAACTGAGAAAATCTTTGTAATCTTTCTTTTAAGCGAAATGTTCTGTAATTGGAGGCATCAGCATCTTCCACCTGTGCAACCACATTTATGAATTCCTGTTTCACTTTCTTCATAAAATAAATGTTTTCATTTTCGATTATTTCTTTCTTCATGAAAGTTTTGCAAAAAATGTCAAAAGCGTTCTCATACTTACAGATGTTCTTATCGTCGCATTTTGGCTCATGTCTAAGAAAAGATGTATACCGCTCGCAACATCGCTTGTGGTATTATTTTACATGGATCGCTACACAGTCTTTGTCTGCAATGTGAATAAGAATATTTTCATCCAGTTTCTTTGTAGCTGCTTCTCTTAATTTGCCTCCATCTATAGTTTCTGCACTGACCAACTTGTCTAATTTTCACTTTCTAGTTTTCTAAAACATCAAATTTAGAATTTATGAACAACCAAACACAGGTATAACCACATTTGTCAATTTCAATACTTGTCAACAAAAATTTCTTTCAAGATATTTTGTACCTACCTGTTCTGTAAAGTAAGATGTCTTCTTATTGCAAATTATGCAAACTGCAGGGAGCACATAAGCACATTTTTGTTTTACCTCGCCAGTTGGTGTGGGGTGCGTAGACCTCAAAACTTTCTTTGCAGGGACGGCCTTGACATCGTTATATTGCTCAGTCGTTTCTGATACTTGTTGTTTTCTCATAACCCGATCTTTGGCTCGTTGTATTAATGTTTTGTTTGTGAACTTGGAATAGCAACCTCTATGGTAAGCTAAATATTGGAACGTACTGCAATCGTCCATTGCGACCTGCGTTGTTTTTTCTGCATTATCTCGCTGAACGCCATCCAGTGTGAGCCAAATTTCACGGCAATCCAAAAACTTTCGATAAGAAACTTCAGTGAAGGTGGTAAGTGATCCGGATTCGCCTTTGAAATGAATCAAACAGCCCGATGGCAATGAGGCCATGTTTATTTTCACTGTAAGCAACTTTGAAAATTCTCTAATGCATACGCCCAGTTTATTAAATTACATTATGTAATTGAAACCAAGGTGACT
Source organism: Muricea muricata (assembly GCA_963855995.1). NCBI lineage: Eukaryota > Metazoa > Cnidaria > Anthozoa > Malacalcyonacea > Plexauridae > Muricea > Muricea muricata. The sequence continues at coordinate 60,348,511 of OY979716.1, forward strand.
AGCTAAAATCTAATCATTTTAACATGATTAAAAAATTCACAAAATTCTTTTTCAGATTCTTCTTCAGCCCTTTGTTTTTAAGAATGAAAAAAATCGCACAATAGTGTGTCCCCTACCCCCCTGCAAACGAACTAGAACTAGTCCAGAATATGTAAATTACATGAAGTTTCTAGAAACAAGATGGCGAAAAATAACTTTCGAAGGAGCGGGAATTTTGGACATTCAACAACAAATTGTGAAAAAACTGCAGGTTTGTACGAGTGACAACAAGTAGATTCGTTTTCAGCACACAAAAAACTATAGATTTATGTTATTTAAAATCAGTGCCCGACCGATGGCAACGAAAATTGTTTTCTAAGTGTTTTTTGTGGCCTGGGATTACGGCCTAATAATGCAATAAAAACTTTCGTTTCAGAAACACTCCATACTGTTTTAGTATAAAACTATTTAAGCTCCTCCTTTTTCCACAGCTTTCATGATAAAAATATGAAATTAAGCACAAGTGTTATTGAAGTCTTGCTGAAGATTTTATTGTGGTGATTTTGTGCCAGAAGTTCGTTGCCATGGCAACAGATTAGAACATGGCTTACTTTTCGTCTTCTCGCAATTTTTCAAATCTCCGGTGAATTATTTGCTAATCAAGCAAGCCGTATGAAACAAATGTAATCGTTTCACCTATACATTCTAAAAAACTTCCTATCAATAAGTTTTTACTTCTACAAAATATCAAAAATCAATATTAAAAAAAATTCATTCAATAAAAATTTACGAAAAAATGGCATTACAAGCATTTGAGCAATGTTAATGGTTGAGCAAAATTTAAAGAATATTTACCGAAAGAAACGGACGAAATTTATAGTTTAATCTCATTGCTTTTTTATGCTATGATGTAGGAACACAAAACCTTGGTAAAAACAACTCTTGCCGCTTGTTTACTTTATAAATACCTTGCCTTTATAGCTGGCCACGAATATTCCACGCAGACAACCTCTGATCTCTATAAACTGACTGTAACTGAACAAAACCATAGAGAGGCACCTTAAAAGAATTACAAAAAGTTGAATAATCATACATACGTATTGCTTTGCAAAAGTTCTATATTTCATTTCAAAACAATTCGGCGCAAGAAACAAGTGCCAATTTTTGAATAATTAGGCCAGCATTACACATGAGATTGTTATCGCGTGATAATCCGAAGTAAGTTCACCAATGAGAGACCAGAATTTTCAAAAAATCGTCTCTGTATTTATACTTATTTTGAATACAACTACATAATCAACAGAACAATACAACACAGTATGATGACATGAATTTTATTCTCTCGTAGTTAAAACAATATTTTACTCACTCACTGAGCTCATTTATAAACATTTGTTTTCACTAGTCGAAGATAAAACTCATATCTTCCCACTGCCATGTAATATCCCCTATACATGTATCTACCGATGTGTCCTTACCCTATATAATCTATGATTGCAACTAAAATCCCCCACCACCTACACATTCAAATTTGACCCAAACCATTTTTTGGCATAGAAAGACAAACATAACCTTGTACCATTATAAATCTTCAGAAGAAAATCAATAATTATGTGTTTATACATTCAATCTATTCTTATTTAGTCACGGACGAAAATCAACAGGGAAGTTCGAGTGAAGAGGACCAGTTGCCAAGTAAGAAAGCGTAATATTCATAGCCGTTAAAATTAAAATTCTAGTATTAAACATTCCAGTTTGCAATGACAAAAACGGTTTAAAAGAGAGTATGATATTGTATATAACATTACCTGTTATACAAGAAAATAAATTACTAAGAAATATATATAGTTGTTCTCGAAAATCTAGTCTATTGACCTAAGAATTCTAGTTTAGTTTTGTGGGAACACCACGTAAATCTATTATTGCAAAGCTTCGATTCGTATGCTCAGAGCTTCATCAGTGCTAATTAGTGCTAATAGTATTGTATTTGCCATGCAAACGTACAAAGAACTTATTATAAATTTCAATTCCCTTTTTTTATAAAAAAGAATAAAAAAGATATGTGAGATTGGTGAATGAAAGGAAAGAGAAAGCCCAACTAATTTGTCTGTAAAGAAAAAATCTTACATGACTGAGTAATGGAGTCCAATATTTGCTTTTAAGGTCCATCCTGCTCACAATTAATGAGCAAAAAAACAAGCCCTCCAGCTGTCGTCTCATCAAAGAAACGTAAAGGTAATTTCCATCAAATTTTAGTATGTTATTTTGATCCATCTAAAAAAATCACGTTCTTTATGCGCAAATAAAACAAATAATTGTCATGTTTAAATACAGTTCATTTGTAAAAAAGTGAGAAAGAGGACAAATATTGCGTGCCTTATTCCTTGCATGAAAAACTCAGCAAGTATGCAATTTCTCATGCACAGATCATTTTCTCATTTAGTCATGGACAAGAAACGAGATATGCTAAGTTTAAGCGACGACGACTGTTCACCAAGTAAGGAGTAATATATTTAGCCGAAAAGATCATTTTCTGTTGTAATTTCTAGAACATTATTGTATAATTGGAGACATCTGGGGTGGTTTGTGTATCTGTATTTGTCTTTTTTATCATTCGATAATATAAGTATTGCATTGTATGTATCCTAATAAGTAAGAATAAAGATTATGTTATGCGAAATGGATTGATTTCTATTTATGATAAAAAAGACCGTAAAACCTCCACGAATATCTTTACCTGATCAAAATATGAGAAACGGCAGGAAATCTCCACGAATTCGGTGACAAATGTGAACCCGCACTTTTACCAAGCCAAGAGATAACTCAAAGAAACGCCTCATGTAGAAATTGCAAATTTACGATCAAATGCCCAAACTGTGAGAATGACGTCAACTACACGGAGAATATCCTTCGTGATGTCGTGACACGGGGAGTCATAGATGGCGACATACAACTCGACCTACTCAGCGACAAAAACCAAAACATGACACTCGAGGAAGTGTTTCAATTCATCGAAGCCAAAGAGGCTGGCAAGCGATTGGTGGGCCACCTCATCGACAGTCAAGGACTCGATGCATCACGAAACTCTTATCGCCGTACCAAATCAGAGGAAACTCCCTCACGAAACTCTTATCGCCGTACCAAATCAGAGGAAACTCCCTCACGAAACTCCCTCGTAGACGAGACCACATGAATGAAAAATGCACATACTGCGAAAAACAAGGCCATGGGAAGGCCGCATCACCACGGATCAATAAAAACGAATGCCCCGCTTACGGAAAGAAATGCGATGCCTGCGGCCGACCAAACCATTTTGAAAACGTTTGCCACAGCAAAGACAAGCCCAAACTAAAACCAGTGAACAGGATGCTGAAAACACCATATTCGATTCACTGTGTACCACAACCTCCAACTACGGCAAGCATACACACACGATTGCACTTGACCACCACATCTATAATAAACTCAACGATTGCTGGATCAAACAACCATCCAAACCTCAGCCCTACATTACCTTAACTGCTGCATGCCAGCCAGAAGATTACACAGCCCTTGGATTTAAACCCACCACCAAACGAAGTAAAGAAATTGAAGTATCCGCCATGGCTGACACTGGCTGCCAAAGCTGCCTGGTGAGCATGAAGATCATCGAGCGCCTCGGCCTACAAAAAAAACGACCTGATCCCAGTAACAATGCGAATGCACGCTGCCAACAATAATGGCATCAAGATCCTCGGAGCAGTTATCATGAGATTCACAGGTGGATCTAAAACTGGCAAAAAACTGGAAAGCCGGCAAGTCGTTTACGTTACCCGTGACTCCGACAAACTTTTCCTAAGCCATGAAACATGCGCTGCATTTGGCATTATCACCAAGGACTTTCCTACCATAGGAAAAGCCCTACATGTTGGTACTGACGATGGCACAAACCAGAAGACCCGAGCAGAAAACCTGCACAGCCAACCCGGCCCAACATGCGACTGCCCCAGAAGACAACGCCCACGCCCAAAACCAAGCAAACTACCATACCCTGCAACAGCATCCAACCGCAAACACCTGGAACAATGGTTACGAGAATACTATAAATGAAGTACATTCAACACCTGTACCCACCAACCCCTCCCTCTAATGGAAGTACCACCAATGGGCCTCATGATTGACAAGAACGCCGAGCCAATAGCCCACCACACCCCAATCCCAGTGCCCCTCCACTGGCAAGACAAGGTAAAAGCCGGCCTCGATCAGGACGTGGCTCTTGGTGTCATTGAACCTGTTCCAGTAGGTGAACCAGTCACCTGGTGTCACCGTATGGTCATATGTGCCAAGAAGAATGGGCAGCCCCGATGTACCGTTGATTTCCAGGCACTGAATCTGCACGTCACAAGAGAGACACACCACACCCAAAGTCCGTTCCACCAAGCCCGGTCGATACCAAGCAACAAAAAGAAAACCATATTTGATTGTTGGAATGGCTACCATAGCTTTCCATTACACAAAGATGATTGCCACCTAACCACCTTCATAACACCGTGGGGCCATTACCGCTACAACACGGCCCCACAGGGCTACATCGCATCAGATGATGGTTATTTCTGACGACTTGACGAAATCGTAGCTGAGATCCCCGATAAAACCAAGTGTATCGACGATACCTTACTCTGGGCCAATGATCTCTACAGCAGTTTTTTCCAAGCTGTGGACTGGCTGGACCTTTGCGGACACAATGGCATAACCCTAAATCTTCAGAAATTTGTGTTTGGTGCTGATGCAGTTAAATTTGCCGAATTCGAAATCACAATGGACACCGTTAGACCATGCAAGAGGTATCTCGATGCAATTTGGGACTTCCCCACCCCAACAAGCATCACTGACGTTCGATCATGGTTCGGCCTGATTAATCATGTCTCATTTTGATTCGCAGCAACAGATCAAATGCTCCCATTTCGTGCACTCCTCAAACCAGGCACACCCTTTAAGTGCAACAACAAACTGGACCAAATCTTCCAAGAATCCAAATCTTTTATCGTCAGCGAGATACAAGAAAGCATCCGAATATTTGACAAAACAAAGCCCACATGCCTCGCCACAGATTGGTCCAGGGACAGAATCGGATACTGGTTGCTCCAAAAACATTGCCACTGCCCATCAACACAACCCTTCTGCTGCCCTACCGGTTGGCGTATAACCTTAGTCAAAAGCCGCTTCACCCATGCGGCCGAATCCCGCTACGCGCCAGTCAAAGGCGAAGCCCTAGCAGTTGCCAACGCCCTTGACAAGACCAGATTTTTCGTCCTTGGTTGCGACACCCTCATAATCGCAGTAGACCACAAACCTCTACTGAAGATCTTTGGCGATCGCTCGTTGGAGGACATACTTAACGCTCGACTTTGTAACCTTAAAGAGCGCACACTACGCTACAAATTCCAAATGGTACATGTCCCAGGCATACGAAACAAAGCCGCCGATGCTGTTTCTCGCCACCCCACCGGGCCCCTTAATCCAGACAAGCTTGTACTCCCTGACGACATTGCCTCCTACCACGACACCAACATTCCCTTCCCATTCACCGAAAATGCACAGGGCATCCTATCCAATATACGCTGTCCTGAATCACCATTAAACCCAGTCACCGACACCGAGATTGCCCTATCAGCCTCCTCCGCACTCGGAAACGTTGCCATCACATGGGACAGAGTGAAACTCGCCATAGCAAGTGATGCAACAATGAACCAACTCATTTCCACCACTGAATCCCAATTCCCAGAATTTTGTCATGAACTCCCCCAACCACTGCAAGAGTACTTCCAATTTCGAGACAACCTGTACACCGTTGATGGCATTATACTCTACAAGGAACGCGTTGTCATACCACCAGCACTTTGCCAGCAAATCCAGATGTTCCTTCACTCTGCCCACCAAGGCGTTACATCAATGACGGCACGAGCTGAGACAACAGTCTTCTGGCCAGGAATAACGCCCGCCATTATGTCCGCTCGGAAAAACTGTAACCATTGCAACCGTATGGCACCATCACAACCTAGTGCACCACCATACCCACCCGTTAAACCAATGTACCCTTTCCAGTGCATATGTGCCGACTATTTCCACTACAAAGACCTCAACTACCTCGTTGTTGTCGACCGCTACTCAAACTGGCCTATAATTGAACGCGCACATGACGGCTCAAGAGAACTAATTAACAGTCTCCGGCACATCTTCAAAACCTTTAAAATCCCTGATGAATGCGCTACGGACGGAGGCCCAGAATTCACATCCTCAGCAACACGCCAATTCCTTCGTGACTGGGAAATACACCACCGCCTATCCTCCATCGCCATTCCCCACTCCAACTGCAGAGCAGAGATTGCTGTCAAAACAATGAAACGTCACCAATAACACCACACCAGATGGCAATCTCGACACAGAAGAATTCCAACGTGCAATTCTACAATACCGCAACACCCCAGACCCTGATACTAAGCTATCCCCAGGACAGTGTCTTTGGCAGACCCATAAAGGACTTCATACCTATATTACCTGGTCGATACAAGCCACACCCCACCTGGCAGGGCACCCTTGCCACAAGAGAAAACGCACTATGCAATCGTCACATGAAGGCGGCTGAACGCTGGTCTGAACACACTCGACAACTACCACCCCTAGTCATCGGCGATCATGTCAGAGTGCAGAACCAAATTGGCCCTCACCCTAAGAAATGGGATAAAACTGGTGTTATAATAGAAGTCCTTCAATTCGACCAATATCGAGTTCGGATCGATGGATCAGGCAGAACAACACTTCGAAACCGCAAATTCCTGAGGAAGTATCTACCAGTCCACAAATCATCACCATGCCATTCCGTAGAAATAGACCTTCCCTTCCTCCACAAAACGCCACCACCTTGCAGTATGCCTACCCCCACACACATACCTCTGATATCACCACCAAACACCACTCATCAATCGGACGATGCACAGCCTGCGCTGTCCACCCCACCACCTACGCCAACCCCTACCACAATCCCGAATCAACCCACACAGCCAACAGAACAAAATCTTTCACAAGACCCCACACCCCCAAGTCCCAAAGCCAAGAAACAACCACTTGCACTCAGAAGACTCATGGACTTTAACAAGAAAGGCCTACTGGAATCATAAAAAGGGGAAAAGCGACATTGACATTTTGTTATTTCTAAGTCTTTTACGCTCATGTAACATTACAACTACACACAAAAGACTTGGGGGGAGATAGAACATTATCGTGTAATTGGGGACATCTGGGGTAGTTTGTGTATCTGTATTTGTCTTTTTTATCATTAGATAATATAAGTATTGCATTGTATGTATCCTAATAAGTAAGAATAAAGATTATGATATGCGAAATGGATTGATTCCTATTTAATTTCAAGAACAGTTAAAAAAAAGAGGGAGTTAAAAAGAGAGACGGTTAGCGTAGATTTGAGTAAATCGGGTAAAAACGAGATGACCATTCAAATGATCCTATTTTCAGTTTGTGGGGGAATGGTCATTTTATTACACAACTCTCTTCTGTTAACGTCAAGCGCCATTAGCTGGTGTTAGTTGGAAAACTGGCATGTACCTTATCTTACTTTTTAAACCTAGACAAATGTTATTTCTACAAACATGCTACAAAAATTTTATTACATAATCATGTAGGTAAACATAAAATAAGACGAAATTGAGTGAGTTGTCGGGAAAACTGGGTATTACTTGAACTTAACGTTCAGAAACATAACTCTCTCTTTCAGGACTCTAATTTTATTGATTAACTGATTCTATTTTTAATGATAAACATTGCCAAACTGATAATGTAGGGTCTCAGTTAGTGGGATTGTAATGTTACATCGCAGTAATGCGCTATAAATGATGCCGCTTTTAGTTAGGAAATCAATTTCCATTGAAATACCATTATTTGTTTTTTAAGGTCAATCTTATTCACGATCTAAGGGCTCGTCGTGCTCTCCAGCTGACAGATCATCGAAAAAACAAAAAGGTAATTTACATTTTACATCATCTTCTACCTCCAAAAAGTAAATGGAGCCTGCAGTTGTGTTATTTGTATTTAATTTGGACGTACTTCCTTTCCTCCAATTTTTTATACTCATCTGTCAATTTTCCACATGCAACAATAAATTAGCGACTCAGAAGTTTCTGCCATCCTATTTTTGTTACAAATCTGTAAAAATAGATGCGCACTCTCACCTTATTTAATACCACTTTTGTCTCAGGAAAACAAGAGGCGAGGGCACGAACAAAAGAACAAAAAAGGGCTGTTCTCTCGGAATTAGGTCACCTGATTCGTGAGGGAAGGGTGCCAAATAAAAAGGAAAGTGAAACTTGCAAAGAAAAGTCAGGTGGAGCCTTAGATAATCGTGACTCGACGGGAATAAAGTATTGGGTGAAAAACCAAATTACAAAAAGAAAGCGAGCAAAGAGTAGTTGATTGAGTTGTTGACTCATGAACAAGGATCACAGGTTAAATGTACATATGTTCTTGCTTTTAATATTATAGGTCTAAAAGGAATTTTGGTATCTGCTGCTATTGTAAAGTGATCATCTTGTTTAATCATTGGAACTTTATGTATTTTGGGTAAACAATAGAACGCTGCCGGGTAAGAATCGAAAGGTCTTAACTTCAAGTACTCGTTCTCTGATAAAGATCCTGAAGCTTTTAATTTTAGTAGAATTTGTTGCAGGTCTGTCTCCGTTTTTAATGTTGGATTGCGTCTTTTATCTGTAATACGTTTATATGTGTTTTTATCCTCTAGCATTTCTGCCACCTGACAGTGATATTCCGTTCGACTCAAAACTATGACAGCATTTCCTTTATCAGCTCTAGTAATAACAATTTCTTTGTCAGATCAAACTTCGGTCAATGCAATTCGTTCTATTCCCGATTGACCGAAGTTCGATACAAGCTACACCTCACCTATTTACATCAGTGCAAAGACATGAAAAAAGTTACCACCTTTCCTCCATTCAAGACCACCTATCGACCATCCTAAAGCTTGGGAAATAGCGGAAAAAACCGGCTGGGCTTACTTACGAGTGCTGATAGGAAATTGCCACAACAACCTACGCAATATAGTTACAGAATCAGTCAAGCTGAACGAGCATATCGAACATATTTTGGATGAACAGGCAATAGGTATGTTACGTGAAGCTATTGCTCGACAATGTTTGCACGAGAAAGATAAGGTAATCAATAGACATAATAAAAAGTTAACCAAGAACATTGAGTCGGGAAGAGACGAGAAATAATTGAAAAAACGTTGGGTAATTAACACTTCTAAACGAACGTTAAATAACAATGAGATCAATTTATTAAGACATGGTATGAATTTTGCATTAACTCCTAAGAGTATACCAACTAAGGACATTATTGGCATAACAACAAGGCATAAACAATTTAAGTACAACTGAAAAGAATGACATTCGTGAACGTGTTTCATCTGTAATTAAGAATGCTAAATGCCCAACTAAGCCAACTAAATACCAAAAGTCCTTTTAGACCTATAAGCAGCTCAATAGGGTCTCCCACGGACGAAGTATCTAAATATTTGGCACACATATTAAAGTTCTTATATAATGATAAGTACACCGTTCAAAACTCTAAAGAATTTTCGAATTTTATTGCTAACCAAAAAGTTGATCCGGATGAATATATCGTATCTTTTGACGTAACCTCTTTATTTATATCAATCCCTCTTGACCTTGATAATTGTACATCTGGTGTTAAGCTTCGTTTAGATTTCAGCAAATTGACACTGACAAACTTACAGTTTACAATAGATTAAACTGCAGTTAGAAAAAAGCTGATTTATAACAGCAATACATACAGAAGTTTATTTTGGATACATGCTACTAAAACACTGCAAATTTCCCCTGATGTTCAAACTGACTGAAAAAACCCTGTTTGATTTCTCTTTAATACAACACCATTCATTCGTTGAAATGTTTTTACAATAGATACTGGTCTACTTGTTTGCCAAACTTTATGCAAAGCTGTTTTTGCAGCATAATTTGTACCCTCACTAGCATTTAGTTTCTAGTCTTGTACTGTATGTATGTAGTTATTTTAGATCAAGCATTTGGGATTTAAAAGATTTTAATTAATAAAAACTTTAATGAAACTTATGTTACAAATTTCACCTAGTTACAAGTCCATCCTCAATAAAGATTATGTTGGCTATTATTAAAGATTACTTTTTGGAGCCTAAAGTTGCTCTAACTTGTAACTTTGTATCACATAAGGGATTTCAAAAAGGAGGCAAGGGAGTTTACTTTATTTCTAATTAACAATTACATTACGAGCTTAATATTTCTATGAGGTGATAGTTGATGAGGGCGAGGCCCGAATCAACTATCATCTCATAGAAATTGAGAGCAAGTAATCTAATTGCTTTAGTTGAATCAATGATTAAACATGAAATATTCAACAAAAAATTGATTTTTTAGCAGTCTTTAGAGAGGAAATCTCTAGAAAGATGATTGTTTCACTACTCGCTATCTAATTTACAATTAGATTACTCGCTCTCGATTTCTATGTGGTGATAGTTGATGAGGGCGAATTTGTTTTTATTAGTAGAATCAGAGGTCAAACATGGAATATTCAACAAAAAATTTGATTTTTAAGCAATTTTTTTAAAAGAAATCTTTATAGGATGATTGTTTCGCTACTCGCTATCTATCGAGGAATAGATAGCGAGTAGAGTAACCAATCAAATTACAGCATTTGCAATAGTATACTAGTATGATTCTACTAATGATGCATAGATAGTGAGTAGAGTAGCCAATCAAATTACAGCATTCACAATAGTATACTAGTATGATTCTAGATACTAATAACAATTAGTTTTGTTCTGTTGTGTGATTTTATCACATTCCTAGTGTGGATGGTCCATAAATTTTATATTATATTGAAACAGCATCTATACAGAGTGAATGCACTTGCTTGGGCAGCTATAATTATAATCACAGTTGGCATAGTCCAAGGGCATTCTTTTTGTAATAACTAATGCATGGCAGATTTGCACTTGCCCCGATTATGCCAAAAGTCGAATGTAAGTAAAATAACCCTTACACCTGCGCTACACAGTAACATGAGCATTAGGATACAGTATAATACAGTTCAAAAATATAGTTACCTTGAAATTGAGCATGTCAGACTGTTCCTTAATCTTCAAACTTTTGTCATGCTGTATGTACTACCGACTTTTACCGTACATTTCGTAACTGTCCAAACCATGTCCGTTCGAAGCATAATGTGCCAGGCTGGTTGACAGTTATGAGGTCTTAATAGGTCGAACTTTTAATATCAATTAGTCCAGGCGGTGAGTGAGGTAGGTATCACCTGAGCGGGTAATTTATGGGAGTAGGGCTATCTAGACCAGTTTTTGGCGTAGAACACGAATCCGGATGTTATTCAGACAAGGCTGCTTTTAAGAGTTATTTGCGGATATTGCGACATTCAGCCTCATTTCCATGCAAAATCTAAAGTTTTTAATATTTTGACATTTTTGCTAACAATTAAACAACTCCACATCTACCGGACCAGTTTTCGAAGTAAATATGCAATGTAACTATACTGTAACCTAGAAGATGAGCAGTTCATCATTTATGCAAACATTGTAATGTGATATAAACAGTAACTTTAGCTGTAACTCAACACTAATAGTTTTGATGGGTTTCTTAAATAATTCAAGTCAGAGTACGTACCTATAGCTGTGTTACTCATCGTCATCTGAACTGCAGCTGTATGAACTATCTTCTTGCGCATCACTTTCCTCGTCACTTCCTTCATCATGTTCGACAAGTAACTCGGCAACGTCTTCAGGATATGCTTCTGAGATCCAATCTATGTTCAAGCTAGAGAGCCAACCATGGAACTGGGGATCCTCTAATGCCATAATTGGATATTGTGCCATTCTCCAAAGTCTGGCCACATTGTTCGCTCAGGTAACGTGCTTCCGTAGACTGCTGCTACACGGCGGTAAGAGAGAAAGGTCAACTGCCTCATGCTCTTTGTTAATTTTTCTCCAGAAAATAGCTGACCTTGCCTCGTTAATGTGTTCGATTTTCTTTTCTCCATACAAGAAGCATACAAACGTTTCCATGGCACTAAACACCTCTGCTGGTACATGCATCTCCATCCCCAAACGGCTGAAAATATCTCTGGATCTTTGTTCGCTTGTTTCCAACAGAAAGGTTTACCTTTACGTAGAAAGCTTGCCACGTAATCATTTCCCGTAAATATGCAACTAACGCTTTTCTTTGCTGACTAGTTAGACTACACGTGTTCAAATGGAGAAGCTTGCGACTCTTTCCAGAACCGTTGTCGATGTAGATTTCCACGTTGCTGATTGACTCCATTCCAAGTAAAATTATGGGAATGTCAACATCGCCGGAACTTGATCGTACCACACAGGCTATTGACTGGCCATCACTGTTGCGGACAGCATGCTGAATCAAATATGCAATCTTAGTATCAGCTTCCTCGTGATCCCTTTCAAGTTCTTCAATGTGAGAAGAACCGTGTTCTGTTATCCTTAAACAAGCGTTCCCCCGAGCAAAGTATACAACACGCTGTCCAAGTTGGTTCCTGTTTTGAACCCATACTTCTTCGATTATCTCAAAAAGACGCTCCTTGTTGTCTCCATTGCCGAGAAACTTCTTAAAATCAGCTGGTACATGCACATTTGCACTTCTAATAACAAACTTGTCGCCATCGCCTCGAAGGTGTCGCTCACTGTTCTTTATGGATTGATCTTTGTAGGTATCACAAGCAACGTAAACAATGTTATACCGCATTGGAATATCTGACAACAGTCGTAAGGCAACATCTTTAAATGTGTTCGGTATCTTCACCAAGCTATGAATAATAGCTGCGATATCGGGAATATAGATTCTATGAGCATATTGATCGTCGGGATATTGCGCGTCGTTTTCAATCAATGATGGTAACGCGGCATCGAATAACTTGCTTTTAGCCGTCTTTCTTCTAATCCCATCGCAAGTTGCCATTGATAGTGGAACTGGTGCAAGGGGGTAACACAGAGCTTTGTCGATGTTGATCGTAGCATTATGTTGCTGTGACTTGGCAGCGAGAATACCAAGAATGTCGCGCTGAACAGTTATCTCCTTAGATTTACCTTTCGCTGAGATTTTGAGCTTTTTACTTACGTCAATAAAACTTTTCCATTCAACTCGTTTAATAGGACTGAAGTACAGGGTTTCATTGGCACTTTCTGAGTTTTGTCGCTCAAAGAATGTGTCTCTCGACAATGTCCCACGCTCTTGAACTGACAAAAGGCTCTCTGCTACGTCATCAGGTAAATAACTGCCGGAGGCAAGATTGTACAACTTATCACTGTCTAAGTCAGTGCTGAAAGGATCAATAAAGTCATTCCTTAACACATTCATAATGGTCTTGACGTTATCCTCTGATTTTCTTATTTGCGAATGACGTAAACACTTTCGCGGACTATTTTGAACCTTGTTCACACCTGCTTGGTTGAGAAGTGGGTCAACATATTCAGCTTGGAATGGCCGTGTGAGAACCCACTTCTCATACTCACTATCTAGAGTTGTGAAGTTCTTGATACCACCTATAAAGAGAATGGACCAATATAGTTAACATAACCCTCAATAATATCCGCATACACATGTACATATTATAAAAAACTGTATAAATGATATTATTTGGATATAATTACATGGAGAAAAAGTACCTGTTGTTTTCGAGCTCTTTATAAATGTCTGCTCTCCTGCACCATCAATACTTTGTCTGATGTTTAGATCATTACGGCACATTGATAATCCCTTGTCCTCCAGCTCTTCCAGTGCACCTGGGTGAGCCGTGTCCAAATGCTCCGACTGAAGACAATAGTATGCGCCATAACGTGCATAGTTCTGCTTGTTGGTAGAAAAGCAGAACGAGATTAACTCTCTCCAACAGTGAAGTCTTAGTTGGAAATCATTCGTGTTTACTGAGAAGTGCAGTTCGTGTAGTTTTTTGATAAGATTCAAGTAGCTCATCCAGAATTGCGCAGTTTTCCCACGGTGACCCTGAAGACATTCCATCTTTTTCTTCATATACTCTTCTTCGTAGGCTCTGAACGGTCTTTGGGAAATGACATCTTTGCAATCCATATCAGTCAAGATCGACTTAATCACTGTTTCCAATTCATCTGCACAACTTTCGACTAGCGCTTCGCAAAACAGTCTCTTGATTGCCTCTGCAAGACATTCATGAATCCTCCAGCTACGATTGAAATGTTTTCTCGATGCCTGATCTGATCTGATCATTTCTTCAATGACTTGCATTTCATGCAAATGTTAGGAAATAATGTAACTGGAAGTTGACCAAATCGTCGTTGCCTTTTGTCTGGGACATCGTTGGACACTTTTTTTCGTTTTAAAACAGAAACAGCGTTGGTAAATTTCTGATAACACTGTCGATGGAAACCTTGCGTTCCAGCAATAAATATACTTGGCAAATTGTCAATTTGTTCTTTGTGGATATATTCACCACCCAAAGTAAGTCAAGCGCCTTTACTCTCTTGTAACTTTTTAAAAGTATCTTCATTTACTGCAGTAATGATCTCACTTGAAGTTTCAAGATGTTTGTAGTGTATAATATACTTCAGATTTATTCATGAATTCAAGAATGCCGCCATTTTGAAAACAAATGTCATATGATGGCCAAATACTTTATCTTATACTGGAAATATTGTTAAACAAAGATTTTTGGATATTTTTTTAATAGTAATCTCTTGGCAGTTGAACTCTATTTCGAAACCTGGTGTAGTAGACGGGGTTTTTTTAGCAACAATATCATAATATTAAAAACTTTTGATTTTGCATGGAAATGAGACTGAATGTCACAATATCTGCAAGTAACTCTTAAAAGCAGCCTTGTCAGACTGAATAACATCCGGATTCGTGTTTTACGCCAAAAACTGGTCTAGATAGTCCTACTCCCATAAATTGCCCGCTCAGGTGATACCTACCTCACTCACCGCCTGGACTAAATAGAGTATAAGGGATTTTTTCATGACCATGTATGCTCTCACAAAAATGACAAAATGCAATGGCCTCAACACAAAAGGCGCTGAAGACTAAACAGAGGTCATCACCCCCCCTGAAAACAAAATGAAAACGTTTTAAAATTTCATGTTCCAGGGAGTACACGCCTCTCTATGGCACTTCTTTTAAGAACGAGGCACATCATAGGCTGATACATTATAGGTCGGCTAACTTCAAGTACACCAACTGTAGATACAGCCTGCAACGCTAGGCAAATGCAGGCACAACTCACGGACGGTATATTTTTAACAAAATTTAAATAATTATCGTCCATACGATGTGTATTTGGAAATTTTTGCGTTGTATAATGTCATCGTAAAGTTATAAAGAGAAATATAGACTGTTCATGGATGCCACAGGTACGAGTTTCAAGATTGATTAATATATTCTCATTAAAAATACAACTGGAGACCCAAATCGTAATGATGTGTTCCCTTGATCCACCTAGGTGTTATCACAGCATAGGAAACCAAGCAATGCGGTTTAAAGTGAATAAAAGCTCATAAAACACTTAAAATATGATTTAAGATATCAAATTGGCTATAAAATTTGTACTCCTCCTTAGGTTTAAAGTGAATACTTAAACTATATTTCCTTAAATAAAATTAGAAGGAAAATGAATTAATAAAGCCACAAAAATGCACAAAAGTTTTGTTCATTTGCCGTAAATTTCTGCTTGGTTTATGCGGGATGCAATTACTTTCACAACTGAATCTGATTGGTTGAGAAAAGTAAATCAAGTTCGGAAGATTTTGATAAAACGGGGGGGGGGGGGGGGGTTTACCCTAATATATTTTCAATTTTTTGCCCTTTTTGTATTTTTCTGCTGTTGCTGTCAAAGAATTTTGCTGCTTTCTTCCCCTTGGCAAAGAGTAGAGACTACAATAGGGGCCACTTCATTCCAAGAAGCGTAAGGTGCTGTCGTCATATGTCATGAGTGCCATGTTCCTAGCCAGTGCCCTAAACAGAGGAAGTCACCCCCCAGAAATATTAAAAATGGCTACTAATGCAGGGGGAAATGCTTCTGTTTAGGGCACTGGCCAGGAACATGGTGCCCATGACGTATCATGATGACAGCACCTTATGCTTTTTGAATTTAGTGGCCCCTCTTTGTAGTCTCTACTCTGCCCGTGGTTTTACCAAAATCTTTGGTAAGGCAAGTTGCAGGAAGTCTTATTTTCATAATTTGCATGAACATTGATGCATTCAACATGGTTGCTGCAAGTTGTTCCACCACACTTGTTAGGACTTGCTATCCACAAGCTTACTGCAAGTTATTGTAGCAAGTTCACCAAATGTCAAGTTGCAGCAAATCCAGATTTCACAGACTTGCTGCAACTTGATGAAGTCAGCAGGCTTGATGCAACTTGTTGACAACTTGTATCAAGCTAGTAAATCTAGCAAGTCTGTGGCATTTCTAGCTGTGTAATGAGCTCAAATTAGAGGGCCGTAAAGGAGCAGTGTCGTATTTCACGAAATCATAAAGCAATCAGAGCAAAAATATTAAGTTGGTAAACAATATATAATTTTTTAAGCATGAGAAAATGCTAAGATTGAGGCTGAATAAAAATGTTGTAGAGTGATTTTGCCATGTTTTGTTAATTGAGGAAGGTAAA
This sequence comes from Muricea muricata, assembly GCA_963855995.1. NCBI lineage: Eukaryota > Metazoa > Cnidaria > Anthozoa > Malacalcyonacea > Plexauridae > Muricea > Muricea muricata. The sequence continues at coordinate 60,365,213 of OY979716.1, forward strand.
AATAATGCAATTTATATGTTTTAAAGTGCCAATCCAGTAGTCAGGGAATGTGCATATTTCAATAGTTTAGGTGATTTTAAGAAGATTTGCAATACATTTTAAAAGTCAAAAATTTGATCTTCATGTACTTTTGGGGGCCTGAAGTTGGCGATTTTTCAAAATACCGTGAGCATAAAAAAACTGGGGCGAGTATGCTCCTGTGACGTCAAATCGGAAACACGCATTGGTAACAAACTAGTATTCTATACTACAGAGAGGGTAGAAATATGTTTTAATCGAATTTTTTGCCGATTCTACGGTACTTTTTCTTTGAATTTCAAATGAAAAAGTGTCTTCAAGCTTTACTGATCCAAATGACAGCCAAGCCAAATCAGAAAACGATTTTCTCGCGAGTTATATGATGGAAGTTGAAGATGACAATGTTTTTATTGGGGAATGACAATGGATGTGTCAGGAACTCAGGGCTAGATAGTCAATCAGAGAAAAAATTCTACGGTTTTGCCGCGATAGATGTGTTACTTTGGAAATATTATGAGCTTCAAATTAGGATTTTGACGTCTGGCAGGAGCAATATAGAAAAAATTAACCGAATGAAGTGCAAAATACACAGTGATGAAAACAGGTATGTCTCAATATGTTATTATAAATTGTCAAGAGATTTTTGTGTCAAATACTAGACATTTACAAAATGTTTTTGTCAAATACCAGACAAATATTAAACATAAGTCAGATCCATTTGAGTTTCAAGGGTGTGTTACAGTATATAGCATATAATGTACATTATGCTTGGCAACAACACAATTTAGTTATATTCACTGGATATATATCATTTCTATATAGGTATATTATCATATAACATGTATATTTATTAGGTAATAAACACTCAGGTATTTAACTTTCTAGATATCGTTGGAGTGTTGTATTCAAACAGTTTATACAACTCGTGTACAACTTTCTTGGCAAAAGAAGAATACCTTTATCAGCATGTGATTATGATACAAATGGAAAAAATTTGGAGGAAAAGAATTTCAAGGTTATGATGATGAACAATGAGGAAAACACAACTGAAAATCTTTTAACATAAACTGGTACAATATTATTGACAAGGGCTATTTAAAACATTTAGAGCAAATAGTATTCAAATAAGTGCAACTTGAAAATCTAATATGCCATATGTTTGTGAGGAGATCACGAGAATGAAGAAAAATAAAAAGAAAGTTATGTCTGTTTAGGGCACCTGATGTGTGCATAAATGTGAGCATGTTTATTTACATATTTTGCTTCAAATAATAGGCAATTAAATTTAAATTCCAACAGTGAGATCATTGCCATGGAATTTAAAAGTAATTACCACATTAATCAAAATTTAGATGGGATATATTTTGAAAAAAATATTTGATATCTTTTATATAATTACCAAAATATATATTCAATATCGAAAAAAATATCAATGAAGAACCATGCCGTGTCACTCATACAATGTTACTGTAGGTGCACTAAACAGACTTAACTTCCTGTTTGATTATACTAACTTAGATTTTCAAGATATCCTTCTATTTTACATCTCCAGTATAAAATAAAATCACAACATTAAGAAATAGGTTATTTTGAAAATTGAAATAAATACAATGTAGTAAAGGTGTTGGCCCCCCCCCAAAAAAAAAGACATACAATATATACAGTAATGTTGGTGATATCAGATCCTACTATTAAATTGAATTATTATATACTATATAGTAAGTATTAAATTCTACTTTTTATTCTGTGGACACTTCTGAATTTTTTGTGGCCCTCATTGGATTAACACATGTTCTGCAACATAGCTAATTTGCTTGTGCATCTTCTAGAGTGGGTGGTTGTACATGTGCCTGAATAGGAAATACTAAAAAATGTTCAAAATTGTATAAATATAGTATATACACTGTATATCTATTTGCAAATACATATATGAACACAAAACCATAGGAGCTCTCACTATCTAAACAATAAATTTAAAGCAGAGTGGACAGTGTACAAATACTATTATCATATACTGAGTGTCAAAGTTCATTTATTCCTGTTTCTTATTGGTTAAGAACGTATCACGTGATAGTGGAGAAATTCTACTGTCTCCCTGGCAACGTAGCTAAGCGGTGGACATTACTTTTATTCACCGGTAAATAACAAATCCACAGAGCCTCACGGAGCCATGTCAGGTAAAAGGTAATCCTTTTTATACATGTTTGATTGATTTGTGGTAATTTTCTTCTCTTTTGACACTCAGTATATAATAAAATACTAATTGACTGAGACCTCGGGAAAGCAGTATGTTTTGTGGACCCTCGACTGTCAATGTTTCCCGAGGCTTTGCCTCGGGAAACATCGACAGTCTCTGGCCCACAAAACATACTGTTTCCCTCGGTCTCAGTCAATAAGTGTTAATTATGATCACAAATAAAAATAGCTACTTCTGAAAATACTGAAATGTTGTCTATAATTTTTACACTTTGGGCAATTTTAAAAATAACAGCCACTTTTCATTTCATTATTACCGAATAAATATACAAATTAAAATGCGACATTCTCAGCCCAGTGGCTTTCTATAGTTGCATGTGGCAAATAGCAATGATGTTTTTCAATCCATAAACACTACTGTATAATAAATGAATATCCATGAATCAGTACATGTTACAGTAAATGTTGGGAGATAGATGATCAGGTGATGTGGCCTTCAGATTGATTGTCTAGCAATTCAATATGTATAGTATAAAATAAATGTCTGGTATTTGACTTAAATATATCGGGGCCCATGTACTGTAGACATAAATGTGTGTTGGGTTATCTATTTACCTGTTTTCATCACTGTATATTTTGCACTTCTTTCGGTTAATTTTTTCTATATTGCTCCTGCCAGACGTTAAAATCTTAATTTGTAGCTCATAATACTTCAAAAGTAACACATCCACCGAGGCGAAACCGTGGAATTTTTCCTCTGATTGCCCATCTAGCTATGAGTTCCCTGACACATCTGTTGTCATTTTCCCATGTCATCTTCAACATCCATCATTTAACTCGCGATAAAATTGTTTTCTGACTCGGCTTGGCTGTCATTTGGATCAGTAAAGCTTGAAGACACTTTTGCAGTTGAAATTCAAAGGAAAAGTACCATACGATCGGCAAAAAATTCAATTAAAATATATTTCAACCTTCTCTGTAGTATAGAATACTAGTTTGTTATCAATGCGTGTTCCCGATTTGACGTCACAGGAGCATAACTCGCCCCAGTTTTTTTATGCTCACGGTATTTTGAAAAATCGATAACTTCTGGCCCCTAAAAGTACATGAAGATCAAATTTTCGACTTATAAAATATATTGCAAATCTTCTTAAAATCACCTAAACTATTGAAATATGCAAATTCCCTGACTACCGGATAGGCACTTTAATTCGAATAAATCCATAGAAGTTTGTAAAAAGGCAAGAAAAAAAGAAAAGAAAATCTGTGTGAAATATGACACTACTTTTTTAAGAGGCATGATTGACTACAATGCATTGCATGTGAATGTTTACATCAAGGTTTGTCCAGATGATATACAAACACTAATTACGTTAAGAGCCAGATGCAGCCATTTTTGTGGCTTCAATGGAAAATATAAAACATAAACAAATGTATACATTGCATTGTGGTTGATCATGACTCTTGAAGATTTTAAGTGCTGAAATGGTCGGTGACCACTTGCCTTTCAAATCCAAAGTCACAGGTTGAATTCTCAGTGAGGTCTTTTCAGTATGACTGGAACCCAATACCCATGGGAAAAGAGTGCAAGTCAAGTGCTTGCAAAGAAGTAGTGGGTTTCCTGATGAGAGGTTGGGTTAGGTATAATACAAGCCCACCATAATTGGCATATACAGTGCCTTACCAAATCTTTAAATACAGCTCAAGAATTAGAATGATTTTCAAAAGTTGTGACAATCTTTAAGGTTACTCCATATGATGAAAACCATGATTTCATCATTTTTAAATTTTTACATGACTGATTACATTTTGACATGATTGTGTGACAAAAGACCTTTCAAATGCAAAAGGTTTAATGCTAAAATATTAAAATGCAACTGAGATATAACTAAAAATGTTATAAACTTTATTTTTGCCACAAAAGTTATAATTGAAACTGTCAATATGCCAGACAAGTCTGACATTTGATACCCTCGCCTGTGTATAGTAGCTTTTTTTAATTTGGATATACTTTTTGGGCAGCAAATTTTCTTTCTGGGGTAAAGCAACAAGAGCGTGGACCTGAAAATTATGCACATGAGACATGAGTTTGCAAGTCCCTGTTGCTTTTACTCCAAGGCATGTGCGCTACCAAATGCTTGGTCACGAGTCACGATTATCTCATAATTCAGTGGCTACAGTTAACCTTTTCAAGGGTTAGTTTTCAGCTACAACAGAGTGCAAGCTTTACAAAAGAACAAATGTCTCGCAAATAATCGCGCGCAAATAAAAAGTTTGGGGAATTAGATGCTTCCATTGCTTTCCTACCTCAGGCTTGACCTTGCCAAAATGTACTTTAAATAGTCTAATCTCATGGCTTTGTAGTTCTAACTGATAACAGAGGTTGGAAAAACACAACACAGGACGGAAAATCCCCGCAAAATCTTTGATCGTCTCTTTCAGAGGATAAAATATTCTCAGATTATGGGCACAAAAATGGAAATGCATCGCGCACATTTTATTGGATTCCTCTCACACTTTGCAACAATGTTGAACAATATTAAAGGAGAAAACCATGTTTGCATTTTTGATTTACTGTCATACTTTTCAAGATGCAAACATCAAAGCATGTACTGTGTTCTTTTGCTTTTTTAAAATTTAGTCAACTTGTCTGCTTTGTATAAAAGCAAATACAATGCCTGTCAAAAAATGCCAACATGGTTTTGTTCTTTGATCATTTGAGGTGAAATATGTGATATTTCGGAAGCCTTTGGACTAAATCAGAGGTGTGCAATTCTCATCACGCAAAGAGCGTCGTATCTAACTAAGTACACCATAGCAAGTACAGTTTCCAAAGTTTCTAGATTTTTGTTACATATTTAGATTTAGGGATGATGAATTATTGTGCATACCAAATTTGACGGTAAAAACATAAGAATTGAGCGCGCAATGAGCAGTTTTGTAAAATGACCTTTCATCATGTGGAGTAACCTTAAAGATTTCTTCGTTAAGCTTTGTAAGTATTAATTGTTTTTTCATATTTCAGGTAAACACCTACTATGTAAGCTTCAGAAAGTGCCAAGTATATCACATGGTGTAAAGAAATATTTTGTTATCAGAGAATCAACTTAGCTACAGATTTTATTATTTATGACACTCTCCCCTCTTGTAACTATCTAGAACAAATTGTTTCTTTTGGTGTATTTATTCCATAATGGGGCAACAGCGACATTTTTGTTGATAACACAATCCATGTTTTAAAGTTTAATGTGTTATTCAATGATTTAAAATAATATTTACAATTCCTATATTGCCCTGAATCCAGGCTTGAATACGCCTTGCTTTAGGGAAACATTGTTCTTCAGCTGAAAAGCCTGGATCGATGTCCTATGAAAAACTAGATTCATATTAATCTGACACTGCAGAGAACAACAAAGAATTCGTCGTGTTGCGAGCGGGATTGAGCTCGCATCTTCAGGTTTCTAGACCGCCGCTCTACCAATTGAGCTATCGAGCCAACTGGGATTGGTAGCAAGTCTTACCCAATTTAAGTGCACGGAATATTTTCGTGATGACTTAATGGTTGTCTTTGAGGACACACAGTGTTTCAGAGGATGGTTTTCAAATAGAATTGAAACACTGCGCATCCTCAAACACAAGCGTTTAAGTCATCACGAAAATATTTCGTGTACTTAAATTGAATAAGTTCGTTATCAATCCAATTGGCTTGATAGCTCAATTAGTAGAGTGGCGGTCTAGAAACCTGAAGATACAAGTTCAAATCCCGCTCGAGACAACTAATTTTTCGTTGTTCTCTGCAGTGTCAGATTAATATGGTTTTGAGATATTCTACATCATCTTACTAGAAGCCAGGGGCATCGAGGGGAGGGTATTAGGTAGTTCATTTAAACCGTCTAAGCACAATTCTATTTTAACACATTGTTTCCAGAATAGTTTTGTCGCAAATTTGTTCTGGAACACAACTGATGATTTTACCTTGATCCAATTCCATGAAACATACTTCCATAAAAAATTCACATTTTTGGCTTTTTCTTTGCTCTGATTGAGATTTTCTTGAGATTTTTATCCTTACACGCTGAGCATAAACAGCACAGGCTGAGTATCGAAACTAGCAATACTTGATGGTACTATCAATACTTGCTCTCAATCTGTTAGTATCGAAAGTAGCGATACTTGGTATCGGTATCGTGCCCATCCCTGGTATTAGAGGATGCAACACCCCATAGTTTTGGGAGTGACCAAACGAAAACATTGACCAATAATATGCCTTCGAAGAAAAGCTTTATCTAGAGAAAAGCCCTAAGTTAAAGCTAAAATTGATAAGAATGACTCCTGAATGAGAACATAATATTTGATACACAAACGAAACTTGGAAGTTAATCTAATACCGAGTTACTAAAATATGATTGGCTAATGAGGAGGGCATTTTTTCTTAATTCAGGGCAAAAATTACTTGATCCTGATTGGCTGTGATGTTTCATCTTGTCAATTAGAACAAAATATCAAAGTATACACAATAAGGATTCTTCGATAAATAAAGTTCTTTACATAAAATATGTATCATATATTAGATTTTCCTAGTGTTTTAACTGACCATCTAAAATTGATTAATAACTCATAACCAAAATACAAAGAGAAATCATGACCCGTATTGGTCCTATATATTTGATATAGACTTGTGCCAAATTTCTTGTTTGATTTTTATAGTTTAAACAACACCAATGCTCAAAACTTCGATGATAGTGACCGTAGGAAATGATTCACTTTAGATGATATCATAACATCTCTATCAGATGATATTTATATTAGACGTATAAACACTCGGCTTCGCCTTGGGTTTATAAATCTGATATAAACCTCCTCCGCAGTTTGTATATATTACTTCTAGCGATTTATGAGTAAAATATAGTGTATTTTTTATTGACATGCAATTACATGCATGCCTAATCTTAACTTGAAGTTCACATTCGAAGCGAAGCTCGTGTTTGTACCAAATTATCTTTATATAAATTTTACCCTGCATATCACAAATTGCAAAAATTTGACGCATGAAATTAAACCTTAATTTTACTCGACCGCATGCGATTACCTGTACAAATTGAACAAAAACTGAACTATTTACCAAAATCGACTTGAAATACTGAGAGATTTTATCATAAAATAACCTAGTCATATTTATATATTCTTAGACTAAAATGTTCTGCGGAATTATTTCTAAAATTGCAATTATTTAAGGATTTGTTGATATAGTAATTTTTAGCAGGGTTTGGAAACGATCAACAGTTGAAAACATCTCACGCGGCCACAACTTTCTATCCACTTTATTAGCTATCCATGATGTTACTGATTAATCAATCTGGTTAGCATGCATTTTTCGTAGTCGAACTTTTGTAATTAAATTTAAATATTTTTCTGTACAGGACAACTAGCAAAATTTCACTTATGACTATTTGTTGTTGTGTGCGTGTACATTTTATTCCACCCTCTCCATGCTGATGAAATATGTATTTTCATATAGGTAATAAAATTATTACAGTGGTTGCTCATGAAGTGTTGCGAAGTATGAAAGTAGTGTGTGAATAAATTATTGTCTGCATTAAATTGCGTGTATATTAAGCCAAATTCTTGATATTAAATGAAAAAGCCTCGAAGATTTTTTTCTTGCCTTGTCAACTTACAGTATATATTTTGACTTTTGTTGTTTAAATACAGGCGAACATTTTTGAGCCAGGGTGGAGCCATCGTTGCGTTGTTTGCTTTTTATGTTAATCGCGTAATTTCAAAATCCAGGCACAGTGGGTGGAGCCATCGTTGCGTTGTTTGCTTTTTATGTTAATCGCGTAATTTCAAAATCCAGGCACAGTGGCCCACAATGCAGTTTCTCCAGAAAAAGGGTGGTCCATGCTATTAGTTTAATAATTCCTCGAGCGATATGGAATGTGGAAAAGACCTTGCAGAAGGCGAAAAAGTCTTTGTCATAAAAGAAATAGCCAAAGTCAGAACAAATAAGTCAATTGCTAGAAGAATAAATCACTGTGTGATGACAGAAATAGGTGAAAGTGTAAGGAAACCTCGGTCTGATCGCGGTGGTTTGAACTTTTTGTTAATGCATGGTATAAATCGATTGAAAGAACGTAAACAGAATGCCTGGAGCAACAAGTGGAATAGTTTCTAATGAAGCTAGGCAGCCAAATAAAATATAAACCACATGCAATTGTACGATTGGGGTAATGCATTCGATTAAAAGTGTGATCAAATACTTTCTTTGACACATAGGCACAAAGGTACATCTTTGTTCCTAGGTGGTAGAAAATATATTTTAATCATATTTTTGGTCAAAGTCATTATCCCGAAGGTATGATTGCGTGTGGTTTATTCTTTATCTGACAGCCTATCTTTGTTAGAAACTATTCCGCTTGTTGCTCTTGGCATTCTATCTACCATTTTTTTTTCAATCCCATTATTATTACACATTGACAATAAGTTTAAACCATCACCATCAGACTGAGGTTTCCTCTTTGAAGGATTTTCCCAAAATCCTTACACTTTCACTTATTACTGTCATCACACAACAATTTATTCTTTTACCAATTAACTCATTTTTTTACTTCGGCTATTTCGTTTGTAACAAGGACTTTCTCGCCGTCCGCTCGATCTTTTCCACATCCCATATCGTTCTAGGAATTAATAAACTAATAGCGTGGACTACCTCTTTTCCGGAGGAACGCCTGGATTTTGACAGCATGTGATTGATGTCAAATGCAAACCATGCAACAATGTCTCCACCCTGGCCCACGTGTATTTAAAAAGATTGCTGTTATTTCAGAATGCGTGACGCACGAATCTTATATAAAACTAATATCGTGGGTCATACTGTAAATATGTTCTCGACTATATGCCGCATTATAAAAGTTTGTTGTTTCAGGCAAACACATTAGCCATTACTGGAGCCAGGTTTAAAATCAGTCAACGGTGTTTTTTGTCGTGGTTATGTGAAAGTGCCCCTGCGACGAAGAAATCATTGATCCAATTCTAAATGCAACAGAGCAAAATTTCCGGATGAACCTTAATGGCGTTTTAAGTTTCTCGATATCTCATTCCGTTTTAGCGATATTAAGGTTTTTTAAAACATGCAAATTTGGTGTCTTTGACATCATCTACTCACGAATAATAAATTACATTTATAAAATAGCAAATATCTCTGTACATAACAGCAGGCAGAACTTTTTCAAACATTACATGACTATGGAAATTTGGTAGCTAAACAGCACTATTCTTGTTGTATTGTTGCAGCATGGACAGTTTTGGAATAGTAGCTTCTAAACTGTAAGATAAATATCTTATTTTCATTTTTTCTTCACACTGTATAATGATTTAAATTCAAGAAGTGCGGTCTAAACATACATCCAATTAGTGTATTCTGTGCAGTGAAGGAGAAAAATAAAAAGTTTTTGTTTTTTAAATACAAGACATTTGCATTCAAACTATCTCTATGACAACAACATAGTGTGAGCAATGGTGTATGTTTCTGTCCATTCCATCTGAAGATATTCATTATTTTATATTTTTAATTTATTATTCTTTAGTAGATGACATCAGAGACACCTAATTTGCATGTTTCAAAAAACCTTAATGTCCCTAGGGTGGGGCGAGATATCGAGAAACTGAAAACGTTACTAAGGCACTGGCGCCGGCAGAACGATAATTGAGGGGGGAAATTAGAGGTGTGCAAATCCGATCCGAAAGCATTCCGAATCCCATCCGATCAGATTTTTTCAGATTTCGGATCAAGTAGGATCATTTCCGATCAAGTAAGATCATTTCGGATCGGAACGGATTAGAACCCGATTCCCAGCTTTTGGAATTAAAAAAGGAGAGTTTGAGCATGAAGGTAGATGCACCTGGTCTTGTCTTTTGGTCGTCTTATAATCATTCTACATATACCGATATAGCAGAGCAAGCAGACATACGTCTGCATTTATCAGTGTCTACTGTCTAGACAATAGACATGCAGTCTATACTCTAGAGTTTAGACAGTAGAAACACTCTGGGGAGAAGAGACTTGGGACTACAGTATTTGCAAATTAACCGTCTTTCAAACTCTTAGTGGTCTTTATATTAAAGCATAAATGGCCCAAGGCAAAGCCGTAAAACTTTCACAGCATAACGTAGAAAAACGTTTGCGAGAAAACTCCAGTCGCGCGTCCATAGTACCTGCTGGTGAAAGGAGACGATCTGAATGTTGCAAAAAATTTGGGCTTCCGAAAGTTGATGAAGTTGTTTATGATGAGTTTGCTACGTGCTTTGAATGTAAGACGGTTATAAGTACTCATCTGTCAAAGGAAATGCTCAACTAAACAAACACGCTTGCAACAGACTTAGCTCAAAACAGATCAGAGGTCAAACTACGTTGCAGTTTCTCTCGTCAGGTCAAGGCAAGTCGCAAATAAAACTTACTAAATCAGAGGAAGAAGCATTACAAACGAATGCCGTTGATGCTGCGGCCTTAGACTTTAGTCCGTTATCTAGCTATGGAAAAGACGGAATTAAACAGTTGCTAAAAACAGCAGTGCTGCTTGGTGCAAAGTACGGTGAACATCTTGATCTTAGCCAGCATATCGGATTGGATCATTTTGGATCGGATTCGGATTTTAAAATTTACCAATTATCGGATTGGGAACTTTCAATCCAATCCGATGCACACCTTTAGGGCAAATATTCATATATTCGTTATCACAGACGGCAAGAACAATCGATTTCAAAAGAAGTTATTTGGGCAGAATGCACATATATGAATATTCGCCCCTCCAATTATCGTTCTGGTGGCGCCAGTTGTATTAAGGCTCCTCTGGAAATGTTGTTCTGGTGCGTTTAAAATTGGATCAGCGATTTTTCGCTGCAGTGGCATTTGAACAGTTGCCCTGCATTCAGACATTCTTTTGCAAAACTTGTATATAAACTTTTTGAATGTATAAATCCAGTTATGTTCACTTGCACATTGAAACGAGGGCACAGCTAGTCTATCACAGCAGAAACAGGCTGCAGCAGGAATGTTAGTCAACTAACATCTAATTATTTTTCACCCAATTATAACCAAGCATGATTGTGGACACTAGGATATACACGAGTTTAGTAGGAATTATATCTCGGAGTAAAACCGCTAATACTGTAACCAAGCAAACTACACGTAATTCAAGTATACATTAGCATAGTTTAATTATATGGATCTATGTGTGCCTAAATCCCATTTAACCAACTAGCAAGGGCAAGTTGTGGGTAGTAATACCCGGCACGTATGGCGCCGGAAGTAATTTACAATTCAAAATAGCTGCAATCATGATGACGTCAGGGGGTCGTGAGACCGTATCATGATACTGATCATGAGAAAAAATGATCATATTGGTCGCGAGACCATTTAATTATACTAATCGCTAGACATTTAATTATGTTGATTGCGAGACCATTTGATTGTACCGGTCACGAGACTAATTCGTTAATTTTACAGAAACAGTACAGTTTATGTACATTTTTATTTTGCATAAAAAATTACATTGATTCATTGATCGTCATCACTACTTGAAAAATGTCCTTGATCTTGTAAAAGCTGTTTTAGCAAAAACTTTCTCTTGTCTATGGCTGTCACTATAGCTTCATCCGGATCAAACATATAATTGTCCACATAATCATTTCAGGTCGCCACCATCTTTTTGTGGATGGGGATCCACTTGCGAAGTTCTTTTACTAGCTGAAAGGATAAATTTTGACGTCTTGAGCGAAGGATTAGTTTCACATTAGGTGTTTCTCAAACCTGCCAATCAGGATGTTTTACTGTTTGACCATGCATTTCAAAATTTAAACAAATTTGTTAAATTTTAAAAATGTTATAGTTCTAGACCTGGGAGGACATATGAATGTGATTACACCCTGGAGTCATGGGGACATGATTACACACTACACTTAAGGGGACATATGAATGTGATTACACACTAGACATATGGGGACATGTGATTACGCACTAGACATATGGGGACATGTGATTACACACTAGAGTTTGGAGGACGTATGAATGTGATTACATACTGCAGTTATGGGGACATGGGAATTTACACTGACTTATGGGGACATATATAACCATGTTTCTACAGGTGTTACATGCTGGACTTGAAGGAACACATAAATGTGATTTCTCGTGTGATGGTGTTATTCCCTCCGGTAAATGTGATGTATCTGATAATGCCTTGGTCAGGTACACTTTTTAGCAGTGTTGATATACATTGACGGAAAACCAGAAACATCATAAGAATGTAATTACACACTAGACAATATATCTGAAATCTTGTAACTCTTGCTAATGTTAATATAGCCATAGTTTGTTTTCACTATCCTTTCACTTTTACAATCAGCAGAACTATTTAAGACAAAGCCGCATATTCTACAAGCAAGAAAATGAAATCAAAAGAGAAAATTAGAACTAGATGCTAGACATTTGGAGAAAATTTAAGTGAAATTAGATGGCACAGAAAATATCACCCAGAATTGTGACGATTAGTTTAAGCTGCGTTGTTTGTCAGGGAGGCTGTTACTGCATCTAAAATCTGGCAGAGATGGAAACCTGACCATTGTCTGACCAGCCTCCGAAAACTGTGATTCGATAATTTCATTCAACAACGATGACGACCTACATAATTATCCTTGAAACAAAAGCTTGATTAATCATGTTTAAAATTGTTCATTCATATAGGTGTAAAATAAGACAACCTTTTATCAATTGGAAAAAAGGGAGAGTTGATTCTAAATTGATGTCAGCTGATATACAAAAATGTTTGAGACCTAGACAGTATTTGAAGTTAGCGCACAACTGTTCCCACAATTTTCATTGCATGCCGATACACAAAGTGTCTCCGCAAGTTTGAATACACACCTGTCCCCAGAAGTTGGTACACAAAGTGTCCCAGAATTGTTGACATAACTGTCCCCACAAATTTGTGTGACAAAAAAGTAAAGAAAATTAGAATTTTATGTTTGTATTAGATACAGAAGTTTATTATTACCTTGAAAACAAAGTACGGAATCCATACGTATTTTCTCAAGCAGTGTCCCCAGAAGTAAGTAAGGGCAAGTACTGGTGTGCGTGTGCGCGCACACACACACAATGATTATACAGTACAGTATATTAGACATTGTCATTGGCCTGACTCACTTTCATCCAACCATTTTTGATGTTGAATTTCAACATCATGGGCACACATGTTGAATAAAGGGTCCTTTAAATTCACATGCTTATCAACAACATGCTCCAGAATTGACTTGAATTTGGCCCAAATGACTCTTCCATCACCAGAAGAAGTAGATGTAGCACTTCAATGTAGATGGTTTTGGCATGATCGTATCCAAGGTCAGATATTGGTGAGCACTTGGCCAACTTCTATAAAAAGTTTAAACAAATTTCTGATTTCCTGAAAAAAGAGCCTTTATCTGAGCTATGGTATCGAAGTTTTTTGGTATCAATTAAAGACCTTATTAATATACATGTTTTCTTAATCTCTAAGGCAAAACCTACTTTTTCTCAGGTGCCACAAATCAAGAAAGTGCTGTATTTTATTTTCTTTTTCCTTCATATGCTTAGTAATAGATCCATGATGATCAGTAACTAGGGCCTCAAATGGGAAGTCAGATTCTGCCAGGAAATCCAAGCATCTCTGAAAAGCCAAGCACTCCATTCCCTGACTGCTACCAGCCTCATTTCTCTGTCAACAATTAAGTGTTTCACACATTATACCCTATTATGCCCTTGTTACAAATTAGTTTTATGCATTTTTAACCTACTGTAATCAGCCCTTGAAACTCTTGACATTTCAGGTCGGCAAGAAATTGCCACCAAAAAGCCAATATGATTTAGCAGGTCAGCGTTTAGGTCGGCATTGCTGAATGCTGACATGAGTTTTAGGGGCTGTATAATTAAGGACAACCATTTTTTTATACCTGGACAAGTCAAAAGTTGATTATAGCAGGTTCTGTGCAACAAAATATTGTGTAAGCACAATACTTAGCACTGTGGCCCATGCTATCATGGCTTCCATCTCCTGCTAACACCAAAGGTTCTTCATTGCCTTTTAGTTTGTCCATCAATGTTCTTTGGTAGTTTTTCCAATGCTTTAAAATAGCTGGAAACAGTTTGTCCTGTATACATGAAATAACAAAATGGATAAGAATTAAACATCAGTTACTTTCAATTTAATTAGAACAGTCATGAAGATGGAAAATTGGGGGCAATCTTCGTGCTAGGGATTATCTGTTTTGTTACAAGCAGAAACAACATGCAGACCAGGTTGTACCCTATCTTTAAATCATTATCCATAACACAATTTACTAATTAAATTAATACTCTTATCAAATGTCAAGCCAATCTGTTGAAAAAGCCTTACTTACTTACAGGCGAACCATTCGTTGTGTTAAAAAAAATGGGGGACATGTTGAAGGCACAGCCCATATCTTAAACATAAATTTAATCAATTGTTGTTACGTGTAAAATAAAAAGCAAACCGTTTATTAGTGCATTCATTTTGCTTGACTTGGGCATTAAAATATTTGGACGATGCTTAAATGTAAATACAATTTCATTAAATAACCAGATGCGTAATCACGCGTGTGTAAAAGCGGTTTAAGAACAATGAGATAATTTCTACAGGGTGTATAAAAAAAACGGAGCCCAACTTTTGTGTCTAATTATTTCTAAATTACTGAAGCTTATAGTACAATTTTGGTTTTGTTTTAAACCACGTTCTTTTCTCTTTTGAACAAGCCGTAATTCGTATTTTTACTCCCAGTAACATATGTGCTATGACAAATTTAGTAAAAGCTATCGATTTGAGATGCCCTCCAATTATGCAAATTCACTATGTCTTTCATGGTCGCCAGTTAAATTTTTAATTTTTTCGTTTATTACATAAATGGTATTGCTGTTAAACTTAATAAAACTTGTTATAAAGCTTTACAGAAGATAACGGACCGTTTACTTTAACAAAAACCTTAGATTTATGCCAAAATAATGATCGAAATTAGCGTTTTGTTTATCCGCGCGTGCACAATGTTGTCGAAATTGCATAATGTCAATATTCATGTCGATACAAGCTTGAATTATCCGTTTGTAGTGCATGTTAACGGTCCGTTATCTTCTGTAAAGCTTTATAACAAGTTTTATTAAGTTTAACAGAAATACCATTTATGTAATAAGTGAAAAAGTTAAAAATTTAACTGGCGACCATGAAAGACAGTGAATTTGCATAATTGGAGGGCATCTCAAGTCGATAGCTTTTACTAAATTTGCCATAGCACACGCGTTACTGATCGTAAAAATACGAATTACGGCTTGTTTGAAAGAGAAAAGAATGTGGTTTAAAACAAGTCCAAAATTGTGCTATAAGCTTCAGTAATTTAGAAATAATTTGACACAAGAGATGGGCTCCGTTTTTTTTGATATACCCTGTATAGTGTCACTTTTTTTTGGGACACTCTGTATAATAGTGGAGGACCATTTCTGATCCAAGATTGTGTGAAGAATGACTCTGAGCTATATGAGCACTTTTAATCAAACATTTCCTACCTTGGTGGAATAAGCAGCGTACTTGTTTATGAAATATGCTTCTTTTTTATGCACGGTAACATCATGTCTTTCAGACATCTTAAGATGCACTAAACATTAGGTTGTCAAACATGGAATTATGACAGAATTATGAATGAAAAGTTCAGCAGATGTGAACCCAATCATAAACCTACATGTGACTAACCATCAAGTATAAAGTATATGTTGCTGGGAGACGGTGTATAACTCCAATGATAAACTATGCCATGGTCTAGTTGACAGATTGCTCTAGATGCTCTAGATTTCAGCAATTGTGTATGATCAAGAAGGTAACAAGATCAGCTGAAAACAGGCTGTTGTCTGCCGCTCAGAACAAAGGGTAATACATCAACAACCCCTTATAAAAAGCCAGTCTAAATGACTGGGAATTCTATTTGAAAGATATGATAAGAGTTAATTATTTGTAACCAGATGCTATTCTAGAAGGCTTTTTATATGTCAAAACAAGGCATTTGTTTGGTGTGAACTGATTTGTTACTGATTTGTATGTGTTTTATGCATGTTTAACCACATAACTGAATTTGCATAATATCTTTAAGTGCCATGTTTTAAGTATTCATGTCATATTATGTTTTTCAATGATGCCAATGATGAATAACTGTTTCTATAACAAATAAAGTACCATTGCAAAGGACTGTGTAAAAAATATGAGAATTTATTTTAGAAAATGCAGAAAAGTTAAAAAAATGGACAATTTCATAATAACTTTAAACACAGTGTAGTTAGATATGACATTATCTTACAAGCATAAGCAAATTTAAAATAACTTTAAAACAAGCTAGTGCACGTGACGGTGCATGAGCAAACATTAACGTTTTACATGTAAATAGTTCAGGCAATTAAATTGTTCAGTGAATCTTCATTTAAATGAATAATTGCATTGTGATTATTAGTTGTTATACAGATTAAACAGGGTCCAGAGATACCTACTTCATTGTGGGGAAATCAATAAAACAACATACCACATGTTGCAACCACAAGCAGTGAAACCAGCTTGAGCCCATGGATTGCCAAAAATTCATGAGATACCTAAATTTCATCCTATAATCAATACCACTGGAGCAACCCATTACCAAATTGGCAAGTTTCTGGGTCAATTACTGCACCCAATAACAACACATTTGATGTGAAATCTTGAATGGAATCAATTGATCCAAGTCTCTGTCATTCAATGTCGAATCTCTATTCATCAATGTCCCTCTCAAACAAACATTGGAAATTATAGAGACAGGTTTATGACAAAAAAGAATTGTCAACAAAATGAAAGAAAACCACAGTACAATAGCCAGTATGCGACACTTGAAAGAAAATTTTTTAGCTACAATGGTGTCCTTTACGAACAAACGGTGTTTGTTGGTCCAGTGTTGGCTAACATTATCCTAACAGAATTTGAGTACAATATAATTAATCCTTTAATTAGTAATGGTGTAATAAAATATTAAACGAGACTTACCTTAAGTTGAAATTTAATTGTAATTCTACAAGTCATTAGCGAGGAGTGGAGAAGTTGTAGGTGAGACTGTATCGCACATGAGTTAACCAGCTTTTAGAGCACAAATAGGAGTTCAATGTCGAGTGGAGGAGTTGGGGCTGGGTAATACAAATGCGAGTGGGCCTACAACTCCTCCACTCCTCACTAATGACTCATTGATTACAATTATACTTTAACTTGAGGTAAGTCTCGTTTAATTTTTAATTATATTACGTCACTAGCTATGTGAAGTTGTTTCTGTAGAGATGGGTTTATGAGGCTTAATGAAGCATATAAGTAATTGTTTGTTTTCACCACGTAGTGCAGAGGTTTGTTTCAAATATTCCTGTAAATGTGTCACAATACATAACTTTTTTATCAGGGGCATAAGCTAGATATATTAAAGGTTTTTGGTGTGCCCAGGTCTTGTGTGTTTTAGCTTGTCTGTAATGATGAAGGTAATCTTGTTTGCATCAATAATCATATTGTCAAGAGATAATTTACTTATGGTCTGACACCTCTGTCCACTTAGAAGAGCTAACAGAAATGCCACTCGATGGGAAAGGACTTTTAATGTTAAAAATGGTATGTCATCTTGACTTCAGATGTAATTGAAGACATTTTTAACATTCCATGTAAAACTGTATCTTGGTAAGGGTTGTCTTGACTCAAAAATGCCTTTCATGAAACGTTTGACTACCAGCAGCTGCCCAAATGGTGTTTGGCAATCTTCCCATGCAAGGATAGATGATAGAACACTACGAGCTGCGTTGACCGAGCTATACGATAAACCTGATTCATGTAAGGCTGTGAGATAGGAGACCGCTGATGGTGAAGGCAGTGAAACCATGTCACAATTATTAGCAATGTAAAATTCAAACCACTTTTTTGCTGCGGCTTGATATTGAGACTGGGTTCCCTTTCGCCATGAACATAATATGATATTAATAATGCTCGGAAGTAAACCCCCTTCTTTGTAATTTTTTCCTGATACAACTCAAATAAGAAGGTTCATCTTCGCATGTAGTGGGTGTTTGAGGTTGGGTTGGGATGGCATTATTAGTAGGTCTGCTGATGGTTAGAGGCAGTGAAGAGGTTGCCCTAGAATTGGGAGCAGCATCGGATACGAGGTTTGAGTTGGCCAATCTGGCACCACCAGTATGCCTTGCACTTTGTCTTGAATAATTTTTCTGATGACTTTGGTTACACAACTGAATGGAGGAAAATAGTAGAAGTCTTCAGTGGACTATGTTATAGTAAATGCATCAATATGCTTTGCATAAGGGTCTGGTTTGTAAGATACATAGGTGTTAAATTGTTTATGCGAGATGCAAATAAGTCAATACAAGGCAAGAAATTAAAATAATTTAATGCATGTTTGAGGAAACGTAGGTTTAGCATCCACTCAGTGTCGACATTTTTGTTTTGTGATTCCCAGTCAGCAATTATATTGTCACATGCAACGTCATTACATTGTTCATTGGGACTGGTGCCTTTATTGTTGATTAGTGGTGTACACAGCGGTGGTATTGTCGATCATGATTTTTACATGTTTGCCCTCAACCGAGTTGATAAACCATTTTAGGGTAAAAAAAGACGGCCATTAACTCTAAATAATATATGTGTTGTTTGGCCTCATGTTCTGTCCAATGTCCTCCAGTAGACATACTATTCATTACACCTCCCCAACCTGAGAGCGATGCATCAGAATGAGGACAAAGGTCTACGGGAGGAGTTTCAATGAGATTAAACGAATTAGGTAAGTTTACGGACCACCAATTTAGCTCTCGCACAGCACGAGGTGAAAGGTGCATGTGACTATCAAAATTGCCTTTTGCTGTCTTTAGTGCGATAATTTTATCATGCCCAATGGCTCGATAATGACATTCCCCATAATGGATTGCAGGAAAACTGGAGACAATGTAGCCAACAACCTGTGCGACTTCATGGATTGTAGGTGTTGGCGATGCAAGTAATTCCGCAATAAGGGTACTTATTTTTTCAATTTTTTCCCTCGTTAGGGTTATTTTCATTGTGACAGAATTTATCTCATAACCCAAAAACACTATTGCTTCTGAGGATATAACACAGATTTTGTGGGCTAAATACTCATAATGTACCAGAACTGTTCAACCCAATCATAAAAGATATTTATGCACCATCTGTTATGATCTTTGTCATGCTAAGTGTAATAACTTATTATTTGCCAGTATTATTAAAAATATTTGTGCTTCTGAGACTCAAGAATGGATCTGTGTAGAGTGTCATCTTTCAACTATGCCACCAGGTTGGCAAGTTCTTGCCATGATCTTGTCTAGATCCTGCAAGATCTTGCCATAATCTTGCCAAGATCTTTTAAAAGTCTGGCTCATCCTTATTAGAGCCATTATTTTTTTGTTTTGTTTTTCCTCTATATCTCTACACTTTTGATTACGAGCATCAACAATTGATTGGTAATGCTTTTTTTATTTTCTCTTCACCATACTGGGCATTAAGAACATCTATATTAAAAATAGAAAGGATAAATGTTGACTTTGCAGTATGGTTCATTGCATGCTTAAAAATACAAAGAGAATTAACATGTGCTTGAGCTCGTGCAGCACATGTAGGGCATATTATATAAACGTTTAACATAGTACACAATGAAACCAGAGGATTATAATGAATTGAGAAATAATGACTAGACAATTTTTATTAAGAATCGATCTGTAAAAATTTTTGAACCAAGGCCCTAGCTGCATGGCTGACTTTTTATTTCTTACCAAACATTTTTGAAACCTTCTCGGCATCCAGTGCTGGCTTAGGAGATCTTTTTGTTGCAAAAAGGATTCTCTCTGTTAATTCCTCTTCAGAAAACATATGGTTTAATAGCTTGATGGCACACTTCCCTGGCTCGCCCTTACGAAAATTCCCAATAGGATCCTATAGGAAATCTTATTGGAATTCATGATTCCTATAAAAATTCCTATAGGAATTTTAAAATCCTATAGGAAAGAAAAATCACATTAAAAGTCCTATAGGACTTCCTATAGGATTTCAAAAAATCCTATAGGAAAAAATATCACCTGCAAAATCCTATAACAATTCCTATAGGAATTTCAACATCGTACAGGAGAGAAAATCACTTTAGAAATCCTATAGTAAATCTTATAGGATTTCAAGAAGTATTATAGGGAAAAAAAGGCTGCCAAATCCTATAAGAATTTCTATAGGAATTATAAAATTCTATAGGAGAGAAAATCTATGCCTGCCTGTAAAATTCTATACGAATTTCTATATAAATTTTAAAATCTTAAAGAAGTCATCTTTAGGGAAAACAGCAATGACAATAGCAAAGAAATTCATTTGGTAATATTAATGAAAAAAAAACACATTAATTATTGTTGACAAAATATTGTACACTTTGCTGTATCATTTTCGTTAAGTAGATATTGTTCTAAATACAGTGCAATTAAACTTATTAATGGCATCTTAATGAAATGAATGCTTAGCACTAAACATTAACGGGTTTATGTGCTAAAAATCCACCAAATAGCTCTGTTTTATGTTTTAGTTCCAGCATCTAAGATTTCGACGACTTTAATTCGATCTAACCGTCTTTTCATTCATCTACACAGTCAACGATCCTGGACTCAGACTGCATCAGTGAAGTGCCTTTTAACTGAGAGAGAAACATTCCTTTCGG
The DNA here is from genome assembly GCA_963855995.1 of Muricea muricata. NCBI lineage: Eukaryota > Metazoa > Cnidaria > Anthozoa > Malacalcyonacea > Plexauridae > Muricea > Muricea muricata. The sequence goes on from OY979716.1 coordinate 60,386,225, forward strand.
TCCAGGTGTCATCACTGCATTTCATATATGCCAAAAATCTTTTAGCTATAACTAAATTCTAAAAATAGAAAATATTCCTTTTAGTTCTAATCAATCCAGCAACTGCTGTAGCTTATACAGTTGAACCTGTATATAACGGCCACACCATCGGGACTCTGAAAAGTGGCCGTTTAATACAGATGGCAGCTTAATACAGCTTGGCTGAAAATAAGCTATTTTATATCTAATTTGAAGCTAATTTTTATAAAGCAAGTTGTTAACAGATCACATTGCCAGCGAAAGTTCTTAGTATCCACTACATCGCGCAAAAGTCATCAATCGTTCTGCATATTCAACTGCATTTAGCGAAAGAACAGCATACTGGCAGTCAGTACACGTCATGCAAGATATGCTGAACAAAATACATGTGTTGTGCGCATTTACTTAAATATTCTCAGGTTCATTATTTCGGGGGTGGTCTTAATAGAGGTAAAAATAATGACTGCGGTTTCTTAATACAGGCTGCTGCTTAATAAGGGTCACAAATATAGTATTTCTATAGAAGAAAAATCAGGACATTAAAAAGTGGCCACTTGATACAGGATGATCACTCAATACAGGCCGTTATAACAGGTTGGACTGTATTTATGAATACATATCATACCTTATCTCGTGAGAACCATGAAGCATCCTTTCCAAAAGCAAATCATATCCCTGAGAATACACTCTTGTTTCTTTTGGGAAAATTGGAATATTTAATTGCTCAGGGAATGATGTAATTGTAAATCTTCATTCAGTAACTCAGTAGAAGTTGTAAAACACTAATGTGTTTTAACTAGTTCTTTCTTTAGTAGGTTTGTCCAACTTTTTGTTCTAATAATAACAACTATATGTTCTGATAGACTTTGACAAAGTATATCTCTGTATATCCCTGATTAAATATACCTCTGAACTGACTCTGATAAAGTATATCTCTTTCCAATGAGTAGTTTGATCCACGAAGGGGTGGTGGAATTGAATTGTTCCAGCTTAGTCACCATGGAATTTGCACGGCATCTCAAATACAAAATCCCTGCTTCCTAACTTTAGGTGAATACATTTTTTCTCCAATTGCTCCGGTCTAATGGCTACTGTTCGTTGAGTTTCTATGTACTCCCTCAAGAAATGCGACGTTACTCTGAGCTCCGTGTTGGTAAAAAATGGCCCCCGTTCGCATTGAAGTTCCTTCAGCAACACGATATTGTGAACTTCACACTGGCATGCTTGCAAATCTTCTTTCCTACATTCGCAATCCGGTTTTATGGTGTATAAACCAATTATAATGCCATACATTGATGCTGAATTTGTGAAGCGTACAAAGTAGTCGTGGTGCCGATTGGATCTGCTGTATGTGTGGGAAGTATACAAAATGTTGTTCACCACAAATCTACTATATACCGTGGCTGAACGATTTAGGACATCTTGATTTATCAAAGAGGCAAACGAAACCGTTTGGGATGCTGTTAGATGGGCAGGCTTACCGTTACCTAATCCAGAAACAGTACTTGAAAGGATATGTAAACTCTGAATGGGCATATTCTCCTTTGAAAGCTTTTTAAATAAATGTTTGACCCGTGGGTGTGCATCTTCTCTAATGCACTCTCGTCCAATAGCAGGTAGTTTTTGTGACAAAATAAATGTATCACAAATCTGCTGAGGTACATATTGAGTCCCACTAAACATTTTAAGAAGCATGTGGTTATTGGCCTCGAACGTGAAGGCGGATGTAGCCCATAGTGGTCCACAGTTGTTCACGCTATCTGCTAAATGTGTCAGCTGATGCACGTTAAATGTACAAGAAGTCAAACCATACAAAATCTCCATGTCACTGACAAATTTTATCAGACATGCTTTAGCATCTGATACCATATCGCTGGTAATATTCGTGCCAAGTAGCATGTACACTCCATGCACAAGCAAGAAGAAATGTCGCAGATACGAACTGGGTAGTAAACCATTCAAAGCAACCAAACCATAGAACAGGAAAGCCTGCCACTCAGACGCCTTCCAAAATTTTCTCTCTTTAACTGACCGTGGAGCTCTGGTTATTTCTGAAGGACTTATTTCAGCCAGACGCTCATCAACTTTGTCTGCTTTCCTTCCTAAATAAAAATCTTCGTCACTGTTTCCCGAATCAAACCAAAGATTGAAAAGTTGACGGACAACCCCTTGACACACTGAATGCATGTACTCAGGAGTAAAGCCATTCACCGTGTCAAATGTTGGTAGAACATCAATCACTGACAGTCCTTTTACACCTTTCACTGGTTCTTTCAGATGTTCAGCCCTGACGGCATACTCTGCCTGACTTGCAGACGTTCTTGCAGGTGCACCACCACGCTGTGGATAGTATCTGGTGGGAGGACCTCTATTGTGAACAACAGGCACCCCTTCATGTTCACACCAATCGCATCCAGATTTCCCATTGAACTGCTTGCAGTTCCTCAACATTGCCCGTGCAGGACTATCGCTTGAACATATCAAAGCAAATACTCTGCGTGGACAAGATTCCTCACCAAAATAGAATCCATGTTCTTCCAAATGTTTACATTCATTTACAAATGCTTCCAAAAAAGTGTTCATCTTTGGTTTGGTTGAACCAAACCATAATCCTGTCAGCAGAATATTCTTTGATCTAAGGTGTGGTGGCAACTCGTTGATCATACACTGTACTGGCCATATGGAATATTGAGAGGATTTAAAGACAGGTATTCCATCTGCATTCCATGTAAAGGAAATATCATTTTTGGACATAGCATGTTTGTCTATAAGGTTCTTGTAAAGGTCACCGGTTGTTATGTCTGATATTTGATTCGACTGGGTGAGCACATCTAAATCACGGTTCGTAAGGCGTTTGTAAAGATCTGGGTCTGACAGGAGCTGCTTAATTTGGCTTTGTAATGGAATGTGAAGGAAGAAGCTGCCGTTCTTTATGCTGGCATCGTAACTAAAATGTGAACTGCATTCATCACAGATTCTGTTTTCCTTACTTGTTCCCAAATATGCCAAGCACGACGAACAATAAAAATGAATCTAAAATAACAAAGTTATTACTCATTTTTACATAATGTAAAAAACACTATGCACTATCATGGTACATTAAAGTTCAAACTTTTTTATGTGCTATGAAGGATAAAATAACAGTACAATTTATATAAATAATATACCATGTGGGGCAAAACAATGTCCCCTCGCATTGAGCTATTGAAATCAAAAACTGAAAAAGGCTACCTTACATAAATACAGCTTAATGAAATTAAATATGCCTAATTTAAATCTTGATGAGACATGGTTGAAAACACAAGACTAAGGCATCACAAGCCCAATAACATTGCTCATCGTTCGAATAAACTTATTTGTGCCTCTATAAAAATTAAAATGCACAACGAAAGCAAACGAACTCACCTACGTTTCTTCCAAAAGATCTACTGGTACTGGGTACCTTGAGTCAAAAGGCCTATATCTCACCAATATGGTATAGAAATGTGCAAAACACACATTGAAATTTAAGTTAGGCATAACTATGTTATTTGAACTTCATTCAACGTCACTTGTGTAAGATAGCTTTTTCAGTTTGTAATTACTATACAATGAGTCAAAGAGAGGGCACATTTTTTGCACCCCCCCCCCTGAGTACAACTAACAATTCTTGTTGACTGCAGTAGCCCTTATGCAATGTACTTCTGAAACAGTAAATGAGTACACGTTTGCTACTCTAAGAGCAAAACACAGTCCTGACAAGTTGAAAAGTTAACCTAACCACAGCAGAATTGAAATCTGCAACCATTGAACTAGTATTGAACTTGCACTCAGAGTAGCACTTTACATCATATTCACCTGAGTACAATACATCTACTAATAACATATGGTAAGTTCATTTTATTCTTACCTGAGAGTCATCTAATTGGAGGGCTTTGTAAAACTTGTACTTGCTCGAAGGGAATGTGTTGGGTAGAAGCAAGTTTAAAATGTCCAATAGATCAACTAATGCTGCATCGGTCATGTTGTGCTTTAGCAAAAAAGCAACCAATAAAAGAATACTTTGACCACGTGTGACAAGGGCTCCAGGATAGACCAATTCATCTGCATCAGCAATATTCAGAACCTTTGAAGAAGAATTTTAATACACATTCATGGAATGGTAAACAAAGGCATAAAACTTAAAAAAATACCCATTATTAGCATAGACTGGAATATTTGAAAATGTTAACTATACAAAGTAAATTTCAACTGTTGTGTAATCAATTTAATTACCTCATTATCTTCTCCACCTAAATGATTTGAATCCGTTGATAGCACATCGTTGACTATGCTTGGATGCTATAGTTGACAAATTCCATAGTCAATAATTAATTGCAGCTCAGTAGTTGCATGCTACACATCAAAGAACATATGGATGTCAATAAAACATTGGGATGCCACAAATGCAAAAAAGGCTAATTTACTCAGCATTCGAGCTAGTTATTAATTTATAGGATATCAATAAATCTAGGCAGTGTAGTATGTTTAGTAAAATCCTGTATGATTTAATTAAAATATAGCAATATATACATCTAAGTCACCACTCTCAGAGTCGTGTTCATTCAGAAGAAATCCTTCAGTATCACTATTATTACTCTGAGGCCATATGTGTTCTGGATTACTATCCTCCTAAAATGTGAATTATATTGTTGGTTATACAGTACCTATTTCAAGATCTTAACATAGTTATTAATGCCAATAAATTTATGTATACAAACATATATATGCATATTTATATTGAATATCACAGATAATCAACTTAGCCTCATTATATATAGGCAATAGGAGGCAAACTTTCATATTTGGTTTGAGAGTCAAGGGCACTAAAATGCTGAGAGGTGCCCAATAATTTTGAGGATGGGTTCTCACTCATGGAGTTCCTAGTTGTGAAGTTGGCAATCTTTTGGGGGGTTTAGAAAAACTGCTAATTTCTCCTATGGAAAAGCAACCCTAAGAGCAATTGCACTCACTCTCAAAATTTACATCAGCTTAAAATTTTCATAATCCCATTATTCAATTAACCAGTCAAGACAAATAATTTATGCATGTTTCGTTTTTAGTACATGCCTAACTTTTTATGCAGGTTCCCTTTTTTTGGAACACCCTGTATATTAAACTGACACAACCTAAAAGTTATCCCTGCCACTTGTAATTGAGCTTCTGGCAGTATTGAAAGAACAATTTTACTTCAAACTGATTTAATTAAAAAACCCCACAAATTTTTGGACCGCCTATTGCATAATGATAGTAATCGGCCAACTTCTCTGAACAGTATGACAACATAAATAGACAGGCACTTTGCGACAACACTGATTTGATCACTTATCAACTGTTGCGCAGAAGTCAGATACAAAAAATCTTTAATACAAGTTTCAGTTGATCCCATTATGTTGCAATATAACTACCATAATTATAACACATTTACAACATATTTTGAATTTTTACAACATTAATATACTTCATGGTCAGACTACTCATTACAAGGCCAACACAAGAAAAACCTAAAACAAAGTCAATTCTATAATATTATATGCTTCGAAACGAGTTTGTCCTATCACCATTTGACCTACCGACCTCGTTTTCATGTGGCTTAGAAGGACTAATATAAATAGGGGGTTGTTTTGAGAAAATTATGAAGAAATTTCAAGAGTTATTGAGGAGTAAAAGAATAGAACAATAACACTATACAAAAATCCATAAAATTTTCAATGTCACTTACCGAATCGCCAGTTCCTGCCCGTGTTGCTCGCGTTTGTTCGTCTATTTGTATACACAGCTGTTTTCGTCGTCTGTAGTTTGTTCTCCTTGGCAACTCAGTACAGGAATCAACTGCATATCTTTTATATGGCCCCCTTGAACTCATAATTCGGAGTAAACAAGGAGGTAATCATAAAAAATACGACAAATCAGTAAAAATAAAAACTATAGGTCTGTTTTCCAGTTTCAAACTAATACAAATCGCCAAATCGTGTGCTCGTCTTCTCGCCTTGAAGCCTGGATACCAGAGCCTGCGATCAACTTGGCCACATGCAGTCCCCCCATGATGCATTGCGAGAATCACCACACTGCACGTGTTTTGAACTTTTTGAGTGCGTGTTCTGCATTTCAAACGATCTTTCTGTGGATTTATTTGCCTTTTTCGCGTTTACCAACATTAAATTCGGGAAATGAAGTGGGCAATATTTGAATTTGATGATTCGTCGTGTGATGTCGGACAAACATCTTGGATTCAGGGAGAAGATGCTGAAAATTTTGACAACGAGTCATGGTTCTTTGAGAGCGATATTATTGTGAAGTGGCCAAAGGACTTCAACAAGGCTTACAAAAAAATGCAACGAGATGTGGACGTCGACATAAATGATGTAGAAAACGAACGGTACTCCGCAAAAATAATTAAATTTGATGGTCAGTGTTATTTTGTTCTCGTTAATCGCTTTATTATTGTAGTTTAGGCCATGAGACAGAATGAAAGTCTCTGATTTGATATGATACAGCGTGTTGTAATGATCGATATACTCTCATACAATTTATCAGTGTAATAGGCCCTTTCGCTGCTGTTTGGGAGACTCAAAACTTGAGATTCAGTAATTGTGTAATTTCTTATACTAATAATTAATTTTTTATGCATTTGGAGACTTTCATTCCCGTGGTCTTATATTATACAGCGTGAGACATTAATATTTTGTATAAATAGTGCAAGTATCCTCAAGTTAGTCATTTTGGAAAATTCAATTTTTAAGATGACCTTGTTACCATAAAGACATGCTTGGAAAGGTATGTCAGGACTGGCATGACAACCACTCCTAATCGAGGAAGGGGGCAGAGAACCACAGAGAAGCGTGCCAGATATGAATCAGACCAGGATGAAGAATATGAAAAAGCAGAAAAGGTCTAGTATTGCTTATGCTCTCCTAATTTACATCCACTGTATGTTGTCTTTAAATCACATGAGTTAAATTAAAATAGATTGCATTTGAAAATATTTACCCTAGTTAACTTCACAAAATATGTGTGGAAACTTTCTGCCAATGTTGTCTTCTAATACACATTTTCCTTTCAACACTAAATCCAGTGGAACCCCACTTTATGTCTGCCATGTTAATATGACCACCTCATTATTATGGCCAAAGGTAATATTAACACAGAACTTATTTTTAGCTCATTAATGCAGTCACTTCTTTTGCTTGCCCAAGTATTTCTTGCCTTTTGGTGGCCATATTAACAGGGTTTCAAAAAACAATAATATTGATATACAACTGGTTATTTTTAAACTTTAAGCCGGCTTCCAAGAAAAAGAAAACTGGAAAAGAAATGGCAGGGAAGGCAAAACTGCTAGCTGCAGTGAAGGAAAAATATAAAAATAAAAAGGTATGGGTCATGCATTGTAGTAAATTGTGAAATTTCTCACTTTACTTGACTTGACTTCAATATTTCTATTCTTTGCTATCATTAAGGTGGCTCTTATGGTTGTTAAGAAATGGCAACAAACATTAAAGCCTTCACATTGACATACTATTTTACTATTTGAACATGTATTGAATGATTATATAGGTGTAGCTGTCTAGTGGATATTATGTAAAATTTTTAAATTGGATGATAAATGGGCAATGCTTTTTAAATATTTAAATAAGAAAAAAGCTATTCCACTGTGGACCTTATGTGACCAAATTAGGCTGTTGCTGTTTAATATTTTTTAAATATCGGTTTATTGCTATTGTTTTACTTGGCTTATCAATATTTCCATATGCCGAAAATATTAAAATTAAATTGATATTTTTGGAGTACTAGAAGTAGCTAATGGGTTTTTAATGGTTTATAAATTACTTGTTAATCCTCATTGCATATGCTGCAAAACTTTATGCTAATACTGTATTCATTTTCTATTATTTTTAGATGAACAAAGTTTGTAGTGATGATGAAAGTTTGATTGAAATGGTATGTATGTATGTATGTATGTATGTATGTATGTATGTATGTATGTATGTATGTATGTATGTATGTATGTATGTATGTATATATATATATATATATATATATATATATATATATATATATATATATATATATATATATTTATTTATTTATTTATTTTATTTATTTATTTATTACTGTACCCTATCAATCAAAAATAACTTTTTCTTAATAGGAAACAAAAAAGCCAACTGTTGAAGAGAGCTTGCTGGAACTGCGGGATGAATGCAGGCAAATCAAGCACCAAATGAAGACACTAACTTCCCTCCTTGCCAATATAACTGGTAAATTTAGATTTTTAACTTTAGACTTTATTGTTTGTCCATTTGTACTATTTAATGGTTACCATGTTATTACTATAAATTGAATATTGCTTAGAGCTTCCTGCCATAGTAGAAAGACTGGAAACTTCTGTGAAGGATCTGAAGTCGAAACAACCTATCCCATCATCATCACCCGCACATTTCAGACCTATACCTACGCCTTCTCCAAGATCGTTCTCAGCCTCGCCAAAGTCATCTTCATCAACTTTGAGTGATAATGTCTTGGCCATTGAGAAAGAAGATACAGACGAAGAGAGTCAAATGGTATGCGTGTGTAAACTTTTTTTGTTCTCCATTTTATTTTCCAATTTAACTGTAAGAGTACAATGACTGTCCTATGCAGTGCAAGAGTTTTACCAGCTAACCCTGGCTTAACTCCCAATGCTACATAAAATGAAGAATTTTGAATATTTTAGACCTAGCATTCTTTCATTGTTGTTGTTTCGTAGACTTGTCTGAAGTTCCTCATTAATTTGATACTAGTGGGGAATACTGCAAAATGTGCGGTTGAGAAATAGGGGAGCAAGCATGAAATGGCAAATCAAAGTGTATGCCGTATGGGGGGGGGGGTGAAGTGACATTCTAGTGGGGTTAAACACTTTCTGAAGAGGGTTTAAGAAAAATTTGGGGGGGGGGGTTAACCCTAACTATTATGGCAAAACTTTGATTCTTCAAAAAAGTTTTTGTTGGAGTTGTGTTTTGTACATCATTAAAAGTGTGTGGCAATTGCACGAAATGTACAACATACAGTTACACTTATATTGAAATCAACACTGTTAATGCCCCATATTTTTGCTCAAAAATATTTGATAGGAATTGATTGTTTGCAAGTGACACGTACAAGTCATTTGCTCCTCTATGGCTATTTCTCAAGCCCAGGTTTTGCTTTTCCCTAATTATTGTGCAGTTAGCAAGCAGCTTGTGCCAGAACAATTGTCAAAGCTCATTCTCACAGTAGTACTCTTCTCGTAGGTAAAAATTTGCCCGGGCATTAAAATTCTGAAAAGCCAGAAAGAGCTTTTAGAGCTGCAAGGAAATGCAAAGCATTTTACCTACACTCTCATGGACATGATTTGGCCCCGTGACGTGATGGCTACCCATTCCCTCACTGGAAAGGTTTCTAATGCCCACAAAGATAAGGAACCAAAGCCGTCTTTGGATGTGGGGAAAGTCACTGCCCTGTGTGGTAAGTATGTGTAGCATGCAGTATTATTATTCGTGTTTCTATTCTATTTTGGGTGAATAGAAAACTCACTGGCATGACAAAAAATATTTTCAACTTCCTGATTAAAAATCTGTATTTTCTCTGTAGATTTAGTTGCCAAGAAATTCAAATTACCAGATGAAAAACAGGTGAAAAATTACATCAAGGCAAAATTGAACAACACTGAGCGTTGTAGTAAAATGAAGAAAGAATAACTTTAGTGACTGAACAGGCTAAGTGAAATACAGGGTGTATTAAAAAAAAGGTAATCGAACTTTGCAGTTCTCTGGCGCGTTCATTATACAATCTACAGAAATCATTCTTTCGCAGGCGGAAAGACCTGGCTTTTAGCTTTCGATTGTCATCATTTTTGTGAAATTTGAAGAAGGATTGGGCAAATACGAGTCAAATTAAAATAGCCGGTCGAAATCGCATATTTCCACCTCTGTGCATTATTAGGGCAGCGAATAAGAAAAGAAAATTTCATTAATCATCTGTCACGAGAAACAATTAACATCACTAATAAAATGCCAGAAGTTTACTACCTAAGCTAAAATTGGTCAATTAATTTTGTAATTTAATTCCCTAATGGGATTAAATTTCAACAGATTTTCAATAAACTCCCAACGGTGAAGAAATGTGATTTCGACCTGCAATTTTTATCGCATTTGTATTTGCTTGATTTTTCTTCAAATTTTATAAGTTTATAAAGTTCGATTACCTTTTTTTTTATACACCCTGTATTGTAATTAAGCTATTTAATATGTATGATTATATTTATGATAGTATGTACAATTACATATGATTATATTTGAATACTCAAGATATACATTGTGGCTATAGAAAATAGTACCTGTACCCCCTTTTGAATAATCCATTGTTTGTTTTCTCTATGTGTTTTGAAACATCTGGACACCATTAAAACAATAATGACTTGTACAAACTTAAAAAGCATAGGTCATAGCATTGAATTTCACATAAACAATATCCTTTTCAATTATTTTGTAATGAATATCCTAAGTATTCAAAAATATTGTCATGTCATTAGTAATTGTTTTGATTTTTGTTAATGGTTAATGTTTAGCATTCAGAATATTTTGTCATTTTAATAAAGTCTATGTATTTTTGTTGAATAACAAGGTAGTTTTTGTTGGCGATCAACCAATCGTGCTGGCATGCTTTATTGTCTCTTTTAGAACCGGAAATAGGGAATACTGATCTCGATTAGCGTCACCTAGGAATTCTAAATGGATGCTGTATGAATTCCTATTGGATCCTGTTGGAATTCCTATTGGATCCTGTCGGAATTCCTATTGGATCCTGTCGGAATTCCTATTGGATCCTGTCGGAATTCCTATTGGATCCTGTCGGAATTCCTATTGGATCCTGTCAGAATTTCTATTGGATCCTATTGGATCCTGTCGGAATTCCTATTGGATCCTGTCAGAATTTCTATTGGATCCTGTTGGAATTCCTATTGGATCCTGTTGGAATTCCTATTGGATCCTGCAGGAATTCCTATTGGATCCTGCAGGAATTCCTATTGGATCCTGCAGGAATTCCTATTAGATCCTATAGGCTCATGGGCCAATTTCCAATAGAATCCTATAGAAATTTTGAATAGGAATTCTTTTATTGGAGCACTTACATTCATCAAGTTTATTTCATTGTGTTACTAAAAGGTATAATCAGATGCTCTGCATTAGCATATGCATGTTCATACATGTGCAACTTCTTGTTGTACAAAAGAATAAATTTTGGAATTTTACTTACTACTGAATCAGTTTCCTTTTTGACCAAAGACTGTGATGCTTGGTTGTTGCTTGGGGAATCAACACTTTCCTATATATTAAGAAGAGATTATTGTATTTTAGTGTTGGGCGATATTTCAATATTTTGATTTATCGTGATATTTCCAATCGTGATTATCGTATCAAAGCTAAAAACTTAAGTGACGATTTATCGAAATTATCGTCATGTTCGATGACTATCGTGATATTGCTTAGAAATATGTATATAGCTTGCAGAATCCTAAACAAGTTGAAAGTATCTTTGCATTCCAACAACAAATATACCCTCAAAAAGTGTATTAGCAAGACATCGATTATTGTAAATGCTTTTCGTAGTAGTTGTACTGCATGTTCATAATTTAGTTTTCCTTCCACAAAACATGGAATAAAATTGAACAGTACACGTTATATTACAACATGAACAGTAGCTATGAACAGTAAATATTAGAGAAGAGAAGAAAAAGCCTGCTCATATTACTTTAATCTGTTTTTGATTTGTCTTTAATAAGATTATATACAAGTTTATACGTGCTTTGATATTAATTGTACTTGAAAAATATGGTCATTTTTTCTATTTCATTAATCGCGATATTATCAATTATCGCGATATTTTCCATGACAATAATCGTGAGTTGATTTTTTAAATATCGTCTAACCCTATTGTATTCAAAGACTTTAACATTGTATGAAACAAAATCTGAAGTTTCCAGTCTGAAGTTCATCCCATTCCTAATATACACATGTTCACAGATCAAAGAATTGATGATTAATAAACGGAATGTTGAGTCAATATCAATGTTATGATGGACAATATGGCGGCTGCTGGGCTCTGGCTTTTCTCATGGTTTTACTGTAAGGAGACCTCAATTTACAAATGCCAACTTGATCTGTTATAGTTTTCACTTTTTCACTTAGAAGAAGCTAATAATGTACCAAATTTGTATTTTACAAGCTCTATTTGGAAATATTTTGAAAATACTGGTCTTGCCCATTTTACAGCCGCGAAGCGTGATCAGATTGCCGTTAATCCTATCAGGTGATATTGAAATTTGTCCTGGACCAACGCTAGAAAACCTTCTCCAACGTAAAGGTTTTGCTATTCTACATTAGAATATTCGAGGCCTAATAGGCAAAAAAACTGTCCTTATGACTTAGAAATCCCTGGATATAAATTCGAAAGAAGAGATAGATTATCAGGTTTTGGTGGTGGTGTGGGTGCCTATATTAAAGATGGAGTCCCATACATTCGTAGGTATGATCTGGAAAGTGAAGATTGTGAGATACTGTGGTTGGAAATTTGCTTTAAATGTTCAAATAGTTTCCTCGTTGCTATTGTTTGTAAGGCCCCCCCTGACCCCCTGCAAGTTCAACGCATCTTAGCGATATGTTTGAGAGTTCTTTTGATAATGTTTTATCTGCTTTGGCGTTGGAGGGCAAGGAGTTGATAATTACTGGGGATTTGAACTGTGACTATTTAAACCCTAATATTGGTAACAGCTTGAAGAGAATTATAAGCTTATATGGTTTAAGGCAGCTTGTCGGTTCAACTCGGATTACTAGCCAGTCGAGTTCCCTGATTGACGTTATCCTCATCACGGAAAAGAAATTTTGTAAACAATCAACTGAAAATTGCAAAGAACAATTATTATTCGGATTTACTTGAAGAAAACGCTTCGTCTCCAGATAATTTTTGGAAGTGTATAAAGCAATTATGTCCTGCAAAAATTTTAAACACAAGTGTTAGTGCATCGATTGAAATAGACGGCAGTATGACAAACGATAAACAATTGATAGCAAATGGTTTCTGCCGCCATTTCTCTACAATTGCAAATTCTTTAAAAGGAAAATTCTTTAAAGAGGGGTTACAGTTCGTTCTGCGCATCGGTTCTGCTCATAACAAAGGTGGGCCACCAAATATAAACATTGTCCAAATTTGACATTTTTCGAACTCTTTTTGAATTGAAACTCTGGTTTACATTCAAGTATAAGCATAGCAAACCAGAAAAGTGTCAGATATTCATTTAGTAAGTCATATTTTACGAATATGGAATTTCAAAATGTAAACAAAGCGTTTGTTTATGTTATGGACTGTAACCCCTCCTTAAACTTAAAGATGTCATATGGGGTAGACCTACCGCAGACAAATATAACACCTCTACTAAGTTTCATTTCCAACATGTCTTGGTTCCTACTGTTATAAAGTATTTGAAAAACTTAAAGCCTAAAAAAGCGATGGGTTTGGATGAAATACCATCATGTTTGCTTAAGGATGGCTCAAAATATATTGTGCAACCCTTGTCTCACATTATAAATTGTTCCCTTATAACAGGAATTGTGCCATCAGAATTTAAACAAGGCAAGATTATTCCAATTTACAAATCTGGAAAGAAATCTGATATTGATAATTATAGACCCATAACAATATTTCCAGTAATCTCCAAAGTACTTGAGAAATGTGTGTTTTTCCAAATTATAACATATCTGGAAGATAACAATCTGGATTTCATAAGAACTGCTCAACTGAATTGTCAGCAACTTTGCTCTTGGATGACATGTGAAAGGAAATGGATAAGGGAAATTTCAGTTGGAGCAGTGTTTATAGATTTGCGTAAAGCATTCAATACAGTTAGTCATAGTTCGATTGTTACTAAATTACCTGAATATGGTATTATCAGGAATGAGAAGGAATGGTTAACTAATTATTTGTTTGGACATACACAGTGTGTCACCTACGAAAATTGTACCTCTTCAATGTACCCTGTATTTTGTGGCGTTCTGCAGGGGCTCCATATTTGGTCCCTTGCTGTTCCTACTTCATTTCAATGGTGTTTATTTACCTCTGAAACATTGTAAAATTCTGTTTGTAGATGACACAGTTGTACTATGCACATAAAGAGGTTAATGTCATTGAAGAAAGGTAGAATTTTGATTTTTTCTTTGAATCTAAAAAAGTCCCGTTCTGATTGTTAATGGAAGGTTCACAAAAATGTAGTTTATAAATAATAGACATTAAAGTGTTTATGCAATGAAATTTCACCGCAAAGTTTTATAGCCTCAGTGTAAAGTTAACGTAAAATGGGTTGGTAACTTCTTTCACATAAGTTCATCATTTTGCTTCTTTCGTTAGAAATTTGGCTTTGAATAATATGCAAATATCATACTTATGACATCACAGTGCATAATGAGTTTTTAATGCTGTAGGAATTTCTCTTACAGTATCCATGATAAATTTCCAAAAGTTGCACTAAAATACAGAAAATCGGAATTTGTAAGTTATAATTTTGGAATTTTGTTCGACAGACTTAAATTGTTCGAAAAATCTATGTTGTTTTAAATTACATTATGCACTGTGATGTCATAAGTATGATATTTGCATATTATTCAAAGCTTAATTTCTCACGAAAGAAGCCAGACGATGAACTTCTGTAAAAGAAGTTACCAACCCATTTTACATTATCTCTACACTGAGGTCAAAAAACGTCGGGGTGAAATTTCATTGCATAAACACTTTTAAAGTTTATAGCATTTTTGCCCATTGGTCTCGTTTTGATGTTTGCCTTAGTTTAGGCAGCAGCCAGCATTCGTTGCTGAATGTGGTGCTTCGATATTGCCTAAGCAAATTAATACATCCTTTCTAAATTTAGGATTCATCCAAACTCATTCCTATGACACAAAAACCGTGGCTAATAACGTAGCAAATAACTGAATGAATACGAGGTTATTGAATGGGTAAAATGTATTATAATAATAATAATAAAGTCTTTATTTAAACTGGTAAAAGAAAAAAACTGGTCAGTCAATCATAGATTGACTGGTATCAATCGGTGACCAGTATTTACAATTATGTAAAAGATTTACAGAATAATATATTAGGTAAAAAATAGATTAAGGTCAAATAATTGAAACTATAGACTACAAACGTGTGTGCTGGCGTCCTCATCCAAAAAATATTCAAACAGTTTACGTTTAAACTGTACAAGTGTCTTTTGATCTCGTATATCCTTTGGCAGTGAATTCCAATCTCTGGCGGCCGAAAACTTAAATGATGTCTGACCACATTTTGTTTTAACTTGAGGTCGATCTAGTAAAGTTGAATCCTTAAGAGAGCGACAGTGTCGTTGTGATCGCTTTACTAAATACCCTATCAATTGCTTTGGACAATTTACATTATTTATAATTTTAAACACATATTGTAGCCTAATAAAACGACGTCTGTTATAAAGTGATAGTAAGACCAATTTAGCACGCATCTTTTGTGCACATGTCTTTCGACTTGTCTGCAGTATTATACGCATAGCCTGATTTTGTAGGCGTTCTAAACGTTCAGCATTCCCCTTTCCACAATCTATCCATATCACGCATCCATAGTCTAATAGTGGTAACACAGTTTGCTTATAAATCCTAAGCAAAATGTTACAGCTTAGGAAGGATGAATTTCTATTAAGCAATTTCAGTTTTGGATATACCCCATACTGTATATATGTTACATGTTTATTGCAAGTGAGACAATTGTCGACATAAACTCCTAGATCCTTGAAATGTTCTGTGTGTTTCATTATATTTCCGTCAAGGATAACCTGCAACTTTCTCGTGTTCTTTACAGTATATCTTGATCCAATCAGCATTGCCTCACACTTCTTATGATTGCTGATTAAGCCATTTTGCTTCCACCAAGTTGCAATATTATTAAGATCTCAGTTCATCTGTTCTTCCACTACATCAATATCTTTTGCACTTACATGGACCCTGGTGTCGTCAGCATATAATGCCGTCTCACTGTCTTCGCAGACATCACCAATGCCATTGATATGAATGTTGAACAGAGTGGGTCCGAGAACCGAACCTTGCGGAACCCCGTGCGTAATTAAATGTCTTCCAGATTCGATTTTTTTATTTAATGGTCTCAAGACACTATATTTTGTTTCTACCAATAATAAGACTGTTTTGTTTGTTTTAAAACTAGGCTGAGTATCAGAATATCAATGAGGGCCTGATACTCAGGCTAGTTTTAAACTAATATGGTCGAGGACATCGCATATTCATTAAGCGAGGTTCTTTATGCATGCAAATCATATTAAATTGTGGCTGTGACAAAAACAATCACAACATATATATCATATATATGTATATTCTTAAAGGTAACATACCTGGCATTTTGAATGCCTTGTCTTGTGCGCTTAGTATTGCTTCCATTTGTTCTTTTGTTCCTGTTAGTAAGAAGTTGAAGATTTATGATTAAAGTGACCAAATTCTTTATTCACAAGTAAAATAATTGCTCCTAAATTGTAAATAGATATTAATTATTGACTTGATTTATGGCATTTATGGGTTAACGAAGACTATACTAATAAATTTGCGCTTCTATAACATTCAACTGTTTGTCAAATTATAGTCAAATAAAGCATAAGCACCTTTATCAGTTTTCCAATAAAATATTTTGCGTTGTCCTTCACTTTAAGCTTAGCTCCAATTACAAGTTCGGCATCTTCGCACCAATTACAAGTTCGGCATCTTCGCACCAATTACAAGTTCGGCATCTTCGCACGCAATCAATTTTCTGGTAGCAATTGAATATTTCCCTTTGTTTTCGAATAAGAAGTAGTCCTCTTTTGACGTTTCTAAATGAAAATTGAAATCTAAATTCAGTATTTAAATTAGTTTTAAGTATGTATTCTAGCTTATCATTGACGGGTATATCCATAATTGGTCTAGTTTGCTCTATCAATTTGTAAAGCAACTGCTTAAGTAGCTGGCTACTTTTTCGTATGTTATGAATGGGTGTTAATACAATGCTACGTTTTAATAAGCCTTAAAATAGTAAGGGTTCAGCAGTGTTGATTTGAATCAACAACCGAGGGTCACCATGGGTGAGTGGTTTTATCACATATGTGCTCACACATGAAAATTATACGTAAAAAGTTATCAAAAAGTAACAAAGTTTATAACATACCCTCCATAGTTTTGTTTAAAACAGTTCTGCAAGTCATTTTTGTTGCTGGTTTTTCTTCGCGTATAAATCAAGCAAGCAGCTGTAAGACAGGTAACAGCAATGAGCAAAATACGTGCAAACTGGCAATAACTGCCAAGATGTCAAGTGGATTTAACGACTTATCTAAATTCTGATTGGTTAAAGAAAACATGCTACGAAATTTATGCCATATAAACAATCGCGGGATTTGTATTACATACATGAAACACATGGTAACTAGGCTGGTTGAAAACATTTTTGATATGACTTGGGCATCGCAAAACTTCATAAACGAAAGCCTTCACATTGTGAAATGAGTTTCTCAAGACTCCATAACGTATATGTCAATATCTTGTTACCCAATCTTTTGTATGGACTGTAGTTTCATTACCATATAATATTGCCACAAAATTTTGAATTGTGTACACCTGTGTGCAATTTCCTTTTAATTTCACACCATTTTATTTTTCATAAGTTATGTAGCTGGACATCACTTAGACACTTAAAATAAAATGTCAAACAGTGACGAGGATAATAGAAGGCCTAGTTCTTCAATTGAAAAATGTGAAACCCCAAAAAAATATCGCTGTCGTAAAACTAATTTATTAGAATACTGAAGTTACGGTAGGAAAACAACAGCGCCTGCAGCAAAAGATCCATGTGAGTCTAGCAGTGATGAGGAAGCGTTTGAAAATTTCTCATCAGAAGTGAAACAAATGGAGTCAGTGTTGATTTTTTGGAATCAGAGAAATCTGATTTTGAAACAATATCAGCAGAAACTCAGAACAGTATCAGTGACAGATTTTCGGATGCCAATGACGAAACCTCAGCTGCCATTCTTGACAGCATGAAAATTTTTAGTCCGGGAAAAGCACCTGATCCGAGGGAATGCGAAAGAACGACGAATTCAGACAGTGACCTCCAAAACAGCAATGATGACAGTAACGATTGGGTTGACGAAACTTCAAGTGCAACAGATTCGGACAGTGCGCAAAGTAATGATGATGAAGAGATTTGTGTTATTGAGAAACCATTGTACAAAGACCCAAACAACTGTTAGTGCTACTGCAGTTTTGGTTGTGCAATTCTGCCAAAAGTACAAGCTGCCCAGAAAGCGCGAAATGATCTCCTGAATCTCGTGAAACAACATTGCCCGTTGGATGGGCAATCACAATTTCCAAAATCATATAAGAAAATGTTGGCACTTGTAATGCCTGCACTTCAGAAAGTGGAGAAGCAAATTGTATGTGCAGTGTGTAATAAAGTAATACCATCGAATTACACTATCTGTAAAATTGAGCATGCAGAACAACGCGTTGTTCAAGAAAACCCGTACTTTTACAACATTCCACTCGAACCGCAACTAAAAATGCTACTGGAAGGTAACAATTATATTCAATCGGCTATAAAACCCTTCTAGTTTTTGCACCAATTTAATCTAGTAATAGTGTGAGCAGCTATGAAGGCACTTTGTGCCAATTAAAGTGGTCTGCTGTTTTCAGATGTCAAACATAATAAAATAAAAAAATGTATGAAATGATAAATAGTATGAATATACTTTGAGAATATACACCAAGCGTGTATAACAAATGCAGAATCCAAGAGCTCCGATGTCATCAAGATGTGACGGTAATTAAAGATGTAACAGATGGTCTTCTATACAAGAATTTATCTATCGAGGTGCATCGAGGCAGTAATGCAAATGTCAACACCCATGTTGTTATGGTGATGTTGAATACTGATGGTGCTCCTGTCTTTCAGTCACAACAATATTCAATCTGGCCACTTTATACAAGTGTTTTAGAAATTGCACGAGAAAAAAGGTTGGTTTAGAATACTGATATGAAACGAAACTTCATCCAAAACGCAGTCTAATGTTTTGTTGATGTCTTTCACAGAATTTGACCGCTCTCTTCCCATTACCCACTCATCTAAGCAGCCCCAAGACCGGTAAAATGTTTAACATCATTAATTCGTTTTTTACATGTGCTTTAAATTTAGATTATCTGTAAAAAACGTGTTGCTGCTGAGTTTGTGGTATGGGCAAAAAAAGCCAGATATAAATATATTCTTGAAACAACCACTTAAGGAAATAGATATCATTCAAGAAAAACAAGGTTTAGTATAGGTGAAGAGAGACAGACTGGACAAGCACATAATTAAAATTTCCTTGCCTTCGGTTTTTAGGTGTTAAATGCAAGCACAAAAGTACGAATGTTGATATTAAATTCACCATCCAGTTACACAGTCTCATTTGCAACTTGCCCTGGGAAAGCTATGGCTTTGCTCCACAAACTGTTCAATGGCAAAGCCACGTTCTCTAAATGTGTAGCTTCAATTAATTTTGTTTTTAGATCTATGGTATAAAGGGCTTATCTATTCTCCATAAATATATGAGGATCCCTGAAGGCAGTCCTATTGACTACATGCATTGCATTCTCCAAGGTACAGTATAGTTACTCTTTGAATGTTTATAAAATTTTAAAAATAGAGTGTAACAGAAGAGATCTGTGCTACTTATAGACTAGGGCTTAGCATTCAGGCAAGTCATGTACACAGCAAAAAATGAACAACCTGTTCTGGCCTGATGAAAACAGCAAGGAACAATGTTTTGCTGCCCACATTTTTCAATGTTGTCAACAATATTGTTCAGTATTGTTGAGCCTGAACTAGCCTGCAATCAGATGCAACAATGTTGAACAATATTCCCACAATATTGTTCAACATTGTTGCATCTGATTGCAGGCTAGTTCAGGCTCAACAATACTGAACAATATTGTTGACAACATTGAAAAATGTGGGCAGCAAAACATTGTTCCTTGCTGTTTTCATCAGGCCAGAACAGGTTGTTCATTTTTTGCTGTGTATGTGTATGGTTTGCAAGAACTTACAAAACTATTGCTACAATACTTTAGCTATGCCGGCACCCCATAAATTATTTAATTGTATCGATCAAGTGTAAAAAATTGATCTATAATCTCAAGGAAGAGGGAAATGGATTCTTAAAGCAATCTTGGACTCCACAAATAAGGATAAACCCTATTACATCAATCCTGAGAAGCAAAGAACATTAAATGAAAAGTTGGCTAAAATATCAGCACCACATGATATGGACAGAAAGCCAAGACCACTTGAAGATATAAAGCAGTGGAAAGATCTGTATAAAAAAGCTCTAAACATTTTAATAGAGGAACTGATCTAAAAATTTAAGACCGAAAATGTAAACAACGTACAATCAAGAAGAATTATGCGTTGAGATTATCCACTAAACTATAACAAGCATTTTATTTTTTGCAGTTATTTTCAGCTGATACATTTTCAATCAAATTCGTTTTTTTTTGTAATTCAATGTAATTTTTTAGCTTCTGAAGTGCAACATTTTCTGTTGTGCTATGGTTTATCACTAATCAAACCATTCGTGGATCACGAATATTTCCATCATTTGGGCCTTCTTTCCACCTCGTTGTGGTTGTTGCTGAAGCACAAGGTCTTGATGGAAGATATCGATGGAAGATATCGATCAAGCTAACAACATGTTCAAGTCTTTCTGCCAGCTTATGAGAACATATTACAGTATATATAAAACTCGTAATTCACTGCTATGATTTGCTATGGCATGAGGTTTAATCATCATAGTCTAATTCTACAATACTGTAACATTACATTTGTTTCCTTTTTAAAATGTTGTAGGTGAACGGAGTGAAACTATTAATGTCCATACTTTAACACATCTGGCAGAAGAGGCGAAAATAATGGGACCCTTGTGGACGCATTCCTTAATTGGTTTTGAAGCTATGATTGCTAAAACACTTAAGGGCTTCAAAGGTACCAGAGCAGTTCCACGACAGGTATGTATATTCCTGATAAACCTGTGTGTGTTTTCCAAAAAACTATTTATGAATTCGGTTTGGATGTATGTATTATTTTCGACTTGAAGAAAATGTGTATTTTAAATACTATGACCCCTATATTATGTACTGATCATTGAAAGCTATCTCATTGACAAACATGTCCACCTCTTGACTAACAGATTGCACGATTTTAATGCAGACACTGAAATTAAGGATTTCTCCCGCCAGCTTTTTCTGTCAAAACCCAGGCATGTGCATTAGTCATTGTATCAGTCTACTTATGACAATTAATTTAATTATGTTCTATTACCAATATAGGGATAGAGCAATAAAACCAAGTTTTGAAAAAAAGTAAATCGTAGTTATTGTTTCATTTATGGTGATGATTATTTCATATACAAGATCGGAGATAGTTGCATATTTGAGATTTAGATCGGGGACTATATTGCATTTGGTGTGGCAAACATTTTTATTTTCTAAAATATTGTTTTAGGTCAAAGTGGATACCCATCACTGATAATATGTCATCAGTCCCATTAAAGATGCGTTTAATGAATGATTCAGAGATGAATGTCATACCTACCAAGTCTCACGCCCACGGCATGTGACACACGCCTCAGCGTTTAATCTCACGCTCACACGCCCAACATTTGTTTTCACATGCCTCGGTTTTATTTTGTTCACCAACGATATTATATCCTAATATGTTCATTTATATGTGCAAGTTGGCTCTAGAAGTTCTGTGGACTATTCTGAAACATTAAACTCTATTAGGAAGTAGCTTTGCCCAGATTTTAATTGCTTATCAGCATAATTGTGTCAACACACCTTTAATAATCTTAACACCTATCTTAATTGTTTTCTCGCTTCACCTTAAGTGCTGGACTATAAGAACTACGTAAAAACACATGTACAAAATGTGGTAACCAGACAATGCTCACTGGAGCGTGAACCAACCACTGTAGTTACGCATATGCAATCACATTAGGCTAATATTATATCCTAATATGTTCATTTATACGTGTAAGTTGGTTCTAGAAGTATCTGTGGACTATTCTGAATGATCTAAAACATTAAACTCTATTAGGAAGTAGCTTTGCCCAGATTTTAATCGCTTATCAGCATAACTGCGTCAACACGCCCTTAATAATCTTAACACCTATCTTAATTGTTTTCTCGCTTCACCTTAAGTGCTAGACTATAAAAGCCATGTAGTAACCAGACAAATACTCACTGGAGCGTGAACTTGCAGTCTTGCAATCTCAAACATTATTTATGTAAATATGGCGGACGCCAGCAATGTGGATTCTGAATCACATAGTGACAACGACATAAATGATGCGGAAGTCCGTCAAAATGACAGAAATTAATGTCAGCAAGAAAGAATAGTGGAGCTGCCAGATATAAATCTAAATTTAATCCAGAATGGAAAAAGAAATATTCTTTTATTGTCGAAGTGAAAATGATAAGCACAGTTTTCACTGTACTGTCTGCAAACGTGATATAAGCTGTGGTCACATGGGTCTCTCCGATGTTGAGCGACACATTGGTAAAGCGATGCACCAAAAAAATGCCAAAGCTGCTAAAACACAGACTACTCTTTCCTTTCCATCGTCATCGAGTCCACTAGCCGAAAAGGTAACTATTAGTACTTGTAAATCCCAGCTCTATGGCGATTGGTTGTTAGTGGAATGCTAAAATATTTTTTTTCTTCTTTACATTAGGTTATACGTGCTGAGGTGAAGGTGGCTATGATGCTTGTAGAACACAACATTCCTTTTGCCGATGAACTGACACCACTATTACAAGATATCTTTTCAGACAGTGAGACTGCTAAGAATTTCTCATCAAGAAGAACCAAAACAGCTTGCATGATTAATGGTGCTATTGCCCTCTTCGTTCTGGAACACTTGCCTGAACATATAAGAAGTAACCCATTCTTGCTTGCTGTTGATGGATCCAGCGACTCTGATGTTGAAAAAATGAGCCCACTTACTGTTCGAATTTTTGACGTCAATCGTGGAAGCGTGTGCACTCAATTCTTAGATATGTGCATGTCTTCTAGCTTGACAGCCCAAGGCATTTTTGCAAAAATGGAGGAAGCGATGACAACCCACAATATTCCATGCACAAACTGTGTTGGTTTAAGCGTGGACAACACATCGGTTAATATGGGCTGTAGAAACCCAACAAAGACGCGTGTTTTAGACAAGAACCCAGCAACCTATATTATGGGATGTCCGTGTCATATTGTGCACAATACAGTAGGAAAAGCTGCCAATGCTTTTGAGGAGGTAAAGTTTATGTTTAAAACTGCATTGAAAGATAAAACAGCCAACGTGTTTGGTCACTATGTGTTTTGTTGCAAAAAAACAAGCCCATTTCTTCTTTTTGCAGATATCAAAATTTAGTGTTGACGATCTAGTCATTGACATATTTTACTGGTTTGACAAAAGTACAAAGCGAAAAGCTGACTTGGTGGTGGAATTCTGTTTCTTTTGTGACATTAACTACCGAAAAATTGTCAAACATGTAAACACAAGATGGTTAAGCCTTGAGCGTGCTGTTGGCAGGGCGCTGGCACAATTTCCTGGCCTGAAGAGTTTTCTATCTAATGGTGTTTATTTTTTTTATTTTAAACTACTCATTTAATCGAACAATCGTGTATTTTAACCTTGTTTATTGAACTTATTCATTTGATATTACAGACGAAAACGATGCTAGGTTTAGAAGACTACATTCCCGATTTCAAGATCCCATGACGGAAGTGTATCTATTATTCTACCAAACAGCCCTTCAAACCTTTGTTCATTTTAATATGTTTCTCCAACATGAAGATCCTGTGATACCAGTTATTTATGAGCAAACGAATTCATTCTTACAGAAGCTTGCTAGCAAGTTTCTGACAGTACAAACTATTAAGGCAGCAAACGGATATTACGCTACTCGTCAATTCAAGGAACCAGCTGTGCAATATGAAGGTAATATAGAAGTATAACGAATAAATTTTCAACTAATACAGCAGTTCAATTTTACAGTTTACGTTTTGTATTGAAACCTTTACAGTATGTGGTTATGTCAGCTAGATTATATTTCTATGATAGATAATGGTTTGTTTGTGGGAATGACAACCAAAACACGTCAGCGTCAACTGTTTGATGATGGAGATATCAGTGAAGCTCAGCGAAATACTTTCTACAAGAGTGTACGTGCATTCCACGTTCGAGCTATGGAATATGCAACAAGTAATCTACCGTTAAACGATGAACTGTTGAAGAATGCGAGGTTTCTTGATTTCCATAGTAGAGAGAGTGCTAATATTTCCCAAGTTGAATATTTTGTGAACAGGTAAATTAATTAAAGAATATGATGTTACATTAAACAGTTGAGGGCTGTGACTGCTCAGTGTTCCACTAACTCTCATACAAATACGCTCTCTCCATGTTTCTTGCTTTTCTACTTATTAGGTATGTCAACTTTTTGGTTTGGAACTTGCCTGAACAAATGGATAATTTGTCAGAGGACTTTGTTGAGTTCCAGTTGCTCAACGATAATGATATACCAAAAGAAACTTGGGATAAAGCAACTGTTTCAGTGGACGAAGATGAGAAATGCTATCACAGAATGGACTTTCTTCGGCAGTACATCTCGACCATGAAGACACCAGACCATACGCCACGCTTTTTGATGCTCTCTAAAGTTGCTATGTTGGTTCTTGTGATCCCTCATTCTAATGCTGAAAAAGAGCGTGTTTTTTCTATGGTAAGAAAGACCACCTTCCGACCAAGTCTGGACCCAAAAGGAACACTTTCCAGCATTTTAACCATTAAATTAGGTCAGGATAAACCTCATCAGTTCAAACCAACAAAAGAAGTTCTTAAGAAAGCCAAATCCGCTACTTGGAACTATAATTGAGGACACGTGTCACAATAGAATTGTTATCATAGCTGTAAACGTTGTCCTCATAGTTGTTAGTGTGATTTAGAACTGTGTTATTGTTATTTTTGTTAAAATAAAGCGCTGACAAGCAATATTAATGATAATTTGGTGTGTTGATCGTCTATAGCAGTAGTGCATCATTCAAAAGCAAAGTTAGTCCGGATAAGTTATGCTTTAATAATGAGTGTCAAGTCACAGACTTAGTCACACTTTGACTGGCAGCTTACATAACTAGCACGTCATAACCTTGCCAGTCTCACGTCCAGTTAAAGCTCCACCTTGGCAGCTATGGAATGTGCTTAATGATCTGTATGCTGCAACTGGGTTAAGTGGTTTAAACACAAATACATTGGGAAGTTTTTTGCAAAGGATTCTAAAATCTGACGAGGTATTCCACTCGCGTGCCTACAGAAGATCAAAAAAGTCGTGTAGTTATGTGGTTAAATTCTGTGTGCCAAGTAATGACAACAAGTATCTTCATGGTGAATATCAAGAATTTGTCAGGATTGCATCATTAATTGTTGTGTTTGTGAAACCTTTCCCACAAGTTGTAACAAGTATTTGCCTCAATGCAATTACCGCATCACGCGATGAAACTAGAAGCCAGTCATCATATTCCAGTCTTGTGGTTGGCTGATTCTGACCTGATAGCTGTTTTATATGAATATATTGGCTATATGTATTGTTGTTGAAACTAATGAACCTTTTGTGGATGGATACATTAGCATTGTTAATGATATCAATTGCATGTGGCAAGATATGCACCTACCTAGAATGTATGCATGGCATAAATACATCAAGACATGTACTATATACAAAATAAATATACAAAACACTTTTCTAATTCCTTGCCGCTGTAAAAACCATCACACTTAGCTTATTCACACTACACAAAAGGTACTCCGTGCTCTACTGCTAAAAATACATATCCATGCTAAACTTTCAGTATGCTGCTGTCACAACGTTGGGTAATTGTGGCAGTATCTTGAATAGATTATGACAAGATCACAGTAACATTAGAACAAGTTTTTAGGGGAAAACATGCCAAAATCTTGGCAGGTTATTGACATGCAGTGAGTATCATATGGGTATAATTATGACAAGATCTTGTTAAAACCTTGGCAAGATCTTGGCAAGATATCCGCAACATGACGGTAAAATTATGGCAAGACCTTGCTAAAACTTTGGCAAGATCATGGCAAGATCCTTACAGATCATGCCAAGATCTTGCAAGGTTTTAACAACATCATGGTAGAATCATGACAAGATCTTGTTTAAATCGTGACACGACCATGGCAAGATCCTGAAAGATCATGTCAAGATCTTGATAAATCATGGCAAGATCTTGGCAAATTTTTTGAAATAAATTTGAAGATCTTGGCAAGAAAATCAAAAGATCTTGCCAAGATCTTGTCAACATTATTTCTTGACAAGATCTTGCCAAGATCTTACAGGATCTGAATAAACAGTGGTGACCAATTGGTGCAAAACTTTGTTTTGCAAGGGACATTTTTGTAGGTTCTCAACACCCCCCCAGGCTGACAATAACTTTAATACCTCAAAAATATAACAAGAACTTGAATTTTTGGGCTGACTCTTGTCTGGAGGAAATGCCACAATGTCTGATGTCTATACTACATATATAATGTCTGATACTGCACAGGTCTAGACTGCACTACACTACATGCCTTTTCATTTCCCTACTATCAACTTTCAGTTTACCCTACTATCAAGGTTGCTCTTCAAAATATTTCATTTATATTTCTCTCTCTGTTTCGTGGTAAATGGCTGCAAATAGTTTAAGACAGAAAGGTGGAAGCCGCACAATTTGCTCTGCTATAAACTGTGCAAACAGCAAACATAGTCATATTTTGCTCTGCTATAAACTGTGCAAACAGCAAACATAGTCATCCAGAGCTGAGTTTTTTCAGGACAGGAACAGGTAGGTCAACAAGTCCAATTTATTGAGATGTGAGCTATTTACAAAACTCTACAATTCCTAATTATTTAGGTCAAGAGAGTGGGTTGTGCTTTCTAGGCGTGAAGACCTTCCGAACAAAAGTCCAGAATACTTGCACAAGAACTGCAAATTGTGTGCCCATGACTTTGAAAGCTGCATGTTCTCAAATGATAAAAGGGAATCGGTTGACAAAGTGTGCAAAACCGACACTGTTCAACATACCCAATCTGCCTGCTAAAGTGGGTGAAAACAGACGACTTGTTGAAAAAGTATCAACAATCCAAAGCAAGGGTAATTTTTTTAGGATTCATGCAAAATAAATGGGGATTAATAAAATAATATTAATGATAGTAAAGAATAACAAATATCAAATAAATAAATGATATTAATTTGAATGATAATAAATATTTAAAATAAATGCTACTAACAATAATAATAAATAGTGTAGCAAACTTAAAATACATATTTTTATATTTACCTTTTTTACCTCATGAAATACTACAACACACCATATATTAAGTTTAGATTTTTTTGTACACACCACAGGAAAAAAACAAAAAACTGAAAGGACCAATGTTACTAAGCCTAGTAATGGGGTATGTGAAACAATTAATTCAAATTCCCCACTTAGATTTTTCACTGGTATAGTGTCATGCCAATTACAGCTATGTACTACGGTCGCCCATAAGGGACACCTGAATATTATCTAAAGTTGCTGCATTTTTATTAAACAGTTGCTGCATTTTTATTAAACAGTTGCTGCATTTTTATTAAACAGTTGCTGCATTTTTAATAAAGTTGCTGCATTTTTTGTTGAACACTTGCTGCATCTTTTTCAGTGAAAATTCATGAAGTACGTCCTCTCACTTCACTTACTGCTAGCCGGAAGTGTAACGATTCCCGCCAATTCGTGTGTTATTGTAATTTTAAGTTTTGTGCCACAAAAGTAAATAAATGTTTTGCTCTGGTTGTGGTCAATCGTGTATTCCAAACGCGAAATATTGTCACCATTGTGGAAAAAGTCTATCGGTTGTGCAGCATGAAACATCTTTGACAACATCAACAAGCGAAAATATCAACGTAATTACGTCCCATCTCCCAAGCACATCGCATGTGGCTCAGCAGTTTAGCACTGCCAGTTGTAGCAGAAGAAATGTATCCTCCTTCAGTTCGTTTCGCGCTCGCAAGCAAGACAAGAAATACAAGCAAGAGCTGGACAAGCCTTATAGTCGAATAACATTTTACCTTTGCTCTTCAGAGCACTTCATCGAGAGTTTGCTTGAAGATGACTCAGATGATGATGAAATAATTAGATGCACTTCCACGATTGTTAATGACACTCTAACCCAATCTGAGGACCTTGCTCTAGTAACTTCAGGACCTCAGACTGCTGATGAAAATAGACTTGATGTTCAAAGTTCTAGTTCTGAAATTTTCACTGGAAATTCAGCAATATTTACACCTACAACATCCAAACGCTTAAGTATGGTGCAGTGTCCAATATGCTTCAATCAATATTCCTTTGAAGACATTGAAAGGCATGCTGATTCTTGTTCCATGTGGCTGATTGAAGATGACCAGCTTCCTGCCGATGAATTTGAATCTGAGACTGAGAGCCCTGGTTGCTTATCCCGTAGTGAGGAAGATAATGCCTCTCAAGTTTTGTCAAAAGCTACGAAAGAAAAAGTACGAAAGAAAGTATAAAAAATAAGATATCACATGTAGTTGCCATTGAGATGAGTCATGAAGAGCCCAAACGACTGACCATTAGACGGAAACTCCTGTGGCAGGACTTTAAGAGTGCTCGGCTGAAAAATATTGATCCAAAGAGGAAGATCAAAGTTATATTTGCTGGTGAGCCAGCAGTAGATGACGGAGGGCCTAGGAGAGAATTGTTCTCAGGTAAGTACATAATCAACAATGTTTCTGTCAATTAATTAGGTAAGTTGTTTACTACTGTAAAATACGCACGACATCGGACACGGCATTCGACACACGACATTCAACACTACATTCAAAAACCGTACGCGCTCATTTCAATCGTTCAAAAGTATACCAACAGATATAGTCGTTATTTAACTTGTAATTACTAATTGAACTAGAAAGGAACTACAACACTCACTTCTTACCAGTTAACAACAATAACTATATTTAATACCTAAACTAGCTGAAATTTTCAGTCACAGCACAAGTACAAGTTCTGTAGGTGGTGCAAGCTTATAAAAAGGCGAAATTCTAAATCAAACGCGCTATATCCTGCGTAGATTTTTAAATAAATCACGCAAACACGCTGTCAAGTCAACTTCTCGTCCGCAATTGTATAGGACTTTTTTAAAATTTCATATGTTATATAATTTTGTATTTCCTTTCTAACGATACCAGTTTCGTAGGTGGCACAAGCCTATAAAGAGGCGAAATTCTAAGTCAAACTGGATGTGTCCGCTCAGGAATTTTAATTATAGAACTGATAACTCAAACACGCTGTAAAGTCATCTTCAATAAACTGTGATTTTCTCGTTTGCAATCATATAGGTTTTTTGTTAAAATTTTATATGTTATATAAGTTTGTATTTCCTTTCTAACGATACCAGTTTCGTGGGTGGCACAAGCCTATAAAGAGGCGAAATTCTATGTCGAACTGGACGTGTCCGCTCAGGAATTTTAATTATAGAACTAATAACTCAAACACGCTGTCAAGTCATCTTCAGTAAACTACAATTTTCTCGTCCGCAATCGTAGAGGATTTTTTTAAAATTTCATATGTTATATAATTTTGTATTTCCTTTCTAACGATACCAGTTTCGTAGGTGGCACAAGCCTATAAAGCGGCGAAATTCTAAGTCAAACTGGATGTGTCCGCTCAGGAATTTTAATTATAGAACTGATAACTCAAACACACTGTCAAGTCATCTTGAATAAACTACAATTTTCTCGTTTGCAATCGTATAGGATTTTTTAAAAATTTCATATGTTATATAATTTTGTATTTCCTTTCTAACGATACCAGTTTCGTAGGTGGCACAAGCCTATAAATAGGCGAAATTCAATGTCAAACTGGATGTGTCCGCTCACGAATTTTAATTATAGAACTAATACCTCAAACACGCTGTCAAGTCATCTTCAATAAACTACAATTTTCTCGTCCGCAATCATATAGGATTTTTTAAGAGTTTCATATGTTATATAATTTTGTATTTCCTTTCTAACGATACAAGTTTCGTAGGTGGCACAAGCCTATAAAGAGGCGAAATTCTATGTCGAACTGGACGTGTCCGCTCAGGAATTTTAATTATAGAACTAATAACTCAAACACGCTGTCAAGTCATCTTCAATAAACTACAATTTTCTCGTCCGCAATCGTATAGGATTTTTTAAAAATTTCATATATTATATAATTTTGTATTTTCTTTCTAACGATACCAGTTTCGTAGGTGGCAAAAGCCTATAAATAGGTGAAATTCTATGTATATGACATATGAAATTTTTAAAAAATCCTATACGATTGCGGACAAGAAAGTTGTAGTTTATTGAAGATGACTTGACAGCGTGTTTGAGTTATTAGTTCTATAATTAAAATTCGTGAGCTGAAATATCCAGTTTGACATAGAATTTCGCCTATTTTTAGGCTTGTGCCACCTACGAAACTGGTATCGTTAGAAAGGAAATACAAAATTATCTAACATATGAAATTTTTAAAAAATCCTATACGATTGCGAACGAGAAAGTTGTAGTTTATTGAAGATGACTTGACAGCGTGTTTGAGTTATTAGTTCTATAATTAAAATTCGTGAGCGGACACATCCAGTTTGACTTAGAATTTCGCCTATTTATATGCTTGTGCCACCTACGAAACTTGTATCGTTAGAAAGGAAATACAAAGTTATATAACATATCAAATTTTTAAAAAATCCTACACGATTGCGGACGAGAAAATTATAGTTTATTGAAGATGACTTTACAGCCAGTTTGAGTTATTGGTTCTATAATTAAAAATTCCTGAGCTGACACATCATGTTTGACATAGACTTTCGCCTACTTATAGGCTAGTGCCACCTACGAAACTTGTGTCGTCAGAAAGGAAATAAAAAATTATATAACATATGAACTTTTTAAAAATCCTATTCGATTGCGGCCGAGAAAATTGTAGTTTATTGAAGATGACTTGACAGCGTGTTTGAGTTATTAGTTCTACATAATTAAAATTCCTGAGCAGACACATCATGTTTGACATAGAATTTCGCCTATTTATAGGCTTGTGCCACCTACGAAACTGGTATCGTTAGAAAGGAAATACAAAATTATATAACATATGAAATTTTTAAAAAATCCTATACGATTGCAGACGAGAAAATTGTAGTTTATTGAAGATGACTTGACAGCGTGTTTGAGTTATTAGTTCTATAATTAAAATTCCAGAGCAGACACATCAAGTTTGACATAGAATTTCGCCAAATTATAGGCTTGTGCCACCTACAAAACTGGTATCGTTAGAAAGGAAATACAAAATTATATAACATATGAAATTTTCAAAAAATCTTATACGATTGCGGACGAGAAAATTATAGTTTATTGAAGATGACTTTACAGCCAGTTTGAGTTATTAGTTCTACATAATTAAAATTCCTGAGGGGACATATCCAGTTTGACATACAATTTCGCCTATTTATAGGCTTGTGCCACCTACGAAACTGGTATCGTTAGAAAGGAAATGCAAAATTATATAACATATGAAATTTTTAAAAAATCCTGTACGATTGCGGACGAGAAAATTGTAGTTTATTGAAGATGACTTGACAGCGTGTTTGAGTTATTAGTTCTATAATTAAAATTCCTGATCAGACACATCCAGTTTGACATAGAATTTCACCAAATTATAGGCTTGTGCCACCTACGAAACTGGTATCGTTAGAAAGGAAATACAAAATTTTATAACATATGAAATTTTTAAAAAATCCTATACGATTGCGGACGAGAATATTATAGTTTATTGAAGATGACTTGACATGGTATTTGAGTTATTAGTTCTATAATTAAAATTCGTGAGCGGACACATCCAGTTTGACTTAGAATTTCGCCTATTTATATGCTTGTGCCACCTACGAAACTGGTATCGTTAGAAAGGAAATACAAAATTATATAACATATCAAATTTTTAAAAAATCCTATACGATTGCGGACGAGAAAATTATAGTTTATTGAAGATGAGTTTACAGCGTGTTTGAGTTATTAGTTCTACATAATTAAAATTCCTGAGCAGACACATCCAGTTTGACATAGAATTTCGCTTATTTATAGGCTTGTGCCACCTACGAAACTGGTATCGTTAGAAAGGAAGTACAAAATTGTATAACATATGAAATTTTTAAAAAATCCTATACGATTGTGGCTGAGAAAATTGTAGTTTATTGAAGTTGACTTGACAGGGTGTTTGCGTGATTTATTTAATTAAAAATCTTCGCAGGATATAGCGCGTTTGACTTAGAATTTCGCCTTTTTATTTGTTTGCACGACCTACAGAACTTGTACGGGTACAAAGCAAATATGAAATTCTGTAAGATATTAAAATTTTAAGAAATCTTATAGAATTGCGGTGAAGAAAATTGCAGTTTGCTCGAGAAGACTTCAAATCTCGTTTGTCTAATCAGTTGTAGTATTGTACTGTATATTTCGGTGATTTGGGGCATGAGATGGACCGCTTTGACTGGTGATTTCGGCTATTTTAGGTATTAAAGATAGTTATTGTTGTTAACTGGTAAGAAGTGAGTGTTGTAGTTCCTTTCTAGTTCAATTCGTAAGTTAAATAATGACTATATCTGTTGGTATACTTTTGAACGATTGAAATGAGCGCGTACGGTTTTTGAATGTCGTGTCGAATATTGTGCTGAATCTGAATCACAGGTGATTTCCCTTTACTTTAGAACTGCCAGAAGTCATCAAGAGAAAATTCTTTTCAAATGGCAAACCTTTGGAGTCTGCAGTAGCTATCAGTTCAGGCAACTTTAAGCTATGTGGAGAGATTATGGCAATGTCAATCATGCAAGGAGGGCCTGCACCTAATTTCCTATCTGACAACATAGTTTCATACCTACTTGGTCTCCCATTATTGCCATCTGACAATAGGAATGTCAATTACAAATCACTTTGTGATGCTGTAAGTATGAAACTTAGCTTTAAGTTTACTAAATAAAATATCACTGCATAATTATTCTGTTTTCAGCTAGTAAATACCACAACGAACAATGAACTTTGTAATCTACTGTCACTGGAACCTAACCTTGATATTCTTGAGGAAATTGATTATACTGGCGTACCACAGCAAGAAACACTTCAAACAATTGGTGCCATAATACAGTGAGTAGATGCATATTGGATGCTGTTTCATTATGTCCAATATAAACAATGCAAATATGTTTTAAATTAGATTATATATTTTTTGCAAGGTCACTGTGCGTAAAAGACCAAATTGGAGCATATCTCCCTCAAATAATGCAGTTGGAAAGTGGATTGATAGCATGTGGACTTATGGCACACATGAAGAATAGTCCAGAACTATGGCGTTCACTTTTTGACAGTGGAAACACCATGTTCCAAGTTTCTGCTGAGGAACTCTTGGATGATATGATCATTAACTATAGTACCTCACACTACTTAAAGAGAAAGAGGTTGACACATACAAAAGTTTCTCTGATGTTCTGGAAGCTATTGAAGCAGGAGGAATTATAAAAAACAATAGATACTCCGAAGATCGATAACATATTGAAAATTTATTTCGATGTTTCGACTAAACTATAGTCATCATCAGGAAATGATGATGACTATAGTTCATTATACTCATGATGATGACTATACTTCATTTATTTCCTGATGATGACTATAGTTTAGTCGAAACGTCGAAATAAATTTTCAACATGTTATCGATCTTCGGAGTATCTATTGTTTTGAATTTCATCAAAATACTCAGTGGTTCCCGTAATTTAGGAGGTATTATAGCCATGAAGTTTGTATGACCTTCACGGTGTTGCCAGTGAACATGCATGACTTCATTATTTTTCTTTAGAATGCAAGATCTTGAGCTACAACATTTTATGAAGTGGCTCACTGGTACACCTGAAGTTCCTCCACTAGGTTTCCCACAAAAGGTTAGAGTTCAATTTGTTCATGGATGCCAAGCAAACTGTCGCTGCAGACCCACACTTTCAACATGTGATACTTCTTTGAAGCTACCAGTCTATTTACATAGTGAGGAGGTAATGAAAGAATTGATGTTTTCAGCTATTAAAGACTCATACGGTTTTGGCAACTTGTGAGGCACATACTGTATATAGTAGGTGTATATTAGTAGTAGTTGCTTAATAGATATTGTTTGTGTTAGTTTTCATGAACTTCCCATTACTTTAAGAAGGGTGGACAAAAAAACGGCACTCACATGAATTATGTTTGCGTTAAATGCAAAACCTGAGTAAATGTTGTATATCTATAGCTTTTGGTTGTTTGAACTTTGCAAACTTTTATAATAGCTTTAAAAACTGTGTGATATACATTGATTTTGTTCCTGTTTGCTGAAACAATATTAAAACTTGATGGTAAACATGATTTCGTTTGTGCCACTGTTGGCTATTGGGAATAATGTCAGCAAATACATAACATGTGGATTTTGATCTTTTTGGGATACCCTGTATATCAGGTATGTTAATATTATCCATTTATGCTTTGTTAATTTTGCAAGTTCACTAAAGTTTGAAATAAATCTAAAGCCTCTATTTCTGTGGATGGTGTGTTTAAATCCATTTCAATTAGTACATGCTCAAAGTAATCTTGATACATATTTTCTTCCATGTCAATTTGACAGTGAGGCTCCATTGCTTCTACTTGATCATTAGTTACAGGGAAAATGCAGTCACTTACTTGTCTCATAATACTCTGGCAGTAAATATAAGAGGTCAGGAATCCCTGCCACTGTATCGTGTCGTGATCGTTGGATGTAATGACTGTTTCATTGTTCGTGAACTTTATCTAAGTCGGCTTGAATGAGTTGCGAAAAACAAAACCAAAGGCACTGCATATGAAAGTTGTTTCCTAATGCAAGGAATTTGATGCAACCATATCCTTGAAAAAATCTATCCACCAGCTGGTTCGGTGTCGTCTTAAGAACAACCACCAACCCTCAATGCGTTGATTTGCATGAGAAGAACCATACACATGAGATTTTGGCCCAGCGTATCAATCAGTGGCATTGGCTCTGAAGAAGCACTGGGTAGCGGCGATTACTCCATTTTCCGTTCCACAATCAGATCGAACCATTGTCGGACAACCCTTCAATTCCTTGACCATGTCTAAAAATAATCTGCCAGGAACCCTAGGATCATTGTTTGTTTTGACCACCTCGAGCCATAGAATTTTTCGGCTGTATCCACATATACAGCCGTGGATTGGAAAGCCGTACGGCTTTAATTTATCATACCCTGCAATAATAATAATAAAAGGAGTACCGTTAGAGTGACTTAAATTGGTAAAACAAAATATTAAATGCAGAAATACAATAACATTAGAAAAACAATCTGACTATAAATAACAAATTATGAATACCGTCGATATGCCAACAAAAGTTCGGTCCAAGAGACAGGTATCTTCGCCTGGATAAACGCCTAGACTTTCTATCTTCGACACCTTGTGGATCCATTTCTTTTATCAATCTCGCCACTTTATTTCTTGGCACATGGATTTGGTGTCTCAATCGGAGTGCATGTCAAACACTTTGATATCCAGCAAGACGTCCGGGACCAGCAATTTCCTTGGATATTGCACTTCGTAATGTCTCCTCGTCTACCACACATTTGCTTCTGGATAGCCCCAAATCTTTTAGATTTCTCTTAAGAGTACGGATGTGCATGACAACGCCTTGCTTAGCGAGCATCCCAACTATTTCATTATATGGATACCCACGATGAAAGAGGTCTTTTATCGAGTCATTGACAGTAGATTCATTTTCGTCGTCTGCTACTTCGCTCCCTCCCGTTTGACTGGTTTGTTCTTGATCTAGACTTCTTCCACAAGAATGACAAAAATTTGCGGCAAGAAGCAAAGCTATATCGCAGTTCGAACAAAACATTACTAGCAAATTGGAAAGTTAGGTTTTTGCTGTTCTTTGCATCTATGGTACGTAACTATCGACATGAAAACATCTAAAATTTCTGGCCATGGTATAGAAACTCAACCATGACTGAGCAGGCAAGCACTCGGTGTTGTTTGGGATACGACAAGTATTTCATGAACTTTCACTGTAAAAAATGCAGCAAGTTTTCAATAAAAATGCAGCAACTTTATTAAAAATGCAGCAACTGTTCAATAAAAATGCAGCAACTTTATTAAAAATGCAGCAACTGTTTAATAAAAATGCAGCAACTGCTCAATAAAAATGCTGCAACTTTATTAAAAA
The DNA here is from genome assembly GCA_963855995.1 of Muricea muricata. Classification (NCBI taxonomy): domain Eukaryota; kingdom Metazoa; phylum Cnidaria; class Anthozoa; order Malacalcyonacea; family Plexauridae; genus Muricea; species Muricea muricata. The sequence goes on from OY979716.1 coordinate 60,422,706, forward strand.
TGCTGCAACTTTATTAAAAATGCAGTAACTTTATTAAAAATGCAGCAACTGTTCAATAAAAATGCTGCAACTTTATTAAAAATGCAGCAACTTTATTAAAGGTGCAACAACTTTAAATAATATTCAGGTGTCCCTTATGGGGCACCATAATGTACAGAGCAAATGGTTAAACAAATAAGAGACATAAATAATGTATGTTACTTCATACATTACTTGCATCAACTTATCATCCCCTTTCAATTAATTTTATTTTCATCAACAGTGGTTGCTTCACAAGTTATGGAGGATAGTACATGTGACCTCACATCTAAAGACCAGAGTTGCATCACTGCCACAACAACTTCTACCGCTACATAACTAAAAGCACAAGGTTTCAGTGGTCAGACAAGCAAATCTCTCCTACACAGCACTCTGATAAAAAAGAAGCAGAGAAAAGTTATCTGTGCAAAACCGTCACTGTTTAACATATCCAATCCATCTGCTAAAGTGGGTGAAAAAAGGCGACTTGTTGAAAAAGTATCAACTATCCAAAGCAAGGGTAATTATTTTAGGATTCATGCAAGTAAATGGGATTAATAAAATAATAATAATGATACTAAATAATAACAAATATCAAATGAATAATATTAATTTTAATAATAATAAATATTTATAATAAATGTTACTAATGACAATAATAAATAGTGTAGCAAACTTAAAATATATATTTTTATAATTATCTTTTTTTACCTCATGAAATACTACAACAAACCATATATTAAGTTTGGATTTTTTTTATACACACCACAGGAAAGAAACATAAAACTGAAAGGACCAATGCTACTAAGCCTAGCGATGGTATGTGAAACAATTAATTCAAATTCCCCACTTAGTTTTTTCAGTAATATACTGTCATGCCAAATACAGCTATGTACACAGCAAATAATTAAACAAGTAAGACAGATAAATAATATATGCTCATGCATTACTTGCATCAACTTATTATCCCCTTTAAATTAATTTCATTTTCATCAACAGTGGTTGCTTCACAACTTATAGAGGATAGTACATGTGACCTCACATCTAAAGACCAAAGTTGCATCACTGCCACAACTTCTACAGCTGCCAGACTAAAAGCCCAAGATTTTAGTGGTCAGACAAGCAAATCTCTCCCACACAACACTCCTATAAAAAGAAGCAGGGACAAGTTATGCGTGCACAAGGCCCAAAAGATTAGACGACGTAAGAAGATCCTAAAAAAAAATCAAGTAAAAAAATAAGTGAACAAAAGGCATTGGAAATAGCTTTGGCAAAACGTCCAGAAAACCTGGCAAACTTTGTTGAAATGCAAGTAAATCTGCATGGTAACAAAAGGAAAAGGGAGGAGATATTTGCCTCAACTTAAATCATTGGCAATTTCCATTTATCACACAAGCGGTAAAGCTTACAGAATGTTGTCAAAATTGTTTATTTTGCTAACAAAAACATCACTCAGGCGTTACATATCAAAACTACCAGCTACCCCTGGCTTTTCCCAAGGCACACTTAATATTATCAAGAGCAAAGTTTCACACATGAATGAAGAGGAAAAAATCTGTTCTTTGTGCATGGATGAAATTTCACTCAAAACCAATTTATATTATGATATACCTGGTGACAAAATTGTGGGTTTAGATGATTTAGCAGTAATTACTGTACAAACAAAGTGGCAGCATCAGCACTTGTGTTTCTCGTCCGTAGTATCACAGGAAATTGGAAACAACCACTGGGTTATGCCCTTGTGAATGAAGCAAAAAGACTCATGAAAGAAGCAATCGATAAATTAGGTGTCATTGGTCTTAAAATTCTGGTTATAATGTCAGATCAGAGACCCAATTTCCACAGCTTGGTCAATCATGTACTAGAACCCATGAATCAGAACCCATGGTTTATCCACAACAACAAAAAATACTTTGTTATGTTTGATCCACCCCACTTGATCAAGTCCATAAGAAACAATCTCAAGAAGTATTCTTTTCATTTTGAAAAGGACAAGTCATTACCTATTAAAGCTGCTCCAAAACTGACTGAAAAGCATATACATCCTAACAATTTTTGTAAAATGAAGGTGAAGCTGGCCACCCAAGTATTCAGCCACACTGTAGCATTCACTATATGCACATATGTAAGTGTAGGCGCCCTTCCATCGTCAGCAATGGGAACAGCAAAGCTGCTTTCAAAGTTTGATTCTCTGATTGTGTCAACAGTTCAAGTTTGCAATTCTGCAAAAAAGTTCAAATGTGCCCTAAATGATACATCTCCACACATTGGCCATTTAGAGGAAATTTATTAAAGGGCTTGAAAGTTTTAGATCCTGATGGCAAAGAAGTAACTAACAGGATTAAGTGCCTAAAGGGGTGGTTGCTTACCATTAATGCCATTCTATTGATTTGGGAGCATCTCAAGGTTAGTCATAGGTTTAAGCTTCTCCTTACCAGAAGGCTAAACACAGATCCCATCGAGAATTTCTTTGGTTCAATATGCCAGCACTGAGGAAATAGTGATAACCCAAAACCTGTCCAATTCACTCGTGCCTTTAGGAAGTTGTTCTTTAGCTAATTTCTTAATTTCTCTGCTGGCAATTGCAATGACGACTTGGACAATCTACTGGTTAAATGCACTGGTACAAAGAGCAAACTGGCGGAAGTTCCAATTCTAGTTGCTTCACCTCCCAAACCAAATACGTTGGACATTGGATCTACTGATTACAATGAAAACAGCGTAAGTTCCAGTTTGGCAGGAGAAAACGCCATCGCCTATGTCTCTGGGTATCTGCTGAAGAAATGTTTTACTAAGCACCAATGTGAAACATGCAAAGCTGCTCTTGTGTCACATGAACTAGACGACAATCGGAAACTTCTATGCTATTTTAAGGCATATGAGACTGAAGAGGTTCCTTTTGGAGGGCTGAATGCACCAACAATACCATACCTGGAGTATGTCACACAACTAGAGACTGTCTTTTTAACAAACTTTTCCATCTTCACCAAGCGTTCATGTGTTGACAAACATATGCTAAGCAAACTCAAGGCTGTCCCTATATCGTTCCAGACCTGTCCCTATATCGTTCCAGACCTGTCCTGATTTCCCTCTTGAATTTCTTCAGAAGTTATTCTTACGGATGCAGGTTTTTTACTGTTTGAAGTTTGCCAATCGCGATTTTTCCTCCTGCAAAAGAAAAGACAGAAAGTATATAAAAGTTACACATCTGTAATTTGATAATTTTATTAAAAACGTTTAGGCCCTGTTTACATGAAGGTATTGTGACTCTCACAAACGGGTCAGACAAAAAGCGAGTGTTTACATGAGATCGGGTGACCCTAGTGCTAGAGCCATATCGTCAGGTAGTGTGACCCTATCTTAACATGGTCACTCAGCTGTCCATTTCAAAAAAATGGCAATGAAGCACAACAATCTTGTAAGTAACCTGTATGATGCTATGTCAGAATAAAACAAATTCTGAAAATAGACATCTGGTATTCCTAAAACAAGATGTCTATTTTCAAGATGTCTAATTTGTTTTATTTTGTATTTCCTTAAGTTGTCTGCTTGTCGTGGTTTATACTATGTCAGGCTCATTTACATGTTTTGTTTCAGTGTTGTGACCATCCTTGTTTGTTTGACATTCACTGAAGGCAAAAAAACTTGACCCGCTTGATAGGGGGTAACCCTGCCCGACACGTTTACATGGTTTATACAAACAAAAAGATAGCCCTACTGCTAGCTAGGGTAAACCTATCTATTCTATAGGGTAAACTGCCAGGGTAACACAAGCACATTTGTAAATGCTTCCTATAAAACATATTGTAGTAGGGTAACTCGTTTGCTAGGGTAACCCTTCTGCTAGGGTCACCCTACTTCAATGTAAACAGGCCCTTAGTTCCTTATCTTTGCTTAGACCAGTTGGAGATAATGATTTAACTCCAGTTTATTTGAAGTGCAAATATGTTTTTCATGAATCATGTATATATACAAAAGCAATTACAGAACTTGACGGACACGATCGCACATTTGTTCTTGTTACTACAATATTAATACTTTGAAGGCATGGAATTTTTGCAATAAATAAACTAGTAGTATGATACAAAGTAAACAACACATATTAATATGCTTAATTTCGTGTTTAGCAATTCTTTAATAGCTCTTAATCAACTGAAATGTATTCACTAACCTTCAGTTTACAACCAGCGGCCATAGTTTGAGATTCGAATCATTCGTTCATGATTTATTCAGCCAAATAACCATTCTGTAATACAAATCTCTAACAAATTGACTGGCTTTTACTGGCTGCAAGTTATTAGAGCGGTCAACTTCCGGTCAGCGCGAAATAACATGCACGGCTTCAAAAACTTTAAAGGCTCCGACGCGAGTGGCCCTTCTATGTATTCTTATTCTATGGCGATGCACTAAATTCTAGACCCAATCAATTAAAGCTAATTCATCTTAACACACAAAGTATGGTTTCCACGTTTGACGAGTTACTCACTACAATAAAGGAATATCCTTTTGACATAATAGCTATGAGTGAGACCTGGCTTAAGGATAACCCACATTTGTTAAATTTTGTCACTATTTCTGGATATTCATGCGTCTTTCGCAACAGAGAAAATGTTTGAGGTGGCGGTATCTATGTGAGCGATTTATTACTTTCAAACGACGTGTGGACATTGAGATTGTTGAGCCGGATTGGAGCATATTTGGATTGAGGTTGACGGACGTAATCGCCATAGCAAAATGTTACTAGAAGTCATCTACCACTCTGAATCCAATGACAACTTCAAAACCTGGTCTGAAAAAACTGAAAATCTACTTAGTTACTTAACCACAACTTGGGATGGGCTTCTAGTTTTAACTGGCAACATGAACGTTGACTTGCTGAACTTGAATGCAACCTATGTTAAGCAGTATACGGATATGATCGAATCCTTTAATTTGCACCAGCAAGTAAATAAACCGACACGTACGACGCCGACTTCGCAAACCTTAATTGATCATATTATAAGTAATATGCCTAACCACATTATGCATTGTGACGTACTACCTTGTCCTACCATCAGTGACCACGATGTGCCATACATTTGCATTAATGTACGGGTTTGCAGGTTTCAACCTCCTTTCAAGCTCTCTTGCGTAATGAAAAAAGATTAAATGAAAAAGCATTCATAGAAGATTTCTCTACATTACCGCTCAATCTTGTGTATAGTGTTGATGACCCAGATCAAAAGCTTGAGATTTTTACATCGATCTTCAAATCATGCCTTGAAAGGCATGCTCCTGTACGTAGAGTCAAAATTACTTGTCCACCTGCACCATGGCTCAATACAGACAATATTCGTCAACTGCAGAAAGAATGTAACCAACTCAGACACCTTGTCTATAAAAAAACCACCATCAATGGTATATCATGGTATAAATTTCGTGAAGTGCGTAACAAGATAAAAACAAAGATTAAGCAAGTAAAACGATGCTTTTATGAGAAAGCTCTGTCTTCAAGTAAACCTAGAGTTATGGCAAACTATCCATCGTCCACCCTATTAAGGCAGACCCAAATGTGTTGAACAAGCATTTCAGTTCCACTACACAGCACTTGTTGAATACTACAGCTCATACCAAGGATGATCTCCAGAGTGTTAACTCTGCCATCAGATTGTAACGCGAGTACATTTAATCTACACCTCATCACGGATAACAAAGTAGTCAATAATTTGAAATCACTAAGATCCGACTGTTCAACATGGTCCGATCAAATACCTGTTAACTTTCTAAAGGTAGTTGTGGAAAATAGCAGCAGGGAAAATAGCGCGTATTTCACCAATACCAACCTGACCATTATAGACCTATATCCATACTCCCTGCATTGTTGAAGGTCTTCGAGCGATTAATCCTCCGGCAGATGTTGCACTATCTTAACCAACATGAGGTCCTTCAAAAGTCAATTACTGGATACTGTAAAGGCCATTCTACCACAACGGTACTTTTACGAAAAAGAGACGATATCATCAAGGCTATGAAGAAAGGTGAGATTACCCTCATTGCATTTGCTGACTTCTCGAAGGCTTTCGACACCGTCGATTACTCCACAGTGTTGCAAAAACTTCATGTTATAGGTTTCTCGCATACGTCCTTAAATTGGGTCATAATTATTTGACATCTCATAAACAGTTTGTTCAAATAAATGACAAACAGTCAGATCTCGAGAGTGTTCGTTTTGGCGTTCTGCAGGGTTCTATCTTGGGACCAGTTCTTTTTAACCTGTATGTAAACGATTTAAAATGGAATTCCTGAATGTCATTGTTTTCAATATGCTGATGATACGACTGTGTACAATCATTGTTCACCAGAAGATCTCAGCTCAGGCATTCAAACAATGAGCAAAACCATATGTAATTTAGAACGATGGGCCATGAATTCAAATCTATTATTAAATGGGGAAAAAATGAAGCAAATGCTGATTACAATGCCACAAATGTCAAGAGTAGATGGTTTATAGGTGCAATTGTACCCCCATCGTCGCAAAGGGGCAAAACATAGAAAGAGTCACAACATTTAAACTTTTGGGGACTTGGTTCAATGAACATCTCAAATGGTCAGATCATGTAAAGCATATTGTATCATCATGCTACAGTGTCCTTTCAACCCTGCGTAGAGTGAAGAACATGACTCCGCAAAACATCAAGAAACAAATAGCAGAAAGCCTAGTATTATCCAAGCTAAGTTACAACAATATGGTCATTTACCCGCTGGCTGTTCATTTGCAGAAGAAAATTCAACGAGTCTAAAACGTGACTGCCAGTTTTGTAAGCAATCATTACTGCACAGAGAAGGGTGTGGTGAAGTTGGGATGGCTTCCCACTTAGAAAGAACTCAATTTAATTTACCGACAAGTGCGCATTAGTCATTTTATAACCCTACGTGGCCTCAGTACTTGGCATTGGAAATGCATGAACCACCGAGGTGTCTACGCTCCAGTTCTGCTCCCCGCTTTACTATACTTATGATTAACAATACATTTCAGGATTATGCTGCAAGCTTGTTAATACTTTGCCTGCAAACATTCGATCATGTTCTGATGAACATTGTTTTAATTGTCAAGTCAGAACAATTTTGATGGATACTGCAAAGCAAAGACTGACTTAAAAGCTTTGACTTTTATTACTATTATTTTAGTAGTTTAAATTGTATATAAAGTATTATCTTTTTTGGGACCGAAAAAATCGGTGAGATATATTCACAGGGTTCGTGAAAAGTCTCCCACTCTGACAGAAAATTCTGGATTTGCCCACCAGAAAACGAAATGATATGGCTTTTAAGATTGGGCAATATCTCAGTCTTAAAATATGTAGGAAAATTAGTTACCCGTAAGTTTATTGACGAGCTTGATGTTTCTAGTGATTTCAAAATTGGCGGGATGTTTGGTGGGGAGGGTAAGAGGCCCCCTCCCTCGTCGCGTTTTCTGTTTAGGTTGTGAATAGGGCAAAAAACGTTGTTGTGGCAGGAAATCGTGGGCGAGTATTTTTCCCTGCAGTTTAGAATAACTCATTGTTTTCGATAAATCATCCCAAAAAGTAGGCTGCCCGGTCTATTAGAGCGATTGCATGCTGACTTCAATTCGGTGATTAACAGAGGTCGAAGAGAATCGCAGCGTTTGAATGAAAGCTCGAGATTTACATGGCCTAATAAGGCAATAGAGTCAAACAGGCGTGTGGCAATTGTGCAATAATCTGGAATGGTTTTTGCTTCCTGGCATTTCAACAATTCATCAATTGTGATAGATATGGCGCTAGTTACGCGCACGAGAGAATTTTGTAATGCAGCAGTGCGTAATGTGAAAACCTTTGAAAGCCTTGAAAACCTGTGAAAACCCTTTTAGGCTGGACCATATGGGCACAGAATAGAAATTAACCAGAAGGTTCACTCTCGTCGAAACCTGTCACAATTTCATATCGAGCTAAACAAGTGTAGTGCAGTTCGCTACATGTTCCCATCATTCAAACGGACGTATGCTATATTTCAACAAGAAAGAGTCTTTCAAATGGATTCTAAATAATCTCTAATCCAAATCGTAATTCTAAGCATAGCAACAGCAAACGACCACCTGCACAAATACTTCAAATTCAAAATTGTGAAAATGATGCAACCTCAGTGTGGTGGATGGAAAATAATAATACACTTGTTTAGGGCACTGGAACGAGCGCGCCAAATTGTGTAAAGCGTGACTAGTGATTTATATAGAGTGAACCTTCTGGTTAATTTTCTATTCTGTGATATGGGTTCATTGATCTTGGGCAAGTAGAGCATTTTGCAATTTTCGGATGGCTGATATTTTTCAAAAATTTGCTTTCGTTTTTCAAGGCCCAAATCAATCGTGAACTTTTCATTGACAAGGTTTGCTACTTTGTCTGTTACTGGGGGCCCAAAGGAATCTGATGGTCTAAGAGACTCATCGATCACTTCCAATAAGCTATCAGTGTCCGTCTCAAAATCATTTCCCCCAAACAAACATATAGCATCATCCTCACTGGGCTGGGCTGGGCCTGTTTTTCCAAAACAAACGACAACTTCAATTTTCAGGAATGTAATTGTTCGAATGATTTCACCAGTTCTCCCATTTTAGTGCCATCAAATGCCAGTTTATTGCAAAGATTTTGATGAGCTTTCGTCAGGGCCAAACCAAATAGCATATTATCTGACATCATTGATCACTTATCAGTCTTTATAAGCTTCAGCTGACTGAAACGTCTCTTGCTTTCACATGAAGTAATGGATAGAGTTAAGCCAGTTGAAGCAGTATGTGTATATTTGGGAACTGCAAACTGCTAACGGATTGAAAGACAAAGGCCAATTTATTTGGAACCTTAGGATTACCATTTAATTACTGTTTCCACTTTCGAATCCACATCTTATACTCTGTTGGAGACATTTGCGGATAACGCCGATCATCATTATAGAATTTAACCGTTTCAGCATCGTCTTCCTCATGAATGGCTTCACTTGGAAGAAGGAAAAGTAGGCTAAGTGTAACATCAATAGCAGGGTTATGTACAAATTGTTCCTGCAGCTGGGCAATCACATGCAAGATGAGCTTATTATACATTGTAACTCGGAAATAATCTTGAGAGTTATGTGACTGCGCCTGTTATTACCCAATATAAAACTTCCCTGGTGGAAGAAAGATCAAAATTACTGATTACATATTTTATCCATTGACATAAATACATCTGGACTGACTGCCTGCAAGGTATAAATCATACAAATAATAGATATAGATGTGTGCTTGGTAACCTAGCCTGTACCTTGTTCTGGATCCTGGATCCTCCACAGTCCTTCTTCAGGTTAGTCGACAAAAACTTAAAAGTCGCTTTTTAAACACTTCCGGCAAATTTCTCTGGCGCATTTGTTCTGCATAAATTAATATGTATCATAATAAACACCTGCCGAAAAAGTTTACATTTTAAAGAAATTTTTAATACTGTGGTGTCAATGTTTTGTGAGTTTTTTTTACCAGAAAAACAGCATTCTTTTACTGTCTTATAGTAAGTGAAAATACATAGTTGGCAAGTGAACGATACGACAGTGATTAGACGATGAAACCCTGTGATTATATATTATCGTTTCCGTACACTTAAAATACAATGGTAACTCTTGAGCAAATGGGATTGCAGCTGTGGGAAATCCAAAACGTTAGTTCTCTGCAGAAAACATTTTCTTGAGGATGATTTTGTGCTAGGTTCCTATCCACATTCTAGTTAAAAAAAAATTTCTAAAGCATTCCTGCTCCATCATTTTCCATCATTTTTGGATCTTATTATATTCTAATTTTTGGAGTATGTTGTCTATGAAATTGTTTCGTCACTTTCCCGGGATTTCCAGCGATCTTAGAGCCTGCAAATAGGCCTGCTTTTTAGGCATTCGTCTTTCATTAAATAACATCATTTAGATGGACATCATGACATTTCGTTGGAAGCCTGCAATCAGAATCTTGGTGATTTTGCTACAGTCAGCAGTGCCTGCTATGAGTTTTGCAACAATCAGCGGGAGGTATTTGCTACAGTCAGACTGTATCTAACCAATCAAAATAACACATTTTTGCTATAGTGGCTAGAGTTCGCTACAGTCAGAGATAGTTGTGCAATCTTATGCTGCGTAATGAACAATGTTATATGGTGGCAAGTACAAAGTGCTTTAGCCTGATTTGCAATAATTGTGTCCAGTGCTACACTAGACCGCCTGAATTGTACGCTTAATGAGCAAGTTTCTTTCTTTGAGAAAGCAAAAAAGCTGTCAAAGATCAAGCGTTTGTGTCAAGAGACATTGTCTGCCGATTACAAAGAAAAGCGTGGCATCGAACTTGAAGTGTTCCTGTGTAATTTTGCCAGTTGCCTTGTGAATATATTAATATGTTATCTCTTGTCAGTAAAGCCCTTGCTTGAGTGCACGTGAATACTATTATTTATTGAGACACTAAGCTTAATTTGCATTCACAATGATATATTATATTCCTACATAAATTTAAATATATAAAAATGGCTGGCCTAACTGTGCTGTGCACATGCTCATTAAAATTATTGATACAGTGTACTGTTCATAATAATTAAAGCCTTGTCGGGACTTAATTTATTTTTGAGTTGGTTTTCTTTGATGTACCACGGGTTGTATATAGGTTATTTACCTTGAATAAATAATTAGATCAAAGATGTAGAAAAATCTCGACGAATGTCAACTTAAATTGTTTACAGTCAAAAGACTCTGTTAGAAAACCTCTTCAAAAATAAATGAAGTTAGTTAAATACCTCGAAAGTCGGGATGTATGTCATATACAGCCCTCGGACGCTGGTGGTTTTTGGGGGTTGTATGATGACATACATCCCTCCTTCACAAAGTACTACACAGAGGGCTCACTTGACGAAAAAAGCGTAACGCGAATTGGTAGTTGTCAAGGGGGTGAATGCATCAATGCACTTGCTAAGAATTGTATCCCAGCAAGTGCATAGAGGCATTCACACCCCTGACAACCTCAAAATGGCTCTGAACTTTGCCACCATTTTGAATTTTTTAGGGTAGTGACCAGCACTCTTTAGCGCACGTTTGAGCAAAAGGCCGTTACGCAAAAATCATAGGAAAATATATGAAGTGAGCCCTCTGTGTAGTACTCTGTGCCTCCTTCTCGGGATCTAACTCTAATACGAACATTAGCGTGAGTACTCATCACGAATTTATATAAACTGTCAGTTCAATCATATATATATATATATATATATATATATATATATATATATATATATATATATATATATATATATGTATATATATATATGTATATATACATGTATAGGTTATCATATGAGAGGCGAGGTGATATCAGTTTTATCGCTCGAGAGACGATATCATATTTTGTCACGAGTGAGCACAGCGAACGAGGGACAAAATATGATATCGTAACGAGAGCGATAAAACTGATATTACCGAGTCTTGAATATGATAACCTATTTATCACATACTTGTGCCTTTATCAAGAGCAAAGACCAGATTATATTTTCAAATTATTTACACTACGAGTACATTTCAAAATAAATTCAAAATGATTGTTTAAAATATGCTAAAAAGGTAGAAATTACAAAAACAAACCAAAAATAACTTATCTTTTAATAGCTGCAAATTTCTTTGTGTTATTTTCCTTGTATTATTTAATATTTTTATTCTTATCTCTCTATCGATCCTTCAGTTGGACGCCATCTTTGTTTTGAGCGGGACAAAAACGGATATCGCGGGACAAAAAACGATATCACGGGACATATCGTTTTTATGTCACCGTGTTATCGCTCGGATAAAGGCACAAGTATGTGATGTATATATGTATGTATATATGTATATATGTATATATATATATATATATATATATATATATATGTATATATGTATATATATATATATATATATATATATATATATGTATGTATATATGTATATATGTATATGTACACGTATACGTACACGTACACGTATACGTACACGTATATGTACACGTATACGTATACGTATACGTATATGTATACGTATATGTATACGTATACGTGTATATGTATACGTGTATGTATACGTGTATGTATATGTATATGTATATGTATATGTATATGTATATGTATATGTATATGTATATGTATATGTTATGTATATGTATATATGTATATATGTATATGTATATATACATAGGTAGGTAGGTAGGTGGGTAGGTGGGTAGATAGAGATAGGTAGGTAGATAGAGATAGGTAGGTAGATAGAGATAGGTAGATAGAGATAGGTAGATAGAGATAGATAGAGATAGATAGATAGATAGAGATAGATAGATAGATAGATAGATAAAGATAGATAGAGATAGATAGATAGATAGAGATAGATAGATAGAGATAGATAGACAGAGATAGATAGATAGAAAGATAGAGATAGGTAGATAGAGATAGATATGTCAAATTCCCATCGAAGAACGAATACGTGTTCATGTATAAATGTATTTATTGAACAATTGAAAACACTGAAACAATAGTGTACAGCGGTCCTTAGCTACTAGCAATACTTTATGTTACTACAACACCTCTCTCACAAGTTTCCAACATAACTTATTAAATATAATGTCAACCAGTTTTCTTAAAAACAAATCATAACTTCAGTTACGATCAGTTATTGTTAAATCTACTGGGTCGTTCAATAATGCGACCAGATCTTGTTGTCACAGAAGCATCAATGCCACTTCTATCGTCAGTTCCAGATTTTCTTGGTGGTTGTGGGTGAGCAGGCTGTTGGTCACTTGCATCAGATCTCATCTGTGAGTTGCTCTCTCCAAGCTGTGAATTAGGAACGCCGCTCACAAGGTGGTCAACATGACGGGTCCACACTCTTCCATCTTTTAGTTGAACGCTGTAGGAATGTGGGGCCTTTTGTTGCAAAACTTCGCCTGGCTGCCACTTTTCAGGGGAGGTAAAATCTCTAGCCAGGACTTCATCACCTGGCGCAAACTGACGAAATTTGGTGTGTTGATCGAAGTAACTCTTCATTTTCGACTGCTCACTGGCCACTGTTCGTGCAAGATCAGGCTTGATAAACGATAATCTGGTGCGGACTTCCCGGTTGAGGAACAGCTTGGCAGGCGACACATGCGTGGTGGCATGAGGGGTGCTACGATAGGTTAATAGGAAGTTTTGAATCTTTGGGTGCAGCTGGACAGGATTTTTAGAGCCAGTGGTCTTCATGAAATGCTTGAACGTTTGTACAAATCGCTCCGCCTGGCCATTGGATGACGGATGATATGGAGCAACAAGGATCCGCTGGATTCCATTCAGCTTCAAGAACCTTTCATATTCGGCTGATTGAAAGGGTGGTCCATTGTCACTAACTATAGATTCTGGCAAACCATACTTGGAAAATATGGTTCGTAACGCATTGGCAGTAGCTGTAGCTGTGGTAGTTGGCATAGGGCCAATGATCTCTGGCCACTTGGAGTATGCATCAACAATAACAAGGTAATGCTTGCCATCAACACTTGCAAAATCTTCATGGACTCGTTGCCATGGCCGATTGGGAAAAGTCAAAGGGTGCAAAGGAGCCGTAAGTGGTGCACTCCGTGTCTTGACACACTGGTTACAACAGCGAACTGTTTCCTCAATATCAGTATACAGTTTTGGCCACCAGAGATGGCTTCGGGCAATAGATTTCATTCTGGCAACACCTGGGTGGGACTCGTGAAGCTCAGCGAGGATGGTTTTTCCTAAGGAAGGAGGTATAACTACACGGGATCCCCACATGATACATCCCTGTTCAGTAGACAATTCGTGGCGTCGTATTGCATAAGGTTGTAGGATGGGGTCCTTGCAGGAGCCTTCGAACCAATCATTCTGGTTGAGGTGGAGAACTTTAGCTAGGGTCTTGTCTCGTGCAGTTTCTTGTGCAACAACTGAAGAAGAAATTGGGAGATTGCTTCGCTGAATATCTGCAATGTGGAAGAGATGGTTTTCGACACTGCTGTCAGGAGTGTAAGGGAGAGGAAGTCTGGAAAGTGCGTCAGCATTAGCAATATCCTTTGATTTCTTAAACTTGATGTCATAGGTATAGGAGGAAAGCAACAAGGACCAGCATTGTAGACGGGCTGCTGCAAGAACAGGAGTTGCAGAGTCAGGTGCAAAAATCTTTAATAATGGTTGATGATCTGTGTAGAGTGTGAATTTCCATCCATAGAGGTACATGTGGAACTTTGTTATACCAAAGATGATAGCAAGGGCTTCTTTGTGGATTTGACTGTAATTTTTCTCGGAAGGGTTAAGGGAGCGAGATGCATAGTCACCATTGCCATATTTGTGGGAAAGTACAGCACCGACACCATACTGGCTGGCATCACACTCGAGGACCACAGGAATTGCAGGATCAAAATGTACCAGGATCTTGGAAGATGAAAGGACATTCTTGGCTGTATTGAAAGCCCGTTGGTAGCTGGATGTCCATTTCCAAGGATGATTCTTTTGAAGGAGTTGATTCAATGGGTGTAAAATAGTGCTTAGATTGGCAATGAATTTCCTGTGATAGTTCACCATACCCAGAAAGGCTCGGAGCTGAGTGGTGTTCTCTGGGGTGGGAGCATCTTTGATGGCATTGACTTTTTCTTCAGTAGGCGAAATTCCTTCTGCAGACAATTTCATGCCCATGTATATCACAGAAGGTTGCATAAATTTGCGTCGTAGGCCATAACTGTCTAGGCGTCCCAAAACCTTCTCTAAATTGCTCAAGTGATGAGTGTTGTCCAGTCCAGATATCAAAATGTCATCCTGAATGACTGCAACATACTCCAATCCTTGCAAGATTATCTCCATGGTGCGTTGAAATATAGCGGGTGAGGAAGCTATGCCAAAGGGTAGGCGCTTATATCAGTAAAGACCACGATGGATATTAATTGTTACATACTCCTGGCTTTCGGGATCTAAGGGCATTTGTTGGTATGCATTGGTTAGATCCAGCTTGGTGAATAACTGTCCACCACTCAGTTTGCGAAAAACATCTTCGGGAAGTGGGACAGGGTACTGCGGTACTTTGAGGCAAGGATTAAGGTGACAGAATAATCACCACAAGAACGAGTTTGACCATCATTTTTAGGAACATGGACCATTGGAGTAGCCCACTCACTATATTCAACTTTCTCAATGATATCCTGTTGTTCAAGACGATCGTATTCTTCCTGTACAGCATTTCGCAGGGCATATGGAACAGGGCGTGCTTTGCAAAATTTTGGTTTGGCATCGTCCTTAAGTTCAAGCTTGGCTGTGATTCCCTTGAGTGTACCGAGTCCAGGTTAAAAAACTGCAGAATGTCGCTGGATGGTTGCTTGTAAGCACTGGTTACTCAAGGCGGGTATGGATGGGGAGGATACGTTCACCCTTAAGATCTCGTGCTAATTGAGCTGTATTTTCTGAAGCCAATCACGACCAAGTAATGATGGTCCACAGCCACTCACCACTGTAAGAGGAAGTATTGCTTGCTGTGTTTGGTAATGAACATCAGCAGAAAATTGTCCACAAACAGGAATTGTTCCTCCAGTGTGTGTGTAAGGTGGCAGAGCTATGGACAAGTGGAATGTTCGAGAAATGTTTCTGATACGTTTCTTGCGAGATGATTGATATGCTAGCACCAGTATCGATCTCCATCAGGAGAGATTGACCTTGGATTTCTACAGGTATCATAATAGCTTCCTTATTGGGACCAACCTTGTACATGGAGGCAGTAAAGGAATCAGGAGTGCCTTCAGGTGATGATGTGTGTTCAAGTTGGTGAACACCATTAGAAGACTTGCATGCACGTGAAATGTGACCATGCTTGCCACAAGAATGGCAGGTGAAATTACGGTACCTGCACTCACTTCTGCGATGGTCACCTTCACCACAGCTCATACACTTCTGTTTACTGTCCCTACCAGAACCTGAGGTTTTCTGGGTGGTATTTGGAGAACAGATCTTGTTGACATTGTCAGCAGGTTTGGCGTTGAGCTCAGCCACATCTTTTTCGGCCGCTTCGTGGTTTAGGGCCACCTTAAGCGCTTGTTGAAATGTATGATCATCAGCTAACAGATTCTTTTGCAAGCTCGTACTTCGTAAGCCACACACAAAACGATCACGTAAAGCATCAGCAAGGAATGTACCAAAATCACAAGTGGAAGCAAGTTTTTTGAGATTCGCTGCAAATTCGGACACACTTTCAGATTCAGTTTGCGTGCAATTGTGAAATCGATAACGCTCAGCAATTGTAAGTCTCTTCGGAGCAAAGTGCGATTTCAGAATGGTTTTCAGGTCTGCAAAACTTTTGGAAGATGGTGAATTGGGAGAGCAAAGGTCGAACAAAATATCGTATGCCTCAGCCCCAAGAACAGAAATCAAAATCGCGCGTTGTCTGCTGGAAGTCTCGCTGTCAGGAGGAATATCATTTGCCACAAAATATTGCTCTAAACGCTCCAAATAACGATCGATCTTACCGCCACGAACATCAAACTCTTCAATCTTGCCAAGAGTGGTCATAATTTATCCTCGTCGCCAATAAAATATGTCAAATTCCCATCGAAGAACGAATACGTGTTCATGTATAAGTGTATTTATTGAACAACTGAAAACACTGAAACAATAGTGTACAGCGGTCCTTAGCTACTAGCAATACTTTATGTTACTACAACAAGAGAGATAGAGATAGAGAGATAGAGATAGATAGAGATAGATAGATAGATAGAGATAGATAGATAGAGATAGATAGATAGAGATAGATAGAGATAGATAGAGATAAATAGATAGATAGATAGATAGATAGATAGATAGATAGATAGATAGATAGATAGATAGATAGATAGATAGATAGATAGATAGATAGATAGAGATAGATAGATAGACAGAGATAGATAGATAGATAGAGATAGAGAGATAGATCGATAGAGATAGATAGAGATAGGTAGACAGAGATAGGTAGATAGAGATAGGTAGATAGAGATAGGTAGATAGAGATAGGTAGAGATAGAGATAGGTAGATAGAGATAGATATAGAGATAGATATAGATATATATATAGATATATATATATATATATATCATATATATCATATATATATTATATATAGATCATATATATCATATATAGATCATATATATCATATATATATATCATATATATATCACATATCATATATCATATATATATCATATATATATCATATATCATATATATATCATATATCATATATCATATATATATCATATATATATCATATATATATATATCATATATATATTATATATATTATATATATATATATATATATATATATATATATATATATATATATATATATATATATATATATATACAGTCATTGCCATTAAGGTTGTCTAGACGAACTATACCTAAATACATGTATATCGAACACGTGACTACATCATTATATGCGTCGGCCCGCGTGGGGCGTAAGAGTGCGTGCTAGTTGCGGGACTGATTAAGTTCGGCGAATTTTGTACAATGCCACGTCCGTATTCGGACGATTTACGCTGGCGAATGGTATACCAAAAACTTTTTTTTGAGAAGAGCTATGGAAAAATTGCATTGCAATTATTTGTTAGTCGAAAGACTGTGTATCGGACGATTAGCACGTTTTTAAATACGGGTGATGTAAAGCCTTGCCGTCTCGGTCGCCCAACTGGGAGTATAACTTTATTTCCCCATGAAGAGTATATTATCATGGATTGCTTGCTTCGTTCGCCTCAGATGCAGCTACACGAAATAGCAAATTATATTTCCAACGCTACTGGTTCTGCGTTTGGCCCGAGGACACTGCAGTGTCGAGCTGTGTATAGACTTGGAATAACGCGTAAGAAGGTGTACACATGCACATCACTGCCATTAATAATATTCAGTACATATCAGCTAAAAATGCGCAGGAATATAAACAACACTGAATGCATCACACTATTGTTTCAATCTTAAACCTTTAATGAATCTTTTAACTCATCTTCAAAATTTGTATTGTTATGTTCAGTACTAAATTTACGAAGCATTTGCTTTTAAATACACCGAATTTCTCTTCAGTGAAATGATAATCTAAGGCTACAATTCAAAGCAGAAATCAGCGTATTTAATCCGAACCAACTCGTCTTTCTCAATGCAACAGGCATTGTATGTACAGCATACTTCAATGTCACGTTGTTGTAAAAAGCTTCTAAAAATACTTATTTCACTTGAAGGACCCAGTCGTGAGGGATTATAGCTATTCACGCTGGGCACCTCATTATTTTGCAA